>JAAALK010000287.1:11908160-12293274 GCA_019279435.1 Zizania palustris
AGGAGGAGAGACGATGAAGAAAAAGAATAGATCTGGAGGTGCTCTTTCCATTATTTTTGTCATTGTCTCGATATGCTTTCCATGTAGTCATCATCGGTGAGGCATCTACCTTGAGACAAAATATAAGAGGAGCGACTATGATAAAGGAGATAATGAGGCGATAACAATAGAGGAGAGCAAGAATTGGATTTGGTGAAGCAATTGTAATAACTCTGTACCCTTTGTTAAAGTAGTCAAATGTCGATGAGCTCATGGTCGAGTGGAGCATGAAGTAACGGCAGTCTTCATCGAGTATATCTTGTGGTGACATTGTCGACCATTGATAGAGATCAATCGAGATTAGAATGATAAAGATCAAGTAGAGAGAGTAAGGGAGGGAGAAGTTATAGAATACTTGAGAGTAAAGACTGAAGAGAGGAGACGTGGTTATATATTAGTGTGAGTATATTTTTGGGATAATGTTCTTCTGCCCGCATAAATTTTTACAAAAATTTGTATGCGTCAGTCTTTAGCGACGAGTCTAGATATTCACGCGTCACTAAAGGTAGGTCCTTAGTAATGGGTTTAATATTTGCGTGTCACTAAATATAGGTCTTTAGTAATGGGTCTTACACGCGTCACTAAGGATAGGTTTTTAGTGACAGGTCTCAACGTTGCCTATCACTAAAGATCAGTTTAGAATATGGCAACTCATTAGTGACGCATATCATTAAGACTCGTTACTAAAAGTAGGTCTTTAGTGATAGTTATAAACACATCCATCACTAAAGATATATTAGTGACGCGTACCTTTTATTCGTCACTAGAGCTACATTACTAAAGGTCACTTATGTGGTAGTGTTATATATATATATATATACACACACACACACACATATACACACATGCATACATACATACAAACATATACATATACATATATACATATATATATACACATACATATACATATATATATATATATACACACACTTAATTACAAACATGCATGATTGATATTCAGTCTCGTATATGCAAAACTATATTGAGAGTTGTCTTGCACATGGTTCTGATGAAGCTAATCAGACTCAATTTAACGGCATCACAAATACTCTCTTCCTTTTCAAAATACGTCGTTTTTAAAGTTTAAAATTGTCTAAAATATAGAAACCTAACTTTAAAAGGTCACTTTAAATACACATATTACCCTTGTTCTTTATTACTCGTTAATTCACCTAACCACTTCAGACGCAAAATTATGCACCCGGTGAGAATATTCGCAACAGGAAACAGAATTTGCTGAGTATCAAATTCTTCGCCGAGTGCATTGTTTAAATCAAAACGGATCAAATTTAAACCGAAAGTGCATAAAATAATGAATCAAAATTTATAAAAAAGCATATTCGTGTTGTTATGTCCATTTTTAGTTCTTATCCACTGAATTAAAAGAAATTTTCAAATAATCTAGGTTGCGACACTTGATCAACAATGTGCGGAGCTTAATAGTTTTTCTATTTTAAAAAAAATCAAATGAAGTCTACAAAAAATGAGACTTGTCGTGGTGTTATCAAATGACATGTAGATGATGTGATAAAAAGTTAAAATATTTTGAGGAAAATTGTGACATATGATGTTAAGAAACCCGAAAATTATGAAAGCAAATCGATGGTTAGGTCTTTGTTTGAACATGAACCTTTTTAAAAATAAAAATGCAACATAGCTTATCTCTTGTAAAAATTAAATATTTTTCTGAGTCGGTTTGCTATTTTTATTTCATTAAGTTATAAAATTTATAAAAAAATAATATTCATGTTATTGAGTCCATTTTTAGTATTTTACCGGTAAATGTAAAGAAATTTTTTAAAAACTAGGTTACGACACTCAACCAACAATGAGAAGCTTAAGATTTTTTAATTCTAAAAAATCAAATGAAGTCTAAAAAATACAATACTTGTCATGTTGTTATGAGATGATACCTAGAGTATAGAAGGAGGTGAAAATTTGAAAAAATTTCAAGAAAGTTGAGAAGAAAACTGAAAAATGAATTTTAAAAAAGCCCAATCGCCGCCGCACTCACCCCAACGCCACCTTGCCTTGCCCCGACGCCACCCTGCTCCCCCCGTGCTGCCTCGCCTTGCCCCATAGTGCCACCCCTCATCTCGTCCTAGTGTCGTGCCTTGTCCCGCCAGCTCGACAACGCGCCCCGCTTTGTGGCCCGCCCTACTTGGTGCCACATACGCCCGACCATGCTCTATCGTGTCGTGTCTTTTTTTACTTTGCATTGTTTTATTTGTCGAATGCTTTCTTTTGATACTTGACAAACTAGCTGTCATGTCCCCATAGCTCTCGTTAGTCATATTATTTCACCATGTCCCCATAGTTCTCGTTAGTCACATTTTTTCACCGAGTGCCTACTTTGACACTCAATAAACTTGTTCATTGAGTGCCTGATGAATAATACTCGATGAATCCATATTCATTGATAGTAGGTTCGCTAAGTGCAACACTTGGCGAAACCTTCACCGATTACCCATGGCACTCGGCGAATTTACGTTTTCCGTAGCGATTATGATATCTTACCCATTTTCTTAATATATGTCTTCAAACCTACTCTTCTACCTCTCACAACTGTTCCTTTTTCCGAAACACAATAATATTGATGTTAATTTGCATAATTACGTGTACGTGAAAAATATTTAGTATGAAATGAGTCAAATTTATATATGGCCCTGAGGTTGACAAATAATTAAGGTGCATTACTGGGTACTGACCATATTCCCATGGTTTGGCAATGATGGCCGACAGAATGCTGTACTGGTCGACGTACTCCACCTGTGCTCCTGGCAGCTCCCGGTTGAGCTTCCCAACCATCTTCGTCAGCTTGCTGTTGAAGCTCAGCGCCACCATGTTGTACCTCTCGTTGCAATCCCCAGGCCTGCCGGTGTTGATGGTCCTCTCCAGAGGCAGGCACCCCAGCGGCGGCAGTCCGGCGAACCTCACCCGGCGGCCGCCGAGCCTGTGCACCGCGCGCACCGCCGCCGAGGCGGCGCCGACGAGGTAGGTCTCGTACTGCGGCAGCGTGAAGTCGTAGCCCCTGATGGGGTAGACGAGGTAGTTCTGCAGGAAGTCGCTGGTGCCGACGCTGAAAATGTAGAGCGCCTGGCTGACGATGTGATCTGCGGCTGCTTCCCCTTTGGCCCTCCTGAGCTTCTCTTTGTACCGCCTGAAGTGGTCTATCTGCTGAGTCAGGGTCATTGCTGACTGCAAAATACAGTACGCCAAAAGATGATATTATATATTATATATATATACACACACATATATACATATATATACACACACATATACATATATATACACACATATATACATATATATACACATATATACACATATATACACATATATACATATATATACACGAGAACTCTATTCTACATCGATCAATCCAATCATGCCCACCTCATCCAGCGTGCCCCCACACCACACCCAATCACGACCCCCCATTCCATGTCGATGTAGAATAACATTCACAACAAGAAAACGGAAAATTTCCGTCGGCTATTTTATCTTCCGTCGGCATTTCGAAAAGCCGACGAAAGTTAAATAACTTCCGTCGGCTCCTCTAGGCCGACGGAAGTTATTTAACTTTCGTCGGCTTTTTGAAATGGCCGACGAAAGATAGAGAACTTCCGTCGGCCAGCATTAAAGCCGACGAAAGTTAAAATTAACTTCCGTCGGCTTTAGATGTGGCCGACGGAAGTTAAGTTTTCACGTTTTTTTCTAGCCCCCGCACTCTTTTTCCCAGCCCTAGGTTTTTCCCCTTCATTCTCCTCTTCCCCGCCGCCGCCTCCACGCGACTACGCCCGTCGCCTCCGCCCGCCTCCCCGGCCTCCGCCGCCTCCCCGACCTCCCGCCGCCTCCGCCGCCTCCCCGACCTCCCGCCGCCTCCCCGGCCTCCCCGGCCTCCTCCCCGGCCTCCGCCGCCTCCCCGACCTCCCGCCGCCTTCGCCGCCTTCCCGACCTCCCGCCGCCTCCTCCCCGGCCTCCCCGGCCTCCGCCGCCTCCCCGACCTCCCGCCGCCTCCGCCGCCTTCCCGACCTCCCGCCGCCTCCCTGGCCTCCCCGGCCTCCTCCCCGGCCTCCCCGGCCTCCTCCCCGACCTCCCGCCGCCTCCGCCGCCTTCCCGACCTCCCGCCGCCTCCGCCGCCTTCCCGACCTCCCGCCGCCTCCCCGGCCTCCCCGGCCTCCCCGGCCTCCTCCCCGACCTCACTGATGGTAAATATCAATAGGCCATGGGTATGTCGGTTGAATGCAGGAGACCGAACAAGCTTGAGCAAGCTTTGCCTCTATTTACTTATTGATCTAGAGTTTATATTTAGTAGGTGATATCTAAAATTGTTGAGTCTTGCTGTTGACATGATATCACCGACCTTATATTGGTGCATGAACATCGTGGTAAGCCTGATGGTTTAATTGTCTCCCATCTACCATTCGGGCCAACTGCATATTTTTGGTTACTCAATGTGGTAAGTGTGTCTATCTGGCTTATCAGTATATGCTGACATGCTGATTATTTTCCATATACAATATGGAAGGCGGTACCACGGTACTTGATGGTAATCCTGGATTTTCATTGTTGAACAGGTGACACACCATGATATTAAAGATAGGAATGCCATGAGTAAAATGTCAGAAGCATACCCCCATCTAATACTGGACAACTTCACAAGCAAGGTACTGAATAATTCAATGCTTTGAGTTGTTTTACTCTAAAGCAGCTAACATGTTCATTTCATGTAAGCAATAAATAGTTTTTCTCTAATGCTTTATGAGTGTAGTATTTATGTTGCATGGTACATAGTCTGCCTTGGGTGCATTTAAAGTTTTTTCCTTTTGAAAAGTACAAGATTTTCAGAGCAAGGCATATAAGATTAAAGTTGTGACAAACATAATGAAGTGAGGGCTTACATTACATGTATCTTTTCCTTTTAAAGAAGGGAGACTTCACACATAGATATTAACTTTTTTTTATTTTGCTTTGTTTTCTTTGAATCTGTGAGGAAACATTAAGTCATTGACATGTTAATGTGTCTGCACACACAGGAACTGGAGGCTGCTGTAGTGATTCTTTCTAATCTGAGTACTCTTGCCAAATTGTCTCTCTCTCCTCTCTGCTCTCTACCTGCTTGTCTGTCTATCTATCTATCCATCCATCTGGAGGGCGATATATCGCCCACACATACATACACATAGATATATTCCAAAGTACTCAAGAGTATTGGCGATAATAGCTTCTTGTTAAGCAAATATTGCTACAAGTGATGATAAGATATTCATTTGTACTAGAAAATGTTGAGCACCTCCAGTTCCAGTGATCTTCTATTGCCGTTGAGCATTTTATTGATTTGTTTCTTGTTGTATGTTATGCCATTGTCTTTTTTGCAAGTGAATATTTATGTTTGTTCCGTGATGTTAATCATTTTGGTTCTATTGAGCGCCCACTGCTTGTTCAATGTGCAGATTTTTACAATTGGGGCTCAGACACGCTAAACAGGTAACTCCTTGCAAGCACAACACTGATATTTCAATCTTAGCCATGATTCAAATGTACTAATCAAACAGCCATCCTAATTTTATATTGTTGCCCTGCATGGATTTTTAGTTGAAGTTAAATGGATAAAAATATGGAAGGTTGCATCATAAGCACACTGTTTGACCAAGGGATTTCTTTACCAATGTCCATGAAGTACTGTATAAATATTTGATAGTCTTCATTATATGTTTTCTTACCATAGTATGTATTCACATGCATACAAGATGACTGGATATGATCAATGGCTATTTATCTTGGTGTAACATACTACGTCGTTTTCCATATAAGAAATTCAACTGTTTGTACTGATGGTGTAATGCTGATATTTTCTAGCTTTCAGGCTTTTCTAACAGGATGCTCTGCTGGTGGGCTAGCCACTTACATTTCTCCATTTGTATACTAGATATCTGCTTTTGCATTTTCTTGCTGTAAAGCTCATATATAATTGTTTGTTAGTTGAATTCAGCCTTTCATAGCATGGCATGTGGCTACTGCTTTTCATATATTATTTATGTAAAGTGAATAAACTCCTCTCATTTTATGTTGTATCATTTGATATGCTCATACATCACTATGGATGGAGTATGAGCAGAATGCCACTTTGGAAGCAATCGGTGCAGCAAAGTTGCAAATTTTCTTTTTTTTTCGTATTTTTAGTTAACTTCCGTCGGCCAACATTAGCCGACGGAAGTTATTGGCCAGCCGACAGAAAAAAGAAAAAAAAGTAATTTTCGTCGGCTAGATTTGGCCGACGGAAGTTACCAGATTTTCTGGTAACTTCCGTCGGCTAGGTTTGGCCGACGGAAGTTAGCTAACTTCCGTCGGCGGCCGACGAAAGTTAGCTAACTTCCGTCGACCCGCTTCCGTCGGCCAAAAGCCGACGGAAGTTAGCCTTTTGCCGACGGAAGTTAGCTTTTTCCGTCGGGAAAGGGCTAACTTCCGTCGGCTTTGGCCGACGGAAGTTCCCTATTTTGTTGTAGTGATTTTACACCCGTGGTGTATAATAGCATTTATATATATATATATATATATATATATATATATATATGTATGCATGTACGTATTCCGGTTCTACATTGCTGCTAGCAAACAAACTGCATTTCAATCTATATATGGGCTGACTATAAATTTGTGCACACCAATGCTTAAAAAAGCTTCACTGGATTCAGTTTAGTTTCTTGCTCTCTGCTCAGAATTTTGCCGTATGGTTGTAATTCTGCCAAACCATATAACGTGTTATGTCCCTTTAATTCTCACGAATTAAATAAGTGCAGCTAATTCGGTGTATTTTGCAGTTTTGTCGTTTCTTTCACCTTAATAAATGGCATTTTTGTCAAAAATGTATAAAAAACCTAACGGAGTGGATGGTATTTGGCTTTGCTCCACTCCCAATCCGATCAGAGTAAATAATTAAATGGAAGTGTCCAATTTATACCCTTGAAGTATTGCTTATGTCTGAATAACCATAAATAATTTTATCATTATCATCTGAAATGCACTAACGGTATTGTAAAACAGTTCGATTTACATTTTTGAAGAGTGGTTTTGGTGACGTGCAGTGGTGAAACCGCCGGTGGTTTTGCTGATGTGGCAGCTGACATGGTGTTGATGACGTGACAGATCAATAAAAAAATTTGAATCACACCATTCAGTTTTTCCTAAAATCGAAATAACCCTCGAACAAATAACAAATATTTAAAAATTAATTTCTAGTTTTTTCACAATTCTGTTTTATTTTCTGAAAATTTAGAATAGCGTTGCAACCTTTAATAATTCATAACTAATTCATTTTAACTCTAAATTTGACCATTTAAATTGCATAATATTCTAGAAAATGATCTATAAACAATAAAAATACTTTCACACACAGTATGAATGATCTTCTATACTCTTTTTAATTAATTTATTTGACGTGTAGTCTTCGAAGATCTTGAGGAGCCCGTTTTTGTCGAGACTGTTTTTGTTCCATTGCAGCAAGGAAAGTCATCTAAGTATATTCTTTCATCATGATTGGACCTATATTTAAGGTTATTAAATCTTTCAAATATGAGTTTATTTTATAATATCATCGGGAAGGGTATTAATATGGGCAATAACAAGCAGGCTAATACCCTTCCTAGTGACATTCTAAAATAAATACATATTCGAAAAAAGTAATAGCTTTAAATATAGGTCTAATCATGATCAAATAATAGATTTAGATGACTTGCCTTAATGCACTTGAAAAAAAATAGAAGCTTTCTCGACGAAAATAGGCTCCTCGAGGACTTACAAAACTACACATCAAAAAATTAATTATAAACGGTATGTAAGATCATTCATATTATATGTTAAATTATTTTTTATTGTATAGAGCTCATTTTCTAGAAAATTATGCAATTTGAATGGTAAAATGTATAGTTAAAATTAATTAGTTATGGATTTTTAAAGGTTGCAACATTATTCTAGATTTTTAGAAAATAAAAAAAATTATGAAAAAAAATAGAAATTATTTTTAATTTTTTCTAGGGTTATTCATACTTTAGGAAAAGTTAAAGGGTGTGATTCAAAATTTTTCATTGATCTACCATGTCATAAGTGCCACGACAGCAAAACCTTCTCCAGTTTCACCATGTCACTAAAATTGCCCTTCACGGGTATAAATTGAACTCTTTTACAATACCTCCGGTTCTTTTCAGATGGTAAAATTTTTTAGGGAGTTATTTAGACTTTAATAATACTTCTAGGGTGTAATTTGACCTTTTTCCTAATTAAATAGTATATGGTATTTCTAAAATAAAAAATTCTGTATATGACACTGAAATTTCACCGGTTCCCATATATGCCATTGAAAACTTGTTGTTTTCATATATGCCACTGCTTCAGTTTTCTGTTTTCCTATATGCCATTGCCGTTAGTTTTAACCGTTAGTCAACGTTAGTTTTTTTTCAAAATACCAAAATTGCCCACAACTTATAAAGTAAGATAGCAATTTTTGCTTCCAATCGGCCTCAGTTATGCTGGAATGAATGAGTGATTTGTATGCGTGTACCAGCTAGAGGAAGTAATAGCTGGTCACGAAGCTTAAATCATCATTGATTTTGAGTGAGCTAAGGGAAATTTTGGTATTTTAGAAAAAAACTAACGTTGACTAATGGTCAAAACTACGGCAATGGCATATATGGACACTGAAAATTAAAGCAGTGGCATATATGGAAATAGCAAGTTTTCAGTGATATATATGGGAACCGTTGAACTTTTAGTAGCATATATGGAATTTTCTCTTTCTAAAATCCACTGGATGTACGTGGACAATCTAATTTTCTCTTTCAGTAGCAGAGGTTGACGAGGCAAAGGGGACGATGACACGGATGGTCGATGAGGTGAATGGTCCGAAGCCAAAGAGGGGCGCTAGCAACGGAGGATGGTCAGAGAGGGCGCACCAGATATAAGAGCAACAAAGGTGGCAAAGAGGGAGGAGCGTGGTGGGGAGAAGTGGATGAGGAAGAGACTTCCAACAGGGGGTTAGATTTAAAGGCAAGACTGAAAAAAGATGCTAGGTTTAAAAAATGGTGGGATTCAAATTTTTTGTTTGTCTCGTGCAAACACTCGCAAAATATTTTTCATATTTTTTATTGTTTTTTGAGTGCCATAATAGAGGCACTCTACAAAGATTTTTTATTTTTAAAACTTTTTACCACATCCTCTAGGTATCATATCATGTCTCGACAACATGTCTTGTGTTTTTAGACTTCATATGATTTTTATAAAATTAAAAACCAATAAAGTACATATTGTCGATCGAGTGTCGTAACTTAGATATCTCAAATTTTGTTTCAAATTAGTGGGTAATGCCTAAAAATAGACTAAACATGAATGCAATTTTTTTCATAAATTTGGTTCATTATTTTATGTACTTGCAATTCAAATTTTACATGTTTCAATTTAAATCCTAGAAAAAAATTTAATTAACTAAAAATAGCAAACTATCTACAAAATTGCCAAAATTTTGCATCGTATAAGATACGCTAAGTTTTGACTATATAAAAAGTTTGAATTTCAAACAAAGATTTAACCATCTATTTGCTTTTAAACCTAACTCATTTCCACTCTAAATCATAATTCCTCTTCGGAGAATCTCCGATTTTCTAAACACCTTATGTGATAACTTTCTCAAGACATTTTTTAAATTTGTATCACAACATATACTTATTATATCATAACACCATGAAAAATATCATGTTTTTCATACTTCAATTGGTTTATTAGAATTAAAAATCATTAAGTTTCATGTTGCTGATCAAGTATCACAAACTAGATTTTTTTAGGATTAAAAATGGACTCAAGAACATGAATATGATTTTTATATAAGTTTTGGTTCATTATTTCATGCAGTTGCGGTTCAAATTTAACCTAGATATTTCGATTTAAATCCAAGAAACACACTTATTAATGAATTAAAAATAGCAAATTGAGCTAGAAAAATATGAACATTTTACATGGAATAATGTATATTGTATTGTGTGTGTCAAACATTCATCGAATTAGTCTCTTTGTTGAGTGCCCGAGGAAATGCAGTCGACAAAACCTCAAACACTCAATCAAAGACGCAGTGCCCCAAATGCCTCTAGAAAGATCCGAAGTAATTCGAGCTGTAATTGTACGTACATGTAAAGAGTTCAAATGCGAAGACGGCCCGTACATGAGGTTTTCATCTCATACGGTTCCTCGTTCAATTCTTTCGAAGGGACCCTTTTCCTCATTCGAGAGTCTCCGCCCTTCTTCCACTTCGTCCCGAAGACTAACTAAGACCCGTCGTTCGCCCATCGCATTATTGCAAATTCCAAAAATTCAATTTTCCATATTCTTAGTTACGTATTTACTTACGGCGACGAAGAAGTAAGGGTGACTTATCTGCCAATTCCATTTTAGTTATATTCTTTTTTCTTAATGTTAATAAAAAGAAGAAAATTCTTCTTTTTTCTTTCTAAAATTGGATATTGGCTGAAAGACAATCAAATTTATTTTCTCTTCAGCGGGCATTTTCATATAGGACTTGTTATAATAAAACAAGCAGATTATATAAAAAACTATTTTTTTGATTATTTATCAACAAAGGCTATTTTCCCCTGGTTAGTAATAATAGGAGCGATACAAATAATCTATGCCGCTTCAACTTCTCTTGGTCAACGAAATTTCAAAAAAAGAATAGCCTACTCATCCGTCTCTCACATGGGTTCTACGGTATGAGCCTCGTGGAGAAGCAATGGCTAGTCCACGGGGCTCATACTTCAGCGCTGCAGCTCTTGGTACTCGGACCTCGGCTCGAGGCATTTTCTCCGCCCCTTCTTACCCTGAAAAAGCCGGGTCACCTTGTGTCCTTAAACCTATAACCAATGTTCGGCTAACCTAGCCTCCTCCGTCCCTCCGTACCAACAAGGGGTAGTATGGGAATAGTGACCTATTGTCCATTGACTATGCCTTTCGGCCTGATCTTAGGCCCTGATTCACCCTCCGTGGACGAACCTTGCGGAGGAAACCTTGGGTTTTCGGGGCATTGGATTCTCACCAATGTTTTCGCACAACTTATTTATGTGGGAGCTATAAATGTCTTGATCATATTTGCCGTAATGTTCGTAAAAGGCTCAGAATGGTCTAAAGACAAGAATTTTTGGACTATTGGGGATGAGTTCACTTCACTCGTTTGTATAACTATTTCTTTTTCACTAATGACTACTCTTCCAGATACGTCATGGTATCACACTCTGCAAATGTTCTATTTCGGTAGTTTAGGACCCGATTTGACATTATATGATATGTATGATATGACAACTATTTGTTATTCATTTTAACCCTTTTTACTTACCAGGATTTGCGCTGTTATGTTGTCCAATCCCGTTCCTGCCGAGGCGAAGCTGACGCCCGAGGCGAGCTGGTGGATGCTGCGGCTGGGGTCCAGGTACGCTGGCACGGTAGGCGGCAGCCCCAGCGCCTCGGACAAGAAGTCGGCGGAAAGCCGGCCATTGGAGAACCGGCCGGTGGCAACGCCGCCGGCGAAGTCCCGCCCATACGGTGAGTAGTTGCCCCTAGCCACGGTCTGGATGAAGTTGTTGTTCCCGGTGTCCGCCGTTGAATCGCCGAAGACGATCACTGCCGTAATGGCTCCGTCCCTGCCGCCGCCGGCAGCGCCGTGGTGGCATAGAAAAGCATACTGCACGAGGAACACCACTACAACGGCGGCGCCGGCCATGTCATGTTGCGAGGCCATCTTGAGCTAGCTAGCTAGGTCGATCAAGAAACAGGTAAGGGTAGTTTGCTCGTAGTATTAATTAAACCTTGGCTGCGCGCATGTATTTATAGTTTTGTTTGCAGCTTGCCAGCTTCCATTATGTGCATGCATGCATGCAGCGAGGAAGGCATGCAAACGACGAGCCGATCTTCTTGTTCATCCGTCAGCGAGGCGTTTGTCTGCTGCAGCTGCCATTTTTTTGGTGCAACAGATCAATTATCTGATGTAATTTCTTGGCGCCCAAATTTTTGCTGCTACTTGCTGCATGCATGCGTTTGAGCGTTTCGCTAGCTGCCTAGCTCCGTGCTTTCTTAATTATGTAGCCATGCATGCGAATGCTGCATGCATGTTTGGTAGAACAGTGATGCGTACGTTATGTACGTTATGTACATGTTCGTAGCGGGTAGCTGATACCGCTACGATCGCAGCTAGCCGGTTGGTAGTAATAATTAATCAACTAAATTTCGGTGGAGCTTCCAATTATTAATGTAGGTAATAATAAGGATTAGATCGTCCACGATTAATTAGCCATCAACCACGGTTTGGGTTTTTTGTGGGTGAACATTGTTACATTTGTAATAGAACCATGACTAACTACTATATCTTTTGCGGCTATAATCCTCACTCCACACTATCATTGACCGCAGGTGCCGCCGGGTGTCTTTTTCTGCTAATAATAAAAGTATTATAAGATTCCTAAAAATTAACTTCCAATATTATTATATAAATTTTTTTAATTACTCTCCGTTAGATCAACGATATAATATTTACTATATTTTAGTCTCGTATTAACGACGAGTGAACTCTACTTATCAAATCTCTTACTTTTCTTTATTTATTTATATCTCATATAACACAGACAAGTGAGACTAGAGCGGATAAAGAATAAGAGCCACTTCTTATAAGCAGAGAGGATGCATGAAGATTTTAGATATCTCTAAAAATTGGAAATCAACTAGAAGAGTTGTTACAGAGAAATTTTAAACTAAAATCCCTAATAATAGAGATAAAGAGTTATATTAAATATCTCTTGGAGATACTCTAAGTTACACGGAGACACTTCAACTCCTAGTTAACAAAGTAGAGGAAAAATACCATCTAGCTTATAAAGTCTAAAAATGTAAATCTTATGCTGCTAAATGACTACCACAGCGATAATAATCGTACAATCCTAGCCAATGGGGTTGCACATCGTGCGACAACCATTGACCTAGCCTAGATTGGGTGCTAGTCGTCGTCAAGGAGGTGACCAAAATATATTTCCAGCGGTCCATGCTTGTGGTCGTGTTCAAAGAATTTCTGTTGCACATCCTGATTACAATGACAACCGTCATTTTGATGAATAGGATGACCATTGTGAGTTCCTCCTATTCGCCTTGGTTATTTCAATGATCTTATGATCACCGAGGTGACAATTTTTCACGCCATAAAGATTATGGTGACAATCAATATGGTGGTCAGGATGGTCACCACTATCAACATCGATGTCGTGGTGACCCTGAATGGTGTTGTGAGGATGATGGTTTAGAGAAAGTTAAGGTCTTCATATCTTCTTTCACGGGCAAAGAGGATGTTGATGCTTATTTTGAATGGAAGACCACTACCACACAAATGATCTTAAGTGACGTAGCTTAAGTGACGAATAAAAAACATACGTCACTAATATACCTTTAGTGACAGGTATGTTTACAACCGTCACTAAAGACCTATCTTTAGTAACGAGTCTCAATGATATCTGTCACTAATGAGTTGCTAAATTCTAAACCGATCTTTAGTGATGGATAACATTGAGACCCGTCACTAATGACCTACCTTTAGTGATACATGTGAGACTCATTACTAAAGATCTACCTTTAGTGACGTGTGAATATCTAAACCAGTCACTAAAGACCTACCTTTAGTGATGCGTGAATATCTAGATCTGTCACTAAAGACTGACGCGCACAAAAATTTTGAAAATTTAGGGGGACAGAAGAACAATAGCCCAAAAATTTGGGCGGACAGAAGAACACTATTATAAAGTTTCGTCTCTTCTCTTCAATCTTTACTCTCAACCATTCTATAACTTCACTCCCTTGCTCTCTCTACTTGATCTTTACCATTCTCATCTCGATCGTTCTCTATCGATGGTGGTCGGTGTCATTACAAGATCTACTCAACAACTACCAACGCTACTTCATGCTCCACCCAACCATGAGCTCATCGGTATTGAACTACTTCAACAAAGGGTACAAAGTTATTATCATTGTTTTTCCAAATCCTATTGCTTGCTCTCCTCCATTATTATCACCTCTTCATCGCCTTGTTACTACGCCTGTGAAGTATCCGCTAATCTGCGTAACAGATTGCTACCTTCGCTACCCGTGCAACACTTAGCAAAATTCGGTCCTCAGGCCGAATTGGTACCTCGCACTCTTCTGTTGCAAGCTTCGCACGTTCGGAGCCCCTTCGTCGAAGGTGTCCGGAGCTGAGAGATCGGTTTCGGAGGTCCCCCAGGACACCCTTCGGTAGGACTGCAGGCTTCAGCAACAGGCTTCGCCAAGCATACTTCATCGCAACAGGCTTCTCCACGACCATACTCCGCACCGGACGAAGTTGCGCTCGCGCGTGGTCCTCGCGTCACTATTCTGTAGATTGCTGTATCGAAGATCTCACGCTGAACCCCGCTGTTCGGAGGTGATCACTGCGTTCAGATCCGTTCGGAGTCTATCTTCGGCCGGATCAGTCCGAACGCCGAAGCACCCTTCGGCGGAGCACTTCGCACCAGACGCCGAAGGTACCCTTCGGCGCACCCTTCGCATCAGACTTCGAACCAGACGGGCTCCGACTGGTTTGTTGATTTTGCTCTGTTTAATCTATTTCTTTCGGCTAATTGGATTATTTTGTGTAATCTGGTTGCTTGGCGACTCCACCCCCCTTATCACTATTAAGGGTAGTCGGAACACGACGTCGGTGGCACGTCACACTTAGGCTTGTCCCTAAGTATCCGTGCACTTTTGGATCGTCGAATTGACCCAAGTGTGGGGGCACGTCTCCATGTCAATAGGTTGAAATTGACAAGGATTTACAGTCTATGCAAACACTTTCTAACAAGAAAGAAAATGATGATGTTTTCATCAAACTGGTATCTTTGCGATTTATGCCATATAATCCTTCCAATGCTCTGAAGTTTTCACATCTTCACATTGTTCCAGCATAGCCACTATATCCTGTAACCATACCGCAATGTTCACACATCATAATTTATACCTTGCAAGTTCATGAAACTACTCTAATCTTCTAGAAAATCTTGTTTATATATTTGTATATGTTGAAAACCGTCTCCAGTTAGCTGAGAAACACAATACCCTGGATTTGACGTAAAAAAGAAGAATACCGAACCATTTTTTCTAGTATTTTTTTCAAGTTTCCATTCCATTTGAGATGTATAAAGATTAATCTTTACATGGTTTTGTTAATGTTTTTTAATATACTTAATATCAAATATTTTGGTGTGCTTGTAGGAGTGTATGAGATAATGGTTTCACAATGATTTTACAGGGAAAATACCTGACTACTTTGGGAGATTTACTAATTTGGTAGAACTGTAAGATTAATTATATTTAACACATCACCTTGTGTGTTTTATTCAGATAGAGATTGAAATTGTGGGGGCATAATTTTTTTGCATATGTTATTTCCATTTTAAAAAGACAATAGAAATTTTCAATTTTATGCCTACACTCAGAAAATGCAAGCATCTGCATTGCATTAGTCTGGTCCATGTGGCATGTACACATTAGAGCTTTTATGTAAAAATATTAATACATAAAGAATACTTGCAGAACACACGGGGTCTTATCTTTGTTGTGGATATCAATGATCGGGACCGTATAGTGGAAGCTAGAGATGAGCTCCACCAGATCCGGATGCTGAATGAGGTAAACATTGATTTTTTTCTGTGCCACTTATTTGGTGTCCATGATGCATTATTTGATTTACAAATCAACCTTTTAGTTAAATCCTGTGTAATTATAGAAAGATTATGAAAAACAAAGCTACCACACCAATGTATGTAGGATATTCTAAATTTCTAATTTTATCTGCTGTAATTTCGTCTACTCTTCGTATTGTTTTTGGGGAAATAAATATAGTTGAGGGAGTGAAATGGCTTGTATTCTGGGTGAATACCTTTGAGTATATGCATGTTGTCATGCATTTATTTCATTAGGATGGGAAAGATTATATTTATTGCCATAGAAACTACTGGAGGAAAATACCATATGTCAGTCAATAAGTTGACAAGCAACCATATATAACAAAATTCAATTGAATTTTATGGCAGGATGAGCTACTTGGATTACATTCTCTCCATGAGCGACACTGGTAAATAATGATCACTGGTTCATTCTTGCCCTTTCCTATTGTTTCTGCTGTAAATATTATTTGAAGCTCACTAATAAGCAAGTATGATATTACTAGAAATTATCCCTGAAGAAAAAGAAAAAAAAATCCTTCTAACCTACACCTACATTGTGACCGCCTCAATTCTGTCCCATGAAGACTCTTGATCTCAATCTTGTTTTCTTTCCATTAGGTACATTCAGAGCACTTGTGCCACAATTGGTGAGGGTCTGTACGAGGGCCTAGATTATTGGTTGTCCAACATTGTTAGCAATGTATTCACTATTCATTCTCGTTTCACTTGTGATATTTCTAGGGATTATTCTGATAGTTTGTGAACTTAGAGGCAACTAGGTTACCACAGCAGAAGAGTAGATGGACCACATAGCAGACAACTAGGTTATACAACTAGATTTCTTCTATAAAATGCTAAAAGGTTCCTAATGGATGCATAAAGAAACACATTCCTGAAGTTGAATAAACATAAACATTTAGGTTGTGAAAAGAAATTTTGGAATCCCCTAGAGTATATACAAATAGTTGGTATTGTTTTTCTTTTACCGTCTGCTTATTTTATGCTTAACTGGCATGGGCTTGGAAGCATGCCATCTGCAGAGGTTATGCATATGTTCGTCAAAATCTTGGAGGTAGATGACTATTTACATGTTGTTCTTCACTTTGTGCACAATGATTTAATTGATGTGTTGGTATTTTGGCAGTAAGAGTATCTAGATGATACTCTAGGGTCCCTGAGTTCAATCCTGAGCCTGTCGTTGGTATTTTTGGCTTTTGCTGTTGTTGTGCTTTGGTATAATTACAGTGGAGGGGAAAAACATTGTAAGTGCTTGAAGTAAGAATTCCTCCAAGTAAAAAATTATGTTGAGCAAATCTTGACCTCGAAGGATGTTATATCCAAGTTGAAAGAAACTCTACAAGCTATAAATATTGTTCTTCTGCAGTTTAGAGTGGTCGTGTTTGAAGCTATTCAAGAGGTCTATCTTGTTTAATATATTTTCATTCCTTCAGTTAAAAAATAAATTGATGTCTTGTTCATAGCATCAGAGGAGTCTTACCTAGCGTTGCGGGAGCTCATGGCCTCGCAGAGAAGTCACGGGTGGAGGGTGAGAGGAAGAATGGCTAGCGGAGGTCGAACACTTAGAAGAAGACTGATCTGCTCAAGTTCATCAACCACACCCACCAATGCATGTAGGGATGGATTTTCATGAGTTGCTGTATAGACCGGTGATCGTTGAAAATATCATTATTATGTTTTTGTTATGGTAATTTTCCTTGAAGATCGCATTTGGTGATCTTTTGGTTAAGTATCGAGAGTGGATTGGTACGTTCCTTGTAGCGTCATTTAGCATAGTGAATTCTCATTCAGAAAATACATCATTGTCTTGTTCATTGTCTTTAGTTTTTGTGCCTTTTATATTTTAATATTTTAGATTATTAAAAAGGTTCTTCTTTGGTGGGATTAATTTTCCCTATATGCCCTCTTTTAGTGTTTTTTATGTGTATTGTGCATATTTGCAAGCAGGGTGTAAGGTATGAGTTTGTTCATTAGTCATTATTTCATTTGTAATGATTTTTATATCATTGTATTCAATAATCTTTTCTAGGTAAAACTGGTTTTGATAAACAAAATAATACATAAAGTATATTTAATTCACATATAACTGTTGACACAGAAATGTGCCTCCGCACTTTGGTCAGTTTGACAATCCAAAAGTGTGCGGATACTTAGGGACAAGCCTAAGCGTAACACAACACCGACATCGCGTTCTGACTACCCTTAGCCATGGTAAGGGGGTGGAGTCGCCAGGTAAACAGATCACACAAAAATAATCCAATTAGCCGAAAGAAATATATTAAATAGAAAAAATCAGCAAACCGAGCGGAGCCTGACTGATTCGAAGTATAGTGCGAAGGGTGTCGCCAAAGGGTACCTTCGGCGTCTGGTGTGAAGTGTCCCGCCGAAGGGTACCTTCGGCGTTTGGACTGATCTGGCCGAAGATAAACTCCGAACGGATCTAGACGCGACAATCACCTCCGAACAGCGGGGTTCGGTGTGAAGCCTCCGATACAGTAAGATACAGAATAATGACTTAGGCGCGACGCGCGGGCGCGACTTCGTCCGAAGAGGAGTACGAGCGTGGCTAAGCCTGTCGTGACGAAGTCTGTTGGCGAAGCGTGTTGGCGCACAGTCGAAGCAAAGATCTCGCCGAAGGGTGTTCTGGCAACCTCCGAAACCAATCTCTCAGCTCCGAACACCTCCGGCGGAGTAGCTCCGAACATAGGTAACCTGCAACAGAGTAGATTCAAAGTACCAATTCGGCCCGAGGACCGAATTCTACTAAGTGTTGTACTAGGGACGAAGGTAGCAATCTGTTACTCAGATTAGCGGATACTTCGCAGGCGAAGTAACAAGGCGATAGCAAACTATTACGTAGATTAACAGATACTTCACAAGCGAAGTAACAAGGCGATATCAATCTATTACGTAGATTAACGGATACTTCACAAGCGAAGTAACAAGGATTACCACTGTTCCGAGGTGGCCGTCGGAGGGTTTCCAGGCAAACCCACGAAGAGTACAGAAAAGTAAAGTACGATTCAAAGCTAGGGCTTTGTGGTTGATTTTTTGGGGTCCTCTGAACCATCCTCACCCCTATATTTATAGGGGCTAGACTTCTAATCTCTAAGTCTAATTTGTATGACTCGGCTGAATCACGCGTAGAGATAAACACTTAGCCAGAATCGGAACCAATTCTATCTCTGCCCGAAGTGGGCCTTCAACCAGGCCCGCCGAAGCCTACTCCTTGGGCCGAAGCTTCGGCCGGATCGGCCTCCGAAGGCCTTCGGGCCAAAGGCTATAGGCTTGCTGGAAGCTTCCGAAGCCTATAGCCTGGTGGGCCTTTGGCCCTGTAGGGCTTCGGCCCAACCCGGGACATGTGTATTTCCGGCCCAAATTACCAAAATTGATACTTTGATAATCTTAACCATTAATGTCATTTTTTGCTATCAACAATAACTCTGAATAAAATATTTTTTAAATTTACTTAACTAACTGATACAATTTATTTCAAGTTCATCACATTATTATTTTTATCATACGGGCTTACTAATATGTTCATGTTGCTTACATAATCCATATCGATCACCGTGGGCGCCACTCCTTGATATTGACTCCTTTTGGGATTTAGCGATTGCGCTGACCGCATATGAACATAGATTTTTACGGATGGCTCATAAGCTGGTGGTTTACGTAGACAACCTGTAGAAATGTATTTCCACATGCAGGTGATGATTTAATATGGACCATCTGTAAATTAAAATCCATTTCCAGCGTGCGGTCAGCGCAACCACCTATAGAAATCCATTTCCACTAGCGATTAGCGCGCAATCTCCCATGGATATGCATTGTTTTTAGATGCCTTACGGTACAGACAATTGTATATCCATATGTGAAGATGTCAAAATATCTGACCGTGAAAATGATTTTCGTAGTAGTGCACGTCCATCACCAAACATCGTAATTAAAGATCTATATTACTGACCCGCTTTCTTTAGGCGACACTAAATATCATTTCTATAATAGTGAGTCATTGATCATATGACAATAATACGATACGGTATACGCTCCGGGCATTGAACGAGCGAGCCACTGACCATGTGCCTCATAAATTCTATCTGTGAAATTAGATTAAGTGCGATCACTTTATATTTGTGGGACTGGAAAATGTCGGTGGAATACATGTGACTTGGTGGTGTTCGCAATTGCATCGGATATGATCTTATATGTCCTTTCCGACGGATGGACTGCATCAAAGAACACATACTTATCAGCATTGTCACATGCCAACGCATCGTCCATGGCGCATAGCATTCCTCTCTCGACATAGCCCGAGCCACAACATCCTTGCATTGAGTTGTCAAAACCTGATCATCGCACAGGAAGTAACCCATTTGATTGCATTAGGAAATTAGCAATAACATACTGGCTAATACACAAACTATTCACAAATAGATCATACGGCCATGCATGCAGGTGAGCACAATAATATCGACTGAAACATAAATTGAGTATAAATTTCATGAGCTAAGATTTAAGAAATTGTTAATAATTAATAATCTGAATATGTACGTACCAAAGGTGTTCTCTAGCAACTTACATTGTCAAAATCACATTTAATGACGTTTGGATCACATTGAAATGACAAGTTCTGAATAAACAGTGATATTTATTTATTTTCCACGCGAACTGACGCTACCTAAAAAAGGGTAATTAGTGACGGTTGTAACGGTTATTAGTGACGGACATCGTACTCGTCACCCTTATCGCGTCACTAATGACCTATTATTAGTGACGGGTATACACCCATCACTAAAGGTGGACCATTAGTAATAGGTATATATATTCACGTGTCACTGAAGGAAGATTTTTTATTTTTAGATCTGTTCTATACAATTTTGTTTAGTTTCTTTCCATTCAAATGAGTTAACGATTAGATCCAAGATGATTATGGATGGCCTCTTTTTATCATTTTTATCATCGTTCCAATGTGATTTCCGTATGGTCATCATCAGTGAGACCTCTATCCCTAGCCATAATAAAGGAGGAGAGACGATGAAGAAAAAGAATAGATCTGGAGGTGCTCTTTCCATTATTTTTGTCATTGTCTCGATATGCTTTCCATGTAGTCATCATCGGTGAGGCATCTACCTTGAGACAAAATATAAGAGGAGCGACTATGATAAAGGAGATAATGAGGCGATAACAATAGAGGAGAGCAAGAAATTGGATTTGGTGAAGCAATTGTAATAACTCTGTACCCTTTGTTAAAGTAGTCAAATGTCGATGAGCTCATGGTCGAGTGGAGCATGAAGTAACGGCAGTCTTCATCGAGTATATCTTGTGGTGACATTGTCGACCATTGATAGAGATCGATCGAGATTAGAATGATAAAGATCAAGTAGAGAGAGTAAGGGAGGGAGAAGTTATAGAATACTTGAGAGTAAAGACTGAAGAGAGGAGACGTGGTTATATATTAGTGTGAGTATATTTTTGGGATAATGTTCTTCTGCCCGCATAAATTTTTACAAAAATTTGTATGCGTCAGTCTTTAGCGACGAGTCTAGATATTCACGCGTCACTAAAGGTAGGTCCTTAGTAATGGGTTTAAATATTTGCGTGTCACTAAATATAGGTCTTTAGTAATGGGTCTTACACGCGTCACTAAGGATAGGTTTTTAGTGACAGGTCTCAACGTTGCCTATCACTAAAGATCAGTTTAGAATATGGCAACTCATTAGTGACGCATATCATTAAGACTCGTTACTAAAAGTAGGTCTTTAGTGATAGTTATAAACACATCCATCACTAAAGATATATTAGTGACGCGTACCTTTTATTCGTCACTAGAGCTACATTACTAAAGGTCACTTATGTGGTAGTGTTATATATATATATATATATACACACACACACACACACACATATACACACATGCATACATACATACAAACATATACATATACATATATACATATATATATATATACACATACATATACATATATATATATATATATACACACACTTAATTACAAACATGCATGATTGATATTCAGTCTCGTATATGCAAAACTATATTAATATTGAGAGTTGTCTTGCACATGGTTCTGATGAAGCTAATCAGACTCAATTTAACGGCATCACAAATACTCTCTTCCTTTTCAAAATACGTCGTTTTTAAAGTTTAAAATTTGTCTAAAATATAGAAACCTAACTTTAAAAGGTCACTTTAAATACACATATTACCCTTGTTCTTTATTACTCGTTAATTCACCTAACCACTTCAGACGCAAAATTATGCACCCGGTGAGAATATTCGCAACAGGAAACAGAATTTGCTGAGTATCAAATTCTTCGCCGAGTGCATTGTTTAAATCAAAACGGATCAAATTTAAACTGAAAGTGCATAAAATAATGAATCAAAATTTATAAAAAAGCATATTCGTGTTGTTATGTCCATTTTTAGTTCTTATCCACTGAATTAAAAGAAATTTTCAAATAATCTAGGTTGCGACACTTGATCAACAATGTGCGGAGCTTAATAGTTTTTCTATTTTAAAAAAAATCAAATGAAGTCTACAAAAAATGAGACTTGTCGTGGTGTTATCAAATGACATGTAGATGATGTGATAAAAAGTTAAAAATATTTTGAGAAAATTGTGACATATGATGTTAAGAAACCCGAAAATTGTGAAAGCAAATCGATGGTTAGGTCTTTGTTTGAACATGAACCTTTTTAAAAATAAAAATGCAACATAGCTTATCTCTTGTAAAAATTAAATATTTTTCTGAGTCGGTTTGCTATTTTTATTTCATTAAGTTATAAAATTTATAAAAAATAATATTCATGTTATTGAGTCCATTTTTAGTATTTTACCGGTAAATGTAAAGAAATTTTTTAAAAAACTAGGTTACGACACTCAACCAACAATGAGAAGCTTAAGATTTTTTAATTCTAAAAAATCAAATGAAGTCTAAAAAATACAATACTTGTCATGTTGTTATGAGATGATACCTAGAGTATAGAAGGAGGTGAAAATTTGAAAAAATTTCAAGAAAGTTGAGAAGAAAAACTGAAAAATGAATTTTAAAAAAGCCCAATCGCCGCCGCACTCACCCCAACGCCACCTTGCCTTGCCCCGACGCCACCCTGCTCCCCCCGTGCTGCCTCGCCTTGCCCCATAGTGCCACCCCTCATCTCGTCCTAGTGTCGTGCCTTGTCCCGCCCAGCTCGACAACGCGCCCCGCTTTGTGGCCCGCCCTACTTGGTGCCACATACGCCCGACCATGCTCTATCGTGTCGTGTCTTTTTTTACTTTGCATTGTTTTATTTGTCGAATGCTTTCTTTTGATACTTGACAAACTAGCTGTCATGTCCCCATAGCTCTCGTTAGTCATATTATTTCACCATGTCCCCATAGTTCTCGTTAGTCACATTTTTTCACCGAGTGCCTACTTTGACACTCAATAAACTTGTTCATTGAGTGCCTGATGAATAATACTCGATGAATCCATATTCATTGATAGTAGGTTCGCTAAGTGCAACACTTGGCGAAACCTTCACCGATTACCCATGGCACTCGGCGAATTTACGTTTTCCCGTAGCGATTATGATTATCTTACCCATTTTCTTAATATATGTCTTCAAACCTACTCTTCTACCTCTCACAACTGTTCCTTTTTCCGAAACACAATAATATTGATGTTAATTTGCATAATTACGTGTACGTGAAAAATATTTATTATGAAATGAGTCAAATTTATATATGGCCCTGAGGTTGACAAATAATTAAGGTGCATTACTGGGTACTGACCATATTCCCATGGTTTGGCAATGATGGCCGACAGAATGCTGTACTGGTCGACGTACTCCACCTGTGCTCCTGGCAGCTCCCGGTTGAGCTTCCCAACCATCTTCGTCAGCTTGCTGTTGAAGCTCAGCGCCACCATGTTGTACCTCTCGTTGCAATCCCCAGGCCTGCCGGTGTTGATGGTCCTCTCCAGAGGCAGGCACCCCAGCGGCGGCAGTCCGGCGAACCTCACCCGGCGGCCGCCGAGCCTGTGCACCGCGCGCACCGCCGCCGAGGCGGCGCCGACGAGGTAGGTCTCGTACTGCGGCAGCGTGAAGTCGTAGCCCCTGATGGGGTAGACGAGGTAGTTCTGCAGGAAGTCGCTGGTGCCGACGCTGAAAATGTAGAGCGCCTGGCTGACGATGTGATCTGCGGCTGCTTCCCCTTTGGCCCTCCTGAGCTTTTCTTTGTACCGCCTGAAGTGGTCTATCTGCTGAGTCAGGGTCATTGCTGACTGCAAAATACAGTACGCCAAAAGATGATATTATATATATATATATATACACACACACTATATACATATATATACACACACATATACATATATATACACACATATATACATATATACACATATATACACATATATACATATATATACACGAGAACACTATTCTACATCGATCAATCCAATCATGCCCACCTCATCCAGCGTGCCCCCACACCACACCCAATCACGACCCCCCATTCCATGTCGATGTAGAATAACATTTTACACCCGTGGTGTATAATAGCATTTATATATATATATATATATATATATATATATATGTATGCATGTACGTATTCCGGTTCTACATTGCTGCTAGCAAACAAACTGCATTTCAATCTATATATGGGCTGACTATAAATTTGTGCACACCAATGCTTAAAAAGCTTCACTGGATTCAGTTTAGTTTCTTGCTCTCTGCTCAGAATTTTGCCGTATGGTGTAATTCTGCCAAACCATATAACGTGTTATGTCCCTTTAATTCTCACGAATTAAATAAGTGCAGCTAATTCGGTGTATTTTGCAGTTTTGTCGTTTCTTTCACCTTAATAAATGGCATTTTTGTCAAAAATGTATAAAAAACCTAACGGAGTGGATGGTATTTGGCTTTGCTCCACTCCCAATCCGATCAGAGTAAATAATTAAATGGAAGTGTCCAATTTATACCCTTGAAGTATTGCTTATGTCTGAATAACCATAAATAATTTTATCATTATCATCTGAAATGCACTAACGGTATTGTAAAACAGTTCGATTTACATTTTTGAAGAGTGGTTTTGGTGACGTGCAGTGGTGAAACCGCCGGTGGTTTTGCTGATGTGGCAGCTGACATGGTGTTGATGACGTGACAGATCAATAAAAAAATTGAATCACACCATTCAGTTTTTCCTAAAATCTAAATAACCCTCGAACAAATAACAAATATTTAAAAATTAATTTCTAGTTTTTTCACAATTCTGTTTTATTTTCTGAAAATTTAGAATAGCGTTGCAACCTTTAATAATTCATAACTAATTCATTTTAACTCTAAATTTGACCATTTAAATTGCATAATATTCTAGAAAATGATCTATAAACAATAAAAATACTTTCACGCACAGTATGAATGATCTTCTATACTCTTTTTAATTAATTATTTGACGTGTAGTCTTCGAAGATCTGAGGAGCCCGTTTTTGTCGAGACTGTTTTTGTTCCATTGCAGCAAGGAAAGTCATCTAAGTATATTCTTTCATCATGATTGGACCTATATTTAAGGTTATTAAATCTTTCAAATATGAGTTTATTTATAATATCATCGGGAAGGGTATTAATATGGGCAATAACAAGCAGGCTAATACCCTTCCTAGTGACATTCTAAAATAAATACATATTCGAAAAAAGTAATAGCTTTAAATATAGGTCTAATCATGATCAAATAATAGATTTAGATGACTTGCCTTAATGCACTTGAAAAAAAATAGAAGCTTTCTCGACGAAATAGGCTCCTCGACGACTTACAAAACTACACATCAAAAAATTAATTATAAACGGTATGTAAGATCATTCATATTATATGTTAAATTATTTTTTATTGTATAGAGCTCATTTTCTAGAAAATTATGCAATTTGAATGGTAAAATGTATAGTTAAAATTAATTAGTTATGGATTTTTAAAGGTTGCAACATTATTCTAGATTTTTAAAAAATAAAAAAAATTATGAAAAAAAATAGAAATTATTTTAATTTTTTCTAGGGTTATTCATACTTTAGGAAAAGTTAAAGGGTGTGATTCAAAATTTTCATTGATCTACCATGTCATAAGTGCCACGACAGCAAAACCTTCTCCAGTTTCACCATGTCACTAAAATTGCCCTTCACGGGTATAATTGAACTCTTTTACAATACCTCCGGTTCTTTTCAGATGGTAAAATTTTTTAGGGAGTTATTTAGACTTTAATAATACTTCTAGGGTGTAATTTGACCTTTTTCCTAATTAAATAGTATATGGTATTTCTAAAATAAAAATTCTGTATATGACACTGAAATTTCACCGGTTCCCATATATGCCATTGAAAACTTGTTGTTTTCATATATGCCACTGCTTCAGTTTTCTGTTTTCCTATATGCCATTGCCGTTAGTTTTAACCGTTAGTCAACGTTAGTTTTTTTTTCAAAATACCAAATTGCCCACAACTTATAAAGTAAGATAGCAATTTTTGCTTCCAATCGGCCTCAGTTATGCTGGAATGAATGAGTGATTTGTATGCGTGTACCAGCTAGAGGAAGTAATAGCTGGTCACGAAGCTTAAATCATCATTGATTTTGAGTGAGCTAAGGGAAATTTTGGTATTTTAGAAAAAAACTAACGTTGACTAATGGTCAAAACTACGGCAATGGCATATATGGACACTGAAATTAAAGCAGTGACATATATGGAAATAGCAAGTTTTCAGTGATATATATGGGAACCGTTGAACTTTCAGTAGCATATATGGAATTTTCTCTTTCTAAAATCCACTGGATGTACGTGGACAATCTAATTTTTTATGTGGATTATCCAACAAATTTATACGCGTATCCATACATCACCTGACCTTTTCAGTATCTACATCCATAGAAAAGTTTGAATCCATTAAAAATAATACTCCCTCCGTCCCATAATATAATAACCTAGCACTACGGGAAAACATAAATTTTCCAAGTGTCACATACACTAAGCGAAGCTCGAATTCAACTCAGCGATGGGTTCACCGATTGACCGGAGTGGAACTTGCCCCCAAAAGAGGCAAATGGTAGGGCGACCTGATTGCGGCTTCGTCGAGTGCCACATCGGGCACTCGGCGAAGTGTTGCCATTTGATGAGTGCCAAAATAAGGCACTCAGCAAACAAGGCACCTAAAAATAAAAATGCCATGGCATGGTGTCGCGCATGGTGACTATGGGGTGATGGCGCGACAAGGTGTGGTGACGATGGGGTGATGGCTTGCAAGACGTGGTGACAAGGCAATGCTAGGGTGATGCACGATGAGGTGTATGGCAATGGGGTGGCTATGAGGCGATGACACAGCAAGGACACATGGCGCAGAGGTTGACGAGGCAAAGGGGACGATGACACGGATGGTCGATGAGGTGAATGGTCCGAAGCCAAAGAGGGGCGCTAGCAACGGAGGATGGTCAGAGAGGGCAGCTGACAGCGACGGGCGCACCAGATATAAGAGCAACAAAGGTGGCAAAGAGGGAGGAGCGTGGTGGGAGAAGTGGATGAGGAAGAGACTTCCAACAGGGGGTTAGATTTAAAGGCAAGACTGAAAAAAGATGCTAGGTTTAAAAAATGGTGGGATTCAATTTTTTGTTTGTCTCGTGCAAACACTCGCAAAATATTTTTTCATATTTTTTATTGTTTTTTGAGTGCCATAATAGAGGCACTCTACAAAGATTTTTTATTTTTAAAACTTTTACCACATCCTCTAGGTATCATATCATGTCTCGACAACATGTCTTGTGTTTTTAGACTTCATATGATTTTTATAAAATTAAAAACCAATAAAGTACATATTGTCGATCGAGTGTCGTAACTTAGATATCTCAAATTTTGTTTCAAATTAGTGGGTAATGCCTAAAAATAGACTAACATGAATGCAATTTTTTTCATAAAATTTGGTTCATTATTTATGTACTTGCAATTCAAATTTTACATGTTTCAATTTAAATCCTAGAAAAAATTTAATTAACTAAAAATAGCAAACTATCTACAAAATTGCCAAAATTTTGCATCGTAAGATACGCTAAGTTTTGACTATATAAAAGTTTGAATTTCAAACAAAGATTTAACCATCTATTTGCTTTTAAACCTAACTCATTTCCACTCTAAATCATAATTCCTCTTCGGAGAATCTCCGATTTTCTAAACACCTATGTGATAACTTTCTCAAGACATTTTTTAAATTTGTATCACAACATATACTTATTATATCATAACCCATGAAAAATATCATGTTTTTCATACTTCAATTGGTTTATTAGAATTAAAATCATTAAGTTTCATGTTGCTGATCAAGTATCACAAACTAGATTTTTTTAGGATTAAAAATGGACTCAAGAACATGAATATGATTTTTATATAAGTTTTGGTTCATTATTTCATGCAGTTGCGGTTCAAATTTAACCTAGATATTTCGATTTAAATCCAAGAAACACACTTATTAATGAATTAAAAATAGCAAATTGAGCTAGAAAAATATGAACATTTTACATGGAATAATGTATATTGTATTGTGTGGGTCAAACATTCATCGAATTAGTCTCTTTGTTGAGTGCCCGAGGAAATGCAGTCGACAAAACCTCAAACACTCAATCAAGACGCAGTGCCCCAAATGCCTCTAGAAAGATCCGAAGTAATTCGAGCTGTAATTGTACGTACATGTAAAGAGTTCAAATGCGAAGACGGCCCGTACATGAGGTTTTCATCTCATACGGTTCCCTCGTTCAATTCTTTCGAAGGGACCCTTTTTCCTCATTCGAGAGTCTCCGCCATTCTTCCACTTCGTCCCGAAGACTAACTAAGACCCGTCGTTCGCCCATCGCATTATTGCAAATTCCAAAAATTCAATTTTCCATATTCTTAGTTACGTATTTACTTACGGCGACGAAGAAGTAAGGGTGACTTATCTGCCAATTCCATTTTAGTTATATTCTTTTTTCTAATGTAATAAAAAAGAAGAAAATTCTTCTTTTTTCTTTCTAAAATTGGATATTGGCTGAAAGACAATCAAATTTATTTTCTCTTCAGCGGGCATTTTCATATAGGACTTGTTATAATAAAACAAGCAGATTATATAAAAAACTATTTTTTTGATATTTATCAACAAAGGCTATTTTCCCCTGGTTAGTAATAATAGGAGCGATACAAATAATCTATGCCGCCTTCAACTTCTCTTGGTCAACGAAATTTCAAAAAAAGAATAGCCTACTCATCCGTCTCTCACATGGGTTCTACGGTATGAGCCTCGTGGAGAAGCAATGGCTAGTCCACGGGGCTCATACTTCAGCGCTGCAGCTCTTGGTACTCGGACCTCGGCTCGAGGCATTTTCTCCGCCCCTTCTTACCCTGAAAAAGCAGGGTCACCTTGTGTCCTTAAACCTATACACCAATGTTCGGCTAACCTAGCCTCCTCCGTCCCTCCGTACCAACAAGGGGTAGTATGGGAATAGTGACCTATTGTCCATTGACTATGCCTTTCGGCCTGATCTTAGGCCCTGACTCACCCTCCGTGGACGAACCTTGCGGAGGAAACCTTGGGTTTTCGGGGCATTGGATTCTCACCAATGTTTTCGCACAACTTATTTATGTGGGAGCTATAAATGTCTTGATCATATTTGCCGTAATGTTCGTAAAAGGCTCAGAATGGTCTAAGACAAGAATTTTTGGACTATTGGGGATGAGTTCACTTCACTCGTTTGTATAACTATTTCTTTTTCACTAATGACTACTCTTCCAGATACGTCATGGTATCACACTCTGCAAATGTTCTATTTCGGTAGTTTAGGACCCGATTTGACATTATATGATATGTATGATATGACAACTATTTGTTATTCATTTTAACCCTTTTTACTTACCAGGATTTGCGCTGTTATGTTGTCCAATCCCGTTCCTGCCGAGGCGAAGCTGACGCCCGAGGCGAGCTGGTGGATGCTGCGGCTGGGGTCCAGGTACGCTGCACGGTAGGCGGCAGCCCAGCGCCTCGGACAAGAAGTCGGCGGAAAGCCGGCCATTGGAGAACCGGCCGGTGGCAACGCCGCCGGCGAAAGTCCCGCCCATACGGTGAGTAGTTGCCCCTAGCCACGGTCTGGATGAAGTTGGTTGTTCCCGGTGTCCGCCGTTGAATCGCCGAAGACGATCACTGCCGTAATGGCTCGTCCCTGCCGCCGCCGGCAGCGCCGTGGGTGGCATAGCAAGCATACTGCACGAGGAAAACACCACTACAACGGCGGCGCCGGCCATGTCATGTTGCGAGGCCATCTTGAGCTAGCTAGCTAGGTCGATCAAGAAACAGGTAAGGGTAGTTTGCTCGTAGTATTACTTAACCTTGGCTGCGCGCATGTATTTATAGTTGTTGGACTGGAAACGGCGACCAGACGGGGGGGTGAATGGGAGCTTTTAATATTTCGGGCTAAAAACTTAGCCTTCGGTTCAGTTCTGTCTTCTGCGGAACAGGCTTCGAACACTACCTTCGAAGGTCGGTTCGGAGGTACTTCGACACCTTCGAACACAGGCTTCGGAGGAGAAAAAGTTCGAAGCCAAGAAGACTTCGCTCCACTTACAACCCTCGAAAATTGACTCTGCTAAGTCAGTGCAGGCTCCGCACGCGAGGTGCTTCGAGCAGGCTTCGCACTTCACCCTTCGCAAGAGTGGACAGCCCTCTGAGGACTTCGACCAAGTACTTGGCGGCAGCAACCGGTGCTGGGCTTCGTACACGAAGGTCAACACGCACACAAAACGGACTACGCTAAGGGCTTCGACACAAAAAGCAAAACGGGCCTCGGTCAGGGCTACGCTAGTAAGCAGCGAGGTCTTGCCTCCTGTTACACAGAGCGAACGCACGCTGACAAAAACACACCCTCGCACAAAAACAGCCTTCGCCTCAACAGGCTTCGGTGCACAACAACAGGCGAGGTATGTAACGCGAGCTGCAAGCAAAAAGCACAATGAAAACAGGGCTTCGCCGCTTGAACAAGGAACACAGAAAATGAACTCTCTGGATGTATTAAAATCGAAGTGTGTGGCTACAGGAGCTCAACAGTAAATGCTCAAAGTGTTAAATGTTACCTACCGAGCCCCCATATTTATAGCCCACAGTTCACCCAAAGAATTGACTACACTACCCCTAGGGTTTACATTCATTTTGTCTCTACAGAACTAAGGGGTACAAAAGGTAGTCCACCTTTATTCTGGAGGCTTCTCTGTCAGCTGCAGAGGGGACAGTGTCAGCCTTTTTCAGAACAGACAGTGTCAGCCTTTACAGTGTTGACTTCTTGAACCTCCCTTCGCACCGGAGGGTGCGGTAGCTTTCGGCGAGAAGCCTGCAGCCTGTTGGCCTTCGCTCCGCCGAAGAAGTCCTTCGATACAGTGACGTTTTAAGCCGAAGCCGTCAAAGCCCCTTGAGCCTTCGCACCACACCTCCGGAGTGGACCACCACGACTTCGCAGCTACAACCAGCTCGAACTCCGTCAGTCCGTGTACCGAAGCCATGCAGGCCGAAGCACCACAAGTCAACCTCACTCCGAAGCCCCACCTTCGGAGTACCACCCTTCGAAGTCCTCCTTCGTCCAAGGCCTCCGCATGACGCATTCCATGAGCACTCCATCGCAGTGCCTCTTCCCGAGCACACTCCTCGACGAGCCTCACCCGGACCATGCATTCGATGCGCCTCGACTTCTGAGACCTTCGTCGGGCACCTTCGAGTGTCTCCCTCCGGAGCCCACTTCGAACTCCTTGCCTCCGCAGAGGAATTGATCCACCACTCCGAAGTCACTCCATTCGGAGTACCTTCGAAGTGCCTCACTCCGAGGACTTTGTCTCGGAGTACCTTCAGCCGGAGCCACGCTCCGCACTCTCTGCCTTCAACCTGGCGCGCCTCGACCCGAGGTCCGACCCGGACTACCTTCGCAGCCACCGTGACGGAGCTCCCCGCTCCCCTGGCATCAAGCCTCCCGCTTGACCCAGGTTCACCCGGCTCGAACCTTGTCCGTCGCCTCCGAAGTCCCTGCGCACCACAGACAAGCAAACAAGTGTTTTCCAGTACTCCGGAGACCTCTCCGGGTTATCAACCTCCGGCACACACTCCGGTGTACCGCCAAAGTACCGAAGCCTTCGGTACGAACCCAGTCATCGCGTACTGTCGGACCCCTCCGACGAGCACACTCCGCTGCACAGCTGCAGCAAGCAAACACCGAACACCCTTCGGTGAAACCACCTCCGAACACCCTTCGGAGGTCCCACCTCCGAAGCCCCTTCTGAGGTACCCTTCGAACAGAGGGTAAATCCTGTCAATCACTCATCACAAACACCGAAACCAACCCTTGGTTCTCAATCTCCCCCTTGATGAGTGCATTGACAACCAAATTCAAGTTCAAGAAAATTTGAAAATTTTCAGCACACAAGTGACCATAAAAACTCAGAAAAGAGCCAAAGCATGTCACTTGATAAAAGAATTTTCCTCCCCCTTTCTCAAAAGAGTAAAGCCCCTTTGGCAAATCTCCCCTTGATAAGAATTCCCCTGAGTTAAGCAAATTTTCTCCCCCTTTATGTCAAAATCTCTCCCCTTTTCGAATTATGCCTTCTTGCGGCAGAGAACATAGCAAATCTCTCCCCCTTTGGCAATGCAAGCATCAAGGAGCAGTCAAAAGGTGCAAAGCTTCGAAATGAATAGAATTGCAAAGACAATAATGCAAAAATATGCCAACAGTAACATCAATGATCATGTGCTCAGCTCAATTTAACATTCTGTGAAACAAGATGATGGCATGTGATTTGTCATTTTGAAGTAAAAGCATCACCACTTAATCATAGTAGCTAGACATGTGAAGGCAAGGACTGCGCAAAGCTAACAATTTCTACCCTAGACAGACAAGTCTTGTTTCAAAAGGGAGCTTTGAAAGCAAACTTGATGATTAAATAATTTTGTTGTTCTGTTCTTAATGCCAGGGGTTATTTGTTTGTCCACCTTATACTTTCCAATCAGGCCAAGCCTAGGCAAGAAAGCCTCTGAAGCTTAAGGCGGTGATTTTGGCATACACTACACTGTCCCAGTTCAAACCAGAGTGCAATGGTAAGCAGTCTAGAATAGAGTAGTGCGACAAACAAACCCTCCTGGATCTTTTCCATTTAAAACCAGGCAAATCATGAATTTTTTTGATTTGATTCAGATGAATTAAATATTTTGATGAATATCCATGAGTAAAGAACACATTTTTCAAGTTGCAAATTTTAGCATCCAAGGAACAGTGTCTTGCCGTCAAGTAGATAAAGATAGCTAAAAGCAGTCCTGCCTAAACAAGCTAGATACAAGATGGTGCAGTGAGCAAGTTTTGATTTTGAAAATAAATATCATGCACACAAATGATCCAGTCAAATTAAATAGAGCAGAGCTGTCATGATTTCTTGAACTAAAAGCAGGCATATAATAGCAAAAGATGTAAATGCATTTCACACATAATGAGCATATGCAAGGCAATTTAAAATCAGCTCCCCCCTCACTAAATGCCGTAGGGATGACAATACCAAGTTCCCCACGCAAGTAAGCAAATCGAGATGCATCGAGGGGTTTTGTAAAAATGTCGGCAAGCTGGTGTTGCGGTATCAACATATTGAAGTTCAATATCACCTTTCTCATTGTGATCTCTGAGAAAATGATACCGTACATCAATGTTTGGTTCTGGAGTGCTGAACCGGGTTGTTTTGCAATACAAATAGCACTAGTGTTTATCACAGAAAAGTGGAACACTCTTATAATCTAACCCAAATCTCGCAAAGTGAAAACCATCCACAAATCTGAGAGCAACACTAGCTGCAGCAACATATTCGGCCTCAGCCGTTGATTGTTGCAACACTAGACTGTTTGCGGGCAGACCAGCAAACCAAGAAGTACCCAAAAAAATACAAGTACCAGAGGTACTCTTCCTATCATTCTACAGCCAGCAAGTCCGCATCAGAATAACCTCGAAGACATAAAGATGAAATGCTGAATACCATATGCCAAATTCAAGGGTGTGTTTGAGATACCTTAGGATGCGCTTAACCGCTTGGCGGTGCGAAGCTCGTGGTGAAGCCTGAAAACGAGCGCACAGACACACAGCGAAGTGTATGTCCGCCTCGGTGGCAGTCAAGTAGAGGAGGGAGCCGATCATGCTCCGGAACTCCTTCTGATCTACGGCTTCTCCATCGTCGTCAGGGTCCAATGCTACAGATGTAGCCATTGGAGTGGCGAGGGGCTCGCATCGGACATGTCGACTTCTTGAGCAGGTCCTTGGTGTACTTTGTCTGGTGGACAAAAAGTACCTTGTTTGCTTTGCTTGAATTTGCAAACCAAGGAAGAAGGTGAGTTCACCCATCATTGACATTTCAAATTCCCTGCTCATGGTATCTGCAAACTCGGCAACTAAAGCATGAGAAGAGCCACCAAAGATGATATCATCCACTAAATCTGCACTAGGAGGAAATCTTTGCCATGCTTGAGAGTAAACAATGTTTTATCAACAGAGCCCATCAATACCCTCGCTCAAGCAGAAAAGGACTTAAGTCTATCATACCACGCCCGAGGGGCCTGCTTGAGTCCATAAGAGCCTTATGAAGTTTAAGGACTTTATGTGGGTACTTGGGGTTTTCAAAACCAGGGGGTTTGTTTACATAAACATCTTCACCTATGAAGCCATTAAGAAAAGCACTTTTGACATCCATTTGATAGAGTTTGAATCCCCGTGATGTCGCAAAGGCAAGCAAAATCCTAATGGCCTCAAGGCGAGCAACAGGTGCAAAAGTTTCAGTAAAATCAATCCCTTCTAGTTGAGAAAAGCCCTGAGCTACAAGTCTAGCCTTGTTTCTAACTATAGTCCCATCCTCCCCTTGTTATTTTGAAAATCCATTTTGTTCCAATGAATGAACATTAGGTGGAGGATCAACTAAAGTCCAAGACTTGGTTTCTCTCAAAATTTTCAAGTTCCTCATGCATGGCATGGATCCAACTAGAATCAGAAAGTGCATGACTAACATCTAAAGGCTCGAAAGAAGCAACAAAAGCAGCATTAGTGAAATGGGCATGAGAACGAGTTACCCTTTGATCAAGCTCACCAATGATCTGCTCGGGAGGGTGCATCCTTTGAACATGAGGTGGAGCCTCTCGGCGGGATGCAGTCTCCCCCTCAACTTGTGCGTTGGAGTGGTCCAAGATGACCGAGGTTGAGGGTAGTTCGCTTCGGGACCTCGTGCCGAAGTAGTAGAAGCGGGGTCAGCTTCGGGGGTTGACGTCGAGGGTAATAGGGGATCATCCTCGAATTCTCCGGGATCTTCTTCTTCGAATATGGTCTGTTCCATGTCGTGTTCATTTGCCTGTTCAAAAGCAGAACTAACAGAGGGGGTTGATTCATCAAAAGTCACATCACATGACTCGATGACAGTGTTAGTTTCCAAGTTATAACACGATAAGAATGACCATGAGTTGTATACCCAAAAAGATCCCGTCAGAAGATCGCGACTCAAATTTATCCAAGTTACCACGTTTAGGATAAAGCAGCGACAGCCAAAACTCGAAGATGAGTGACCTTGGGCTGTCTCCCAAAACGCAGCTCATAAGATGTCAAATTTAAAATTGAGCGCAAGAAGATTCGGTTAGAGATGTAACAAGCAGTGTTTTATGGCCTCAGCCCAGAATTTTCTAGGAGTCCTATGCTCATCAAGCATCGTCCTAGCCATCTCAACCAAAGTGCGGTTCTTCCTCTCAACAACACCATTCTGTTGAGGAACCCGCGAGCAGAGAATTGATGTTCTATGCCATGCTCCATGCAAAAGTCAACAAAGAGACTATTTTGAACTCAGTGCCATTGTCGCTTCGAATGAATTTTAATGCACCGAGGATTCAGTGAAAAGGTCTCAAAGCCAAGCTCCGAAAGTGTGAAAACACTTCATCCTTGCTGGCAAGAAAGAAGACCCAAGAGTAGTGAGAGAAATCGTCGACAATAACAAGTACAGGACCACTTGCCGCCTAAGAACTAACCGAGAAGGACCTACAGTGTCCATATGGAGAAGTTCTCCCGGGCTGTTCAGTCATCACTGTGGTGACTGGCGAGTGCGAAGCGGCAATCATTTTTCCATGTCGCCAAGGAGCGCAAACTAAATTCTTCTCAAACTTGAGCTTGGGGCAATCCTCGGATCAGACCTAGGGCGCTCAAAACGAGCGAGCAACTCAAAGCTCATATGCCCTAGTCTCCTATGCCACTTCCAAAGCTCAGAAGTCGAATGTGCAACAAGACAATGAGAAGAACCAGACGACTCTGAAAAGTCAGCTCCAAAAACTCTCCCAACCCTAAAGATCTTACACACCACAACGCCATCAGAATTGAGCACTTGCGAAGTATCGCGATGAAATCGCACTTCGAAGCCCTCATCAAGCAACTGAGAATACAGACAGCAAATTGTATCCCAGGTTTCAACCAAAGCAACATCTTTGAGAGTGAGTTCGAATTAATTCTTACCACACCTTTACCTTTCACTCTACTCCTTCGATTGTTTCCGAAGGTGATATGTTCCCTCTGCTTGGTTGTGGTGAGGCTGGAGAACCAATTTGCATCTCTGGTCATGTGGCGCGAACAACCGGAGTCCATGATCCACGTGCCCTCCAAGCCTCGATCTGTCGCCTACACATGATAAGAGCGTCTCGATCGCTCAGTGCTGGGGTGAGTAAAATAATGACGCGGCATCCAGCACTGAGTGACACGAGTAGTAGGCACAGTAAAAGTAGACGGTCTACTCACATGAAAATCAGAATGATGCAAAGTGCGAGGTCTACCTACATGCAAAGAACGCAAAGCATGACCGTGGTCTCCTACTCTGACGAGGTACAAAGCTACTCGTCCGAGGGTCTACCACCATATGGAACATGGTGAAACACCTCGAGGAGCAAAAACCTCTCCGAGAAGCACGAGGAGCCTCAAAAAGCAGGACGAGAGTAAAACTCAGACTCATGCATACCTAAAGATGGTATAGCCTATCACTGATAGCTCATCGCCTGTGCACGTCGCTCATACCTTGATGCGACGGAAACAGAAACCAATCAAATGACCTGCCCGCTGACAATAAAAGACAATGGGAACACTCTCCTAGGGGCACTCTCATGGGTCACAGGAGCAACTCCTCACAGGCTCCTGGGTTTCTTCTGAGTGGTTTTCCTTGGGAGGGATTTTTCTTGTAGGAGGGAGTGGTTTTCTTTGGAGGATGGTAGGCTTTCTGGCTGATGGGGTGTCCAACAGAGCTCTCTCTTTCTCTAGGGTGGTGGGAGAGGGAAAAAACAGTTTTGGTCTTACTGTCTGAAGCTATCCTCTCAAAACCCAAACCTAGAGCTACTCCTGCTCTTTCAGCACACAACTTGTCTGGCCAAGAGCAATCCATCCTACCCTTCCCTTCAGTGCATTTATTCACCACAGAAAGAAGGTATTCTTTTCTGACATGAGGTTTTCAGCTCGCTCTCTAACAGTGCCTAGCTGGTCCTTAAGGGTAATGCAAGTGTCACATACAGGCTGCACATCCTTAGAACTACCGGCCCTCTCCAATCTAGCCTCCAAATCATGAACATGCTTATCACGTAAATTAATGCTATCGTGTAATAAAGAGCAGTTCTGCAATCATAATTTCATGAGGTCTAGAATCCACCTCCAAAAGCTGCTTCCTGTGCAGTCTCAAGCTCAGAAAGAGTTTGGAGCATGAACAGAACGCAACTGAGCAAGCTCACTCATGACAACAGAACATGATTCACATTCAGCATCATTAAACTTAGACTTAAGCTGGCATATTCAGTAGAAACAGATTCTAGCCTAAGTCTAGGGTCTTTCTTTCTCTAGCGGCTTGCACAGTAATCTATCCTGACCAGCACTACTTCATCAGCTCATCTATTTAATTAGTAGCTGGTCAGATGATAGGTTTACCTTCAGATGAGTCAAGCTCATCGCCGCTGTGATCGCTGTCGGCCATGAAGCAAAGTGCCGGTGAAGTCACGTCCGTTCTTGTCCTTCTTGTTCTCCTTCCTTGGAGACTCCTCCTCCTCAGAGCTCGACTCCTCAGTTGAGGAAGTGTCGATGTCGCTGAGAGCAGCAACAAAAGCTCTGGAAGCGGCCTTGGCTACTTTCTTAGCCATCTTGCCGCGCTTGCCCTTCACAAAGGGCTTCCTCTCCTTTTTGTGGTATTTAGGGCGGTTACTCTCATCTCTCTTCTTGACCTTGGGGCAATTTGCCTTAATGTGAGAGGTGTCGCCACATTCATAGCAGCCACTAAAACCACTTCTCCTCTGATCCCGTCTCTCATGATGAAGCGGGTGAACCTCCGGGCAATGAGAGCAAGCTCATCATCAGCTAGAGTGTCCCACCTGCTCCTTTGTGACGGAGACCAGGGAGGACAAAGCAAAACCATCTGCAAGAACACAAGTGCCTGATGTGCTTGGTTCTGCAGTGGTGCCACGGCTTGTGGCTAGAAACCAATGCCAATGGCTGTGGCAAAGAGCTTCTGTGCACAGCAAGAGATGCCTTAGCAATCTCTGTGGACTTCAGCTTGCTAAAGAGCTCATCACAGGTCAAAGTACATAACCTGTGGACCTCCTCAATGCTGATATCTTCACCTCCCATATGCTACGGTCAAGTGCATAGAGAAGCTTGATAGCCCTATCATGATCACTGTAAGCAAGCGTCCCGTTGGATCGCAAGTTACTCACTATCGCGTCAAAGCGAGAAAACATGGCATCTACAGATTCACCAGGTGCCTGCACAAACAGCTGATACTGTTGGTTGTAGGTGCTTTGGCGCCTGGCCTTAATCTGTGTAGAGCCCTCATGAAAAATAGTGAGCGTTGTCCAAATCTCCCTAGCAGTCCTAAGGTGCTGCCCCCTATCGAACTCACTCTGGCTCAAACCGATGAACAGTATTTCTGCCTTGGAATTGGCATTATACTGATCCTTCTCTGTTTGAGAGGTGCGAGTCTCAGGGATGGAGTATTGTGATTCCACAATCTCCAAATTGCATTTCCTTGGCTTAACAAGTAAGCCTCCATGCGCACCTTCCAGTATGCGAAGTCTGTCCCATCGAACAGAGGAATTTTACTGCCTCTATCCATGTCGCCAACAGATCACAAAACCGGTTAAGGTCAACTGGTGATCTTAACCTGCTCTGATACCAATTGTTGGACCGGAAACGGCGACCAGAGGGGGGGGTGAATGGGAGCTTTTAATATTTCGGGCTAAAAACTTAGCCTTCGGTTCAGTTCTGTCTTCTGCGGAACCAGGCTTCGAACACTACCTTCGAAGGTCTGGTTCGGAGGTACTTCGACACCTTCGAACACAGGCTTCGGAGGAGAAAAAGTTCGAAGCCAAGAAGACTTCGCTCCACTTACAACCCTCGAAAATCGACTCTGCTAAGTCAGTGCAGGCTCCGCACGCGAGGTGCTTCGAGCAGGCTTCGCACTTCAACCCTTCGCAAGAGTGGACAGCCCTCTGAGGACTTCTACCAAGTACTTGGCGGCAGCAACCGGTGCTGGGCTTCGTACACGAAGGTCAACACGCACACAAAACGGACTACGCTAAGGGCTTCGACACAAAAAGCAAAACGGGCCTCGGGTCAGGGCTACGCTAGTAAGCAGCGAGGTCTTGCCTCCTGTTACACAGAGCGAACGCACGCTGACAAAACACACACCTCGCACAAAAACAGCCTTCGCCTCAACAGGCTTCGGTGCACAACAACAGGCGAGGTATGTAACGCGAGCTCAAGCAAAAAGCACAATGAAAACAGGGCTTCGCCGCTTGAACAAGGAACACAGAAAATGAACTCTCTGGATGTATTAAAATCGAAGTGTGTGGCTACAGGAGCTCAACAGTAAATGCTCAAAGTGTTAAATGTTACCTACCGAGCCCCCATATTTATAGCCCACAGTTCACCCAAAGGAATTGACTACACTACCCCTAGGGTTTACATTCATTTTGTCTCTACAGAACTAAGGGGTACAAAAGGTAGTCCACCTTTATTCTGGAGGCTTCTCTGTCAGCTGCAGAGGGGACAGTGTCAGCCTTTTTCAGAACAGACAGTGTCAGCCTTTACAGTGTGACTTCTTGAACCTCCCTTCGCACCGGAGGGTACGGTAGCTTCGGCGAGAAGCCTGCAGCCTGTTGGCCTTCGCTCCGCCGAAGAAGTCCTTCGATACAGTGACGGTTTTAAGCCGAAGCCGTCAAAGCCCCTTGAGCCTTCGCACCAACACCTCCGGAGTGGACCACCACGGCTTCGCAGCTACACCCAGCTCGAACTCCGTCAGTCCGTGTACCGAAGCCATGCAGGCCGAAGCACCACAAGTCAACCTCACTCCGAAGCCCCACCTTCGGAGTACCACCCTTCGAAGTCCCTCCTTCGTCCATGGCCTCCGCATGACGCATTCCATGAGCACTCCGTCGCAGTGCCTCTTCCGAGCACACTCCTCGACGAGCCTCACCCGGGACCATGCCTTCGATGCGCCTCGACTTCTGAGACCTTCGTCGGGCACCTTCGAGTGTCTCCCTCCGGAGCACACTTCGAACTCCTTGCCTCCGCAGAGGACTTGATCCACCAACTCCGAAGTCACTCCATTCAGAGTACCTTCGAAGTGCCTCACCTCCGAGGACTTTGTCTCGGAGTACCTTCAGCCGGAGCCACGCTCCGCACTCTCTGCCTTCACCTGGCGCGCCTCGACCCGAGGTCCGACCCGGACCACCTTCGCAGCCACCGTGACGGAGCTCCCCGCTCCCCTGGCATCAAGCCTCCCGCTTGACCCAGGTTCACCCGGCTCGAACCTTGTCCGTCGCCTCCGAAGTCCCTGCGCACCACAGACAAGCAAACAAGTGTTTTCCAGTACTCCGGAGACCTCTCCGGGTTATCAACCTCCGGCACACACTCCGGTGTACCGCCCAAAGTACCGAAGCCTTCGGTACGAACCCAGTCATCGCGTACTGTCGGACCCCTCCGACGAGCACACTCCGCTGCACAGCTGCAGCAAGCAAACACCGAACACCCTTCGGTGAAACCACCTCCGAACACCCTTCGGAGGTCCCACCTCCGAAGCCCCTTCTGAGGTACCCTTCGAACAGAGGGTAAAATCCTGTCAATCACTCATCACAAAACACCGAAACCAACCCTTGGTTTCTCAATAGTTTTGTTTGCAGCTTGCCAGCTTCCATTATGTGCATGCATGCATGCAGCGAGGAAGGCATGCAAACGACGAGCCGATCTTCTTGTTCATCCCGTCAGCGAGGCGTTTGTCTGCTGCAGCTGCCATTTTTTTGGTGCAACAGATCAATTATCTAATGTAATTTCTTGGCGCCCAAATTTTTGCTGCTACTTGCTGCATGCATGCGTTTGAGCGTTTCGCTAGCTGCCTAGCTCCGTGCTTTCTTAATTATGTAGCCATGCATGCGAATGCTGCATGCATGTTTGGTAGAACAGTGATGCGTACGTTATGTACGTTATGTACATGTTCGTAGCGGGTAGCTGATACCGCTACGATCGCAGCTAGCCGGTTGGTAGTAATAATTAATCAACTAAATTTCGGTGGAGCTTCCAATTATTAATGTAGGTAATAATAAGGATTAGATCGTCCACGATTAATTAGCCATCAACCACGGTTTGGGTTTTTGTGGGTGAACATTGTTACATTTGTAATAGAACCATGACTAACTACTATATCTTTTGCGGCTATAATCCTCACTCCACACTATCATTGACCGCAGGTGCCGCCGGGTGTCTTTTTCTGCTAATAATAAAAGTATTATAAGATTCCTAAAAATTAACTTCCAATATTATTATATAAATTTTTTTAATTACTCTCCGTTAGATCAACGATATAATATTTACTATATTTTAGTCTCGTATTAACGACGAGTGAACTCTACTTATCAAATCTCTTACTTTTCTTTTATTTATTATATCTCATATAACACAGACAAGTGAGACTAGAGCGGATAAAGAATAAGAGCCACTTCTTATAAGCAGAGAGGATGCATGAAGATTTTAGATATCTCTAAAAATTGGAAATCAACTAGAAGAGTTGTTACAGAGAAATTTTAAACTAAAATCCCTAATAATAGAGATAAAGAGTTATATTAAATATCTCTTGGAGATACTCTAAGTTACACGGAGACACTTCAACTCCTAGTTAACAAAGTAGAGGAAAAATACCATCTAGCTTATAAAGTCTAAAAATGTAAATCTTATGCTGCTAAATGACTACCACAGCGATAATAATCGTACAATCCTAGCCAATGGGGTTGCACATCGTGCGACAACCATTGACCTAGCCTAGATTGGGTGCTAGTCGTCGTCAAGGAGGTGACCAAAATATATTTCCAGCGGTCCATGCTTGTGGTCGTGTTTAAAGAATTTCTGTTGCACATCCTGATTACAATGACAACCGTCATTTTGATGAATAGGATGACCATTGTGAGTTCCTCCTATTCGCCTTGGTTATTTCAATGATCTTATGATCACCGAGGTGACAATTTTTCACGCCATAAAGATTATGGTGACAATCAATATGGTGGTCAGGATGGTCACCACTATCAACATCGATGTCGTGGTGACCCTGAATGGTGTTGTGAGGATGATGGTTTAGAGAAAGTTAAGGTCTTCATATCTTCTTTCACGGGCAAAGAGGATGTTGATGCTTATTTTGAATGGAAGACCACTACCACACAAATGATCTTAAGTGACGTAGCTTAAGTGACGAATAAAAACATACGTCACTAATATACCTTTAGTGACAGGTATGTTTACAACCGTCACTAAAGACCTATCTTTAGTAACGAGTCTCAATGATATCTGTCACTAATGAGTTGCTAAATTCTAAACCGATCTTTAGTGATGGATAACATTGAGACCCGTCACTAATGACCTACCTTTAGTGATACATGTGAGACTCATTACTAAAGATCTACCTTTAGTGACGTGTGAATATCTAAACCAGTCACTAAAGACCTACCTTTAGTGATGCGTGAATATCTAGATCTGTCACTAAAGACTGACGCGCACAAAAAATTTTGAAAATTTAGGGGGACAGAAGAACAATAGCCCAAAAATTTGGGCGGACAGAAGAACACTATTATAAAGTTTCGTCTCTTCTCTTCAATCTTTACTCTCAACCATTCTATAACTTCACTCCCTTGCTCTCTCTACTTGATCTTTACCATTCTCATCTCGATCGTTCTCTATCGATGGTGGTCGGTGTCATTACAAGATCTACTCAACAACTACCAACGCTACTTCATGCTCCACCCAACCATGAGCTCATCGGTATTGAACTACTTCAACAAAGGGTACAAAGTTATTATCATTGTTTTTCCAAATCCTATTGCTTGCTCTCCTCCATTATTATCACCTCTTCATCTCCTTCTTTATCATCATCTCTCCTCCTCTATTTTGTCTCAAGGTAGATGCCTCATCGACGATGACCACATGAAAAAAATATCAGGACAACGACAAATAATGAAAAGAATGCCTATCCATTATTGTGGCTCATGGTAGAGACCTCACCGATGATGACTGCATAGAAATCACATTGGAAAAGCAACAAAAATGATGAAAGAGCCCCTCCATAACCATCTAGTTATTTAATCATTAACTCATTTGAACTGAAAGAAACTAAACAAAACTATATAGAACAGATCTAAAATGAAAAAAATCTACCTTTAGTGACACGTGAACATCTATGTCCGTCACTAATGGTCCATATTTAGTGATGGGTATAGATGTATGTGCATCATTAAAGGTGACCTTTAGTGACACGTGAACATTTATACCCATCACTAAAGGTACCTTTAGTGACGTGTGAATATCTGTACCTGTCACTAAAGGTGACCATTAGTGACGGGTAAAGATGTATGCTCATCACTAAAGGTCACCTTTAATGATGGGTATACACCTGTCACTAATAATAGGTCATTAGTGACGCGATAAGGGTAACAGGTACGATGTCCATTACTAATGCCTATTATGAACCATCACTAATAACCTTTTTTAGGTAGTGGGCCAATATTGATCAAATTTGTATTTAATTATATGATTATTTTTAAGAAAAAAGGCAAAACTCATGGTAATTGAGTTTAAAGGCTATGATGTGTTTTGGTGGAACCATGTTCGTGTTGAATTCAGTCATGTGGGACATGATCATATTACTTGGGAAGACTTAAAGCGGGAAACAAGGCGATGTTTTGTCCCTACATATTATACTTGTGAATTGTATATGTAGCTAAAAAGTTTAGTCTAAGAGGATCAAACCATTAATGAGTATTTTTAGGAAATATAAATGTGTGTACTTCGTACCATGATCAATGAATATGAAGAATTTAAGATGGCTCGCTTCTTGGTTAGATTAAACAAATAGATTGCAAACAAGGTGGATATGACAAGTTACATTGATATGACCGAGTTAGTTCATTTTGCTAAGCGGGCAGAACACCACGTTATTTCTGACACATCCCAACATTGAGTGAATTCTGCAGTTAGTAATAATTCTACTCCATGGCATCGTTAAGAGTAACAAGATATAGAGTCACGATCATCTGCCTTCTGTGCACCTTTTACACCTTCATATCAAGCTTCTTTGTCAACAAAACAATTTGAGACAAATAACAAGGGGACAACTTCCACTCGCTCTACCTCTTTTCCTTCTGATAGAAAGAAGTCAGGTAGTATTAAATGTTTTAAGTGTGGTGGACACGACCATAAGCAAGTTTAATGTCTTAATCATCGTGTTATTATTTCTCTTGCTGATGACTCTTATGATTCACAAAGTGAAAAAGAGGACATACTTGATGACATACCTTCGAAGATGAATATATTGAAACTTGTACTATGAGGTCGAAGATGGTGAATGTGAGTTGAGCCTGAATTGTTTGGCACGCCCATTATTTTAACTTGGTGTTGATGTGTGTAATCCATCTATTTCTACTCCTCATGTTACTGAAGATAATACTTATGATGATTTTGATGATCTTCTTGTTGATTTGAGTAATCTAAAAGATGATGTTTCTACTCTTAATGTGGTGAGCACTTATATGGTACGAGAAGAGATTATTTGTGTTCCTAAAGTAGGTGATGAGTTGCCACTTTTTGTGTCACCTCTGTTACATTTGCCATACAATCCTTTGTTCACTCATCTGCTCTAATGACATCTTACATCACATCATACTTTTGTGGTTCATCATGTCCTTTCTACTCAGTTGGTTGCAATTGAGAACGTACAATGGCATAACTTGTTTCAATCATGATGCAAAGTGAAATGACAAGTGTGTCAGTTTATCATTTATGGTAGTAGTTGCAATAATATTGTTAGTGCGCTGCTTGTTAAGAAGCTTGAATTGGGCTAAAAACTTGGTGTCAACTACATCTATATCATATGCAATGGCTAAATAATTTAAGAACCATGAAAGTATCCTCTATAGTGAGGTTATCATTCTCCATTGGCAATTATCATGATCGGGTTGATTGTGACATTGTTCCTATGCAATCATGACATATACTATTGGGGTGTATATAGCAATTTGGCAATTTGACGTGGATTCCGTTCATTTTGGTTGCTCTAACAAGCATAAATTTGTGCATAAAGAACAAAAGGTGGCTCTAGTTCCATTATCCCTAGGGGAGATCCATGCTTGCTTCTGATGTTGCTCGATTAAAAAGAGAGGAGAGTGAGAAAAGAAAATTGAGTGAGAACCACACAAATAGTGAGAGAGAGGATTATAAGCCTTCCAAATTTATAAAGCATTCTGAAAATACCATGAGAGTTCTCCATAAAAATAAGTGTTTATTAGTGAGGAAGAGTGATTTGAGAGATGTGCGAAATGCCACCACCACTTTATTTGTACTCTTGTGCAAGGAACCGGGCAATACTAATGACCAGTGTTCCAAGCGCAATCTGCATTTACTCCACCCAAAATCCCAAGCGCCACAGATGTTCCCCTACCTTTCTCTTCTCTTCCTCTTCCAGTCAGTAGTTGTTCCCCTGCCCTTCTCTTCCCTCTGACCATTCTACCTCTTCCCTTCTCTTCTACTGGCGTTCCCCTCTCTAGATGGCCTACCACAGGAAGTGACGGCGATGATCGGATCCGTGCCGCCAGTGCCTCCTGCCACAGATTTGGCCACGTGCGCACCTCTCATTGTCGGAGCACGCCGGCTACATCGTGAACTTTCTACTCTTGGTTATTCTTTAGTCCCCCTTCTCTGTGTTGCCGCCATACATGGCGCCTAGCGCCGCGGTCAACCTAGGCCACAGTTGACCTGCCTAGGAGCCCTGCCCACCCAACTGTCGACTAGGGCCACATTATTATAGGTTTTTAAGGACGTTTTCCCTGATGAGGTGTCACCTAGTCTTCCTTTTGTTCATGGAATTGAGCACCAAATTGATTTGGTTCTTGGTGCAACTTTTTCAATTAGACCATCATATTGTACAAATCCTAAAGAGAAAAAAATAAAATAAAAAGCGGGTAAAAGAACTTCCGGATAAAGTGTACATGTGAGAATCTTTTTCTCCTTATATTGTCCTTGTGATTTTAGTACCAAAGAAAGATGATATGTGTTGGACAGAAACAGGCGACCAGAGGGGGTGAATGGGAGCTAAAAATTTCTCTCCTTAAAACCTACTTCAAATACAACCTTTGCTGGTTCTAGTTCGGAGGTACAAACAACACTCCGAACTAGACTTCGCACAATGCAGTACTTTGGATCCCAAGAAGGCTTCGTTGTAGACTCTGGACATAGAAAATCTAGACTTCGCAAACTTAGACTATGAAAAATAGGCTTCACAAATAGACTATGCATAGCACCAAATCACTAGTGTATTTTCGAGGGATGGCCTTCGTTACATGACAGAGCGAAGTGGTGCCAAACTTAAGAATCACATAGAATGAAAAACATCTGAGTAAACTTGCTTATGGATTTTTGGGGGTTCACACAAGGTGACGATAAGAACTCCACGTAGAACAAGTTACCAAAGCATCATAGAGACATTTCTTCCTATGTAAGCGATAATGCACAAAAACTCAACAGTACTCAATATACACACTCATGGAATAAGAACATCAAATACAAGTTCATGCAAGATATAAATCAAATATCAAAGATCAAATAGAAATTTCATTGCAAGAATAGGAACACAAAAAGCCTTCTCAAATCTTAGTAAAATGAGTGGCGTCTGGCCCTAGGACAAATGATAAAGTAGAAGGTTCTAAACCTAGGAAAAAGTGTGTTCTCCAAAGTGTTACCCTAGACCTTAGCCTACCCTTCCTTTTATAGTCTACTCAGACATGCGAAGTGACTACAATACCCCTAGGGTTTACAATATTTTCTGCCTCATGTAGTCGAAGGGGTATTACAGGTAGTCCTACTTCACACTTTATTCGATGGAGCCTCGTAGCACTTGATGAAGTGCCTGAGTGTCTTCGGTTGTAGACTCTAAAATGTTGAGGCTTCGCTGCATCGAAGTCTTGACTTTGAGTGTGAAGGTCTTTAACGACGCCTTCGCACCATGTCTTCGTAGTGGACCACCACAATTTCACGGCTCCTCAAGCTTGGCCTTCGTTTGTCCGTGTACCAAAGTCATGCATGACCGAATTCACAAAGAGTCAACCATAGTTCGAAGTGCCCCTTCGAAGTACACTTTTGAAGTGTCTCACTCCGGAGCCCAACTTCTAAGTGCCTCCTCTCGGAGGACTTGGTCTGCCATTCTTTGAAGTGCCTCCCATCGGAGCACACCTTCGAAGTGTCTCCCTCAGAGCACACCTTCAAAGTGCTCCTCCGAAGTGCCTCCCTTGGAGGTCTTCATTCACTTGACTCTATTTAGTGCGCTTGTGTATGAGACCCTCCATCTAGAGAGCTTCTGAACACCCCTTGGATCTCATTTACCTCCAAACATAATAAATTTACCCGGACTCCTTGATCCTCCAGCACCAAGCTTCCCACTTAGTCCTGATCCCTCGTTGTTGACAGCCAAGTTGCATCCACTTCTTGCACATTATGAGACAAGCAAACATGTTTTGCAACACCCTTCGGTACACATTGAACCCTTCAGTGCGTACATCAGTTCACAAACCCAAACACCCTTCGGTGAACACACGCAAACATTGAACCCTTCGATAAACATCCTTCGGAGCATACTTTGGTGTACACACACTTCGGTGCACAACTCCAAAATACCGAACCCTTTGGTGAACCCTTCATACACAGATACTTGTCATTCACTCATTTGACCAAGACACATCTCAACTTGTTTTCTCAATATGTGTCGATTGACATGATATTAATGTTATCATTATTAGATATCAGCATCGTTGTTGACGCTAAAATACGCCCCCGTACTTGGGTCAGTTTGACATCCAAAAGTACCACGAGGATACCGACGTCGCGTTCCGACTACCCTTAATAGTGATAAGGGATGGTGAAGTCGCCAGGCAATCAGATAAATAATTAGCAATTTAAATCCAATTGGCCGAAAGTGTTAGTAATAAAGTAAGATAAACAAAATAATATAAATACCTGAAATCAGCCTATTCGGAGCCGATTCCAGACTACGACAGCAAATTGGCCCGAAGGGTCCTGAAGGTACCTTCGTCCTGTATACCCGGTCGGACCGAGGGTACACCCTCATTCAGACCAAGGTGTGCGAAGGGTACCCCGAGGCGAGGCTCCGAAGCCTGATGCGAAGGGCTCCGGGCGGTCGAACTAGTGAATGCTCCCCGGTCGGACTCTCAATAATGCCTCGGTCAGACTAAGGCCTCTAGCCGAGCGAAGCTAGACACGAAGTGGTCGGTGAGCAGAAGGGTACTTCGGTGTGGCAGAGGGCTTCGGGATAGTGAGGGGGCCTCGGCACGGTGGAGGGGCACGATCGGACCGGCGAAGGCACTTCAGTCGGATCAGCAGTAGAAGATCCAATCTGCTAGGCTTCGGCAACCCTTGTAGATGACGTTCGATCACCCCCAAACTTCTCGGCGAAGATTGTGATGGCAATTGCTCTACAAAACAGCAAGGGACCAATCACCAATTCAGCCAAGAGGACGAATCACCAAGTATGGCAATAAAAACCGATAAAAATAGATAGCAATCCATTACGTGGATTAACGGGAGGTTCACAAGCGAACCAACACGAAATATCGTGATTTCGGACGTGACGGACGGAGGGCTTCCAGCGCAAACAAATGAATATGGATGAACTAATGCGAAAAGTAGATGAAAAGTAATGTGATTCAAAACTAGTTTTTTTATTTGATCTGTGGAGATGCCTCATGAATCGGCCTTGCCCCTATATTTATAGGGGTTGGTCTGGTGTATCCTGGCACAAAATTCGAGTAGGAGTCGGCCAAAAATCAGTTTGGATATGATTTGGATAAAAACAGCCTGAATCCCCCTTTATCTCTAATTTTTAGTTTTAGGCCGGTCTGACCGGGCCTACTATGGCCGGTTGGACCGGCCTACTATGGTCGATCAGACCGGCCTGTGCCAGATTTGACATATTTTCGGTCAAAAAAATACCAATTTCAGTATTTTGCCTATTTTGACCATTAATGCCATTTTTTGCTATAAACACATGCCCCCTGCCTTTTAGCAAACTTAGTGAGCTAAAAGCACAACGGGCCAAGGGCGATACTCTCGATATCGGCCTTTCGACACTTTTAAGCATTTTGCCACACACTTGGGAAGTACTTTTTCAAATATCTATCATTCAAAGCCCTTCAAAATCGCTCTCCCTGTATAGACTCTAACACATATGCATTACCCGGAGTGATTTCAACTACCTTAAAAGGACCTTCCCAACTAGGTGACCATTTACCAAATTTTGGGCTCTCAGTGCCTAATGGCAAAATTGTCTTCCAAACCAAGTCATTGACGATTTCGCTTTAACTTTCTTGTTGTAGGCTCTAGCTACTCTTCTTTTATCTTTTTCTATTGCCTCTAGAGCCTTCAACATCTTATCGGTCACTTCATAAATATTATCTTTCAGAAGTATCTCATATTCATCGACCGATAAGCCATTTTGTTTAAGAAACCTTAAAGAGTCAAGATCCACCTCTACCGGTAGAACGACCTCTTGCCCATATACCAACTCATATGGAATAACTTTAGTGGCACCATGCTTTGCAACTCTACTAGCCCATAAAGCCTCAGAAAGCACTTCATGCCACCTTTTTGGAAACTCTTCAATTTTCTTCTTGATTAACTTAATCATAGTTTTATTACTAGACTTGGCCTGACCATTGGCCTAAGCATAGTATGGAGAGGAGTTTACCAATTTAAATCCATAGTATTCGGCAAAGTCTCTCACTTCTTTAGCAATGAATGAAGTACATTGATCTGTAGTGAGAGTTTGGGGAATGCCGAATCTATGTATAATGTGCTTCAAGATGAAATCGATTACCTTGTTGTGAGTCGTTCTTGAGAGGCATGGCCTCGAACCACTTGTTGAAGTAATCCATTGCCATCAACACGAACTGATGCCCTTTTGAAGAGGGAGAATGAATTTGGCCGATGAAGTCTAAGCCCCAACCTCGGAATGACCACGGTTTGATAATAGGATTAAGCAATACCATAGGTGATAATTGAATATTACCAAACTTTTGACAAGCTTCACACCCTCTATAGTATTTGAAACAATCCTCAGTCATAGTCGGCTAATAAAAACCCGCTCTTTTGAGCATCCAACTCATTTTCGGGGCCGACTGGTGAGTCCCACAAAGTCCTTCATGGACTTCACCCGCAGCGAGCCTAGCTTGATCGGCATCTAAGCACTTCAAAAGCACTCCATCAATAGTTCGGCGATACAACACGTCATCGAGCAATACAAATTTGAACGCGTGTCGCCGAACTTTCCGATCAACTCTTTGACTAGGATCTTTTAAATATTGAACGATTGGAACCCTCCAATCGTCCTTAGTGTTCACAGGAGGATTTGTCAATTCTCTATCCAAATTGGCCTCTACATCGTAGAACTGAGCGTGCCCCTGAGCCCCGAATGTCCCTGACAACCATCGGTCAAACCGGCCATGTTGGCCCGGTCTGATCGGATGTATATGGGTGGTCGGACCGGGCCTGCAAGGCTAATCATACCGACAATATTACTCTCAGACGACACTCTTTCCCCGAGCATCGACCTTTCTTGTGTATAGAACCTGCCTCTTTTAAGTTGGTAGCTGAATGCTTGCTGAGCCAAATCATTTGCCAATGAGTTGGCTTCTCTAGACACATGAGAAATCTCAAAGTGATCAAAAGTAGCGATTATGTCTAGACATTTGTCCAAGTAGCTATTTAATAAACTATTAAAGCATTGAGCGAGTTTAGCCACTTGTTGCACAACTAGTAGGGAATCACCATATGCATGAACATATTTAACACCCATGGAGTTTAACAATTCAAGACCTAGCAATAAAGCTTCATATTCGGCTTGGTTATTAGTTGAAGGAAATTCTAAATGGGCCGAGGTTTCAAAGCACATATCACTAGGTGATATGAGAACTACTCTGACACCTTGGACATTTTTGCAAGCTGATCCATCAAAATAAATTTTCCATGGTACTACCTCAATTAGAGTAACATCGCCACTCCAATTAACATTTACGCGGTGATCCACTATAAAGTTAGCGATGATTTGGCCTTTCATTGCTTTCAACGGTTCATAGGTCAAATCATACTCAATCAATGCATACACCCACTTGCCGATTCTACAACTTAGAATCAGCTTCTGCAACATGTACTTTATGACATCGGTTTGACAAGTGACGATACATGTGCTAGGGAGAAGATAATGACACAATTTGGTACATGCATAATAAAGCGATAAACACAAACGCTCTACAAACGTGTACCTTGTTACGGCATCCAACAGGCGGCGACTCAAGAAGGTGATGATGTAATCTTTTCCCTCAATGTCTTGAGTCAACACGGCTCCAATCACTTTCTCCTCCACGGTAATTAAAGCCGAAATGGAATCTCGGCTTTGGGCGCCCTCACTACTAGCGGCGTCAATAAGCATTCTTTGATTTTCTCAAAGATGCGTTGCTGACTTGCCTCCCAAGTGAACTCGACTTCATTTTTTACCCAGAGTATCAGGACAAATGCATCGATCTTTCCAGAAAAGTTAGATATGAAGCGACGCAAATAATTAACCTTGCCCAGCAACTTATACACGTTTTTCTTACATGCCAGCGCCAAACATCCTCTGATTTTCACAAGCCTCTTAGGATCAATCTCGATACCCCTTTCGTGAATCATGAATCCTAAGAATTTGTCCGCCGACATGCCAAAAGCACACTTGAGTGGCTTCATTTTTAAGCCATACTGACGCATTCTCTCAAAAGCAACCTTCAAATCGGCCAAATAGTTTCTCATAGCATCTGATTTGACTACAACATCATCTATATAGACTTCTAACATAACTCCTAGCAAGTCATGAAAGATTAAGTTCATAGCACATTAATATGTAGCGCCAGCATTCTTTAAACCAAAGGTCATTACTACCCACTCGAACAAGCCGATAAAACCAGGGCAGCGAAAGGCCGTCCTAAAAATGTCTTCTTCGGTCATAAAGATTTGATTATAACCAGTGTTGCCGTCAAGAAAACTTAGTACTTTGTGCCCCGAGGCATTGTTGATCAACATGTCGGCTATCAACATGGGATATTCGTCTTTTGGAGTGGCCTTGTTCAGATCTGTGAAGTCGACGCAGATGCGAATCTTGCCACTGTCCTTCTTTTCAACATGCACAATATTAGCAACCCATTCCGTGTACCTGCATGGCCTAATAAAGCCCGCCGCTAATAGACGTTCAATCTCCTCCTTAACTCGGTCATAAATGGCCGAGTTGAAGAGGCGTGATGGCTATTTATAGGGCCTAAACCCGGGCTTGATGGGGAGCCGATGCTCCATGAGCTCTCGGCTTAGTCCGGGCATCTCGCCGTATTCCCATGCGAAGTAATCAACATATGACCGAAGCAACTTTATTACTTCGGCCTTCACATCATCATTTAAATTTTGATTTACAAAAGTTAGCCTTGGAATACCACAATCTCCTATGTCTACTTGTTCCAACGGATCGGCCGATGAGAAGCCTTGTCCTAATTTTTCTATTTCGTTAAAGTCTTCAATGGCTTCAGCAATACCGTCTTGAGAAGACCGATATTGTTCTACGCGAGACTTTAGCCACTAAGGATTACTAGCGCTATTCATGCCCCTAGTTTAAAGATAATCAAGCCACACCGGTGTAGGACCGAAAGTAGCGACCAGAGGGGGGGTGAATGGGCGCCTAAAAAATTCTTTCGAATCAATGGCCTGCTCCCAACACCCAACGCACCTCAAAAGACTAAGCAGCAGAGTGTGAACAGAAAGCCTAAGTCTAAAGGTATCTAGCCTAGAAACAACAGATGTAAAGAACTGAGAAACACCAATGCAGTGCTAATAGGCAGATAAACAAAATCTTCAAGACATGGCAGATCAAACTTCTCAGTAAAATAATCTAAGTACACAAGGAATGAAGTGAGAAGTTACTGTTCAAAATCTGTCTCCTGTTCGAAACTTGTCGAAGCCTGCTTCGCTGGTCGAAGCCTGCTTCGCTGGATGAAGCCTGCTTCGGAGTTGCTTGTCGAAGTCAAGCGAAGGTTATTGTTGACGTGCCGAAGGTTTGTTTGGTCTAGCCTAGTTCGAGTGGAAAAGAGCGAAGTCGAAGCTTGCTTCGAAACAGTGTACTCCGAAGCCTAGACTTCGAATAGAAAGGTTTGAGCAAGCTCACAGAAAAGCAACCTCCGAAAGATAGGCGAAGCCAAACACACGGCAGTAAGACGAAGTCGAAGCCTACACTCAACCTTCGAAGCTAGGTTGGTTGAGGTATGACAACTGAAGTTGAGACCTTTGCTCCGAAAGTTAACTTCGAAAGACAAGCTCCAAACTTACACACTGTGACCTTCGAAAATGACAGCAGGAAAGAACTCACGTCGAGCGAAGTCTACCGGAGAGACTAGCTTCGAAGCTAACTTCGAAGCCTGTCGAAGTATTGACTTCGAACAGCTCAAGACAGAGAACACCTTCGCAAAGACTGTCGAAGTATGTCAAGCTGACAGAGCACAAAAACGTACTTCGAAGATAGAAACACAGTACACAAAGTGAAGTCGAAGTTCAAGCGAAGCCCTCGAGGATGTCAGATCGAAGCCTGCCTCACGGAGCTGAGGGACTTCGAACAGAGAGAAGGGGCTTCGCTAGAAACAGCCAGAAAAGGGACTTTGGCCCTGTCACTCGATCAAAAAGCTACGCAGGAAAAAGCAAGCCTAGAGTACTAGTGTACTGTTGCTACAGTGAAGTAGTACTACTTGCAAACAGCAAGAAACTAGTACTCCTCGTGAAGAACAAGCCGAATAGCAGAGAATCTTCTGCTCAGGTATAAAATAGCAGCGTGCAAAACTGAAACAACAGAGGCTTAAATGAAGTGCTGCGCACACACCGAGAGGAATAAAATCTTCCAAAAACAGTGAAGAAACAGGATGAACACAGGAGCAAAAACTCAGGTGGCGCACACATGAGCAGGAGAGAGAAAACAGGGAACAAAATGACCCAATGGATTGAAAAGTGAATTCTGGAAAGGGTTGTCTAACCCTATGGATTGGGGCCCTATTTATAGGCTGCCCAACACTTAGGAATATTCCACCAGCCCCTTAGGGTTTTTTACAGACGCTGAAATAAAGGAAATGACTCAACTGCCCTTAGGAATTTTTACAGACACGACTGACTGACTGTGGGCCTAGAGATACAGATGACTTATCCGGAAGCTAAGCTTTCGTAGCGACTACGGCTTCTCTTCTGGACAGTCCGATACAGAATCAATGGTTGTCACTTTTGCGCCGAAACTGACAAAGCCTCCACCGACTTTGCACCAGGTACCCGGATTGGGCCGGCCTGATTCCGCAGCTCTCTCAGCCCGACAATCACTCACCGCCCGTATACCTGAGTCAATCCTGGTCAATAGCCCAGTGGGTCTTCTACTGCTTCTAGCCAATGTACCCGGATTGGACCAGCCCGACTTCGTGGCCCCTCTCCCCGACAGTCGCTCGCTGCCCGTGTACCTGAGTCACACGCGACCCATGAAACAGCAGATCTCCTCTCTTCTTCTGTCCTCTTTGACTATCGTTGACAATGACTCATCATATCTGGAGCCATGAGGCCCCACGCTATTCAGCATGGCTCCTCAATCTCCCCCTTGATGAGTGCATTGTCAACACTTCACTTCTTCAGCTCTTTAGTATCTGCGAGCAACTGTGGAAACACGAAAACAAAGCACAAGAAAACCAAGAAGAAGAAAAATAAAGTAAAAGTTTAACCCTAATGACCAAAAGCCGAACAAAAGCAAGAAGTGGTCATTATGGTTAACCAAAGGTAAAAGCTCAAAAACGAGTGCAATCTCAGAATCATCAACAAGGATAGCAAAAAAGTAAGGACAAAACGGAACAAAAACTCCCTCTTAAACTCATATCCCAAGATTTCTCCCCCTTGTTGACAAGTGAACTCATCAAGCACTCGAAAAAGAGACACAGACTCCCCCTGAAATGCAACTCCCCCTCAAAATATGCCATGAATGCAACTGGGGTGCAGGTGGAGTGTAGAAAGCACGCTTCTTAGATATGATTGACTGTAATTACAACATCTAACAGATACAGCAAAAGATATACTGTCTAAGATACATGGCATGATCAGTGCAACAGATGATATCTAAAGAAAGTCATTAGCACGCATTTTCAATTTTGGCAAACAAAAGCATCACCACATTTTCCAGTTAACAAGCAAGGTAAAACATGAGATGCAAAAGCTAACTGATATCTACCAAGATAAGCATTTTCCAAAACAAAGTGCTTCAGCAAACTTGTTATCATTTCAATTTTCAGGCTTTTTCTTTTTCCTTTTTCATTTTTTGCCAAGGGTTATTTGCATGTCAAATCTTATGCTGACCGACCAAGTCAAGCCTAGGCCAGAACTGGACCATCAGAAGCTTAAGACATTGGTCTTGGCATACATTACGCTGTCCTAGTTCATACCAAAGTGCTATGGTACGCAGTCCAGAACAATGCAATGCGACAAGGCAAACCCACCTAGATCTTTTCAAGTTATGCATAAAAAGGCATGGAATTTTCATTTTTCTTGATTTTTCATCATTTTTATAGCACATATCCATGTTTTAAAGCAGAAAGATGTCTAAGTTGCATGTTTACATCTGAGTCAGGAACTAGCTACAAGGCATGCAACAGATAGCAAAAACATTCAGCCTACGCATGCTAGTTACCAGATGCAATGGTGATCATTTTTTTAAGTTTAAAGCATAAAAGCCATGCATATGACAGATATCAGATATATTAAGCGAACTGAACCAAAGCATGATCAATGACAAGTATTCAAACGCATGTACCAGCTAGAATAAGTAAAGCAGTTCAATCATGTACCAGAAGCAGCTCTAAAGTGTGATATGTGAATATGCAAGATATGAACACACACAAAAAGACTCAAGAAAAGAGTAAAAGAAGAAAAAAACTGACGCAAAATATCCTAGAAAGGATACACAACACCCAAATCCCCTCGTAAACGCTCAAAGGTAGATTGATCTAGGGGTTTGGTGAAAATGTCAGCCAACTGATGATGGGTATCAACATGAATAAGGTCAATGACACCTTTCTCATATTGATCCCGCAGAAAATGAAAACGCACATCAATGTGTTTGGTTTTTGAATGGAGACAGGGGTTTTTCCCTACACTAATAGCACTGGTGCTGTCGCAAAACAATGGAATCCTGGTAGGAAAGAATAACCCAAAATCTCGCAAGGTGGAAATCATCCAAACCAACTGTGAGCAGCAGCTAGCAGCAGCTACATACTCAGCCTCAGTGGTCGAAAGAGCAACTGCAGATTGCTTTCGAGAAGACCAAGAAACAAGGGAAGAACCAATAAACTAGCAAGTACCGGAAGTCGACTTGCGATCCAACCGGCACCCACCAAAGTCAGCGTCCGAAAAGCCAGATAAATCAAGAGATGATGATGCTGAATAGTAAAGACTGAGATCAGGCGCATAAGTGAGATACCTGAAGATGTGCTTGATAGCCTGCCAATGAGACGCGCGTGGTGAAGACTGAAAACACGCGCAAAGTCCCACAACAAACTGTATGTCCGGTCTTGTTGCAGTTAAGTACAGCAGCGAACCGATCATCCCTCGAAACTCCCTCTCGTTGACCTTGACGCCATTCTCGTCCTTGTCCAGACCCCCAGATGTGCCCATCGGGGTCATCTGCGGCTTCAACTCTCCACCAAAGTCAAATTTCTTAAGCATGTCACGAGTGTACTTACCTTGGTAGATGAAGTGCCGTCCTTGGTCTGCTTGATCTGGAGCCCTAGAAAATACTTGAGCTCACCCATGAGGCTCATCTCAAACTCGCTATTCATCTGCTCAGAAAATTTCCCTTGACCACTGTTCCCAAAGGTGATGTATTCTTTGGAGCTCGAGGGAGTGAGACTGGAGAACCATCCGCGATGTCCCGTCATGTGGCGGGAGCATCCTGAGTCCATGATCCAAACGTCCTCCAGTCCCGATCTTGCACAATCAGTGGACATAAGGGAGAGCAAATGGTCCGGCACCAGGTTTAGCAAAAGAGCTAAACCAATGTCGAGCCATCTGCTCAAAAGACGGAAAGCGAAAACCATCAAAAGAATTTGGACCAAAACGCGGCTCAAAGCGCGGTCCATGGTTCTGCCTAAAGCCTCGGCCACGAGGTCCAGGACCGTAGCCAAAACGGCCTGGAGCTCTGCCAGAACGACCACCACCAACTGGAGCACAGGCAAGAAGGTCGTCTCCTCCACCACCACCTACACGACGCGGCCTGGCCTCTAGCCTCTCCCCGCGTCGAGGAACACGCAGTTTACCACACTGCTGGTAAAACTGCTCCTGACCACCACGAGCTCTCTTAGCTTTCTCAACCCGCTTTCGCCTGAAGCAAAACTCCGCAAGATGCCCTTCTCTCTGACAATACTCACAATGATAGGTGGGCTTCTTGGGATGTGGTTGAGGCTTGGGGTTCTTGGGCTTAGTGGTGATTGGTGTTATCTTCTTGGGTTGAGAGGGTCCAGGAAGAGAGTCTAGAGAAGTGTGGAAGTGTTTGGGCTTTGGAACCCAGATAGGTTTCTTGGGTGGAGCTCTTGGTGGTTCATGGATCACTCCATCCTTGGGCTGACTAGCTAGGGAAGTCTCATTGGAGTGAGTCTTGGGGTATCTCTGCTCAGGAGTCATTTTACTCCACTCCACTGCTCGACTAATGGCACTCTCAAAGTCAGCCTTGGTGTAGGTGTAACCTACCCCAAACCCATCCTGCCTCTTGAACTGCTGGATCATCATGCCGAGCTGTGGCTCTCTGGCACTGATCTAACTCAGGATAGAACGGAGGTAAAAGTTCTCATTCTGAGAATCAGCTAGCTCCTCTCTCAAAGAAGCTAGAACCTCCACCTGAGACAAGCAGGTCTCACACTCACTCTCTACTTGGACAGATTTCTCAGCTTTCAGCTTGATCAACTCAAGTCTAAGAGACAGGCAGTTCTCACAGACAGTGGGTGGAACTGACAATGTCTCAAGCTCTAGCCTAGTCTGTGCAAGCTCAGCTCTCACTCTCTCCAAATCCCCCAAATGCTTATCGCCCTTGGCTTTCAGCTCAGCTAAAACAGCTAGATGAGATGGGCAATCAGCACAGGGTGCGACGACAGTGGCTTGAGCATCTTTCAGCTCCAGCTGAGCACTTTCAAGATCAGTGGCCAAAGCGTCCCTCTCATCAACCCTTTCTGTGTACTTGGACTTCAAAGTCGACAGGTCACACAGAAGCACCTCACACTTTGGGCACTCACTGCTATCACCCAAGCAAGGGGAAGAAGATAGACTCTCAATTCTGTCGTTGGCTACGACAAGCTCACTCTCTAACTCATCTATCCTCTTCTTGGCCCCCCTAAGCAGTTTTTCCCGATATTTTAACTCCTGACGATTGCTCTCAAGTAAATCAACAATTTCACGCTCATAAGATGATACCTTTTCGTTGTCGTCGTTGGAGTCATTGGAGGAGCTCTTTTCTTCCTTATCCCCAAGAGCCATTGAGCAGAAGCTCCTGTGGGATCTTCGGCGCTGGTGTGAACGGCTCTTCGGTCTATCCCCGAAAGCCATGAAGCAGAGACCCGCTGGATCGTCTTTGTCCTTCCCCTTCCTGATGACGATCTCCTCATCGCTTGAGCTCGATGAAGAGGAAGAAGACGTGGACTGCTTGGAGTAGCTCTTCTCCATCTCAGCGAAGAAGGCCTTGTCGCGCTTCTTGTTCACTCGTCGGTAGTCCTTCAGGGCCTTCTTGAAGAATCTGGTCTTCGGCTTGCCCTTGTTGAAGGAAGAGCTATCGTGCTTGCCGGAGTCGTGGAAGCCACCACCGGTGCCCTTCTTGTGTCCATTGCGCTTGGGGCAGTCGGCGATGAAGTGTCCTGGATCACCACACTCAAAGCACCCGGATTTTGTGCCGTGTCTTTTGAACATTCTCTTGTCATAAACACGACGCACCCGGTTGTTAAAAAGACACAAGTCATCATCTCCCAAAGACTCAAGAAGGTGTAGCAAGGGCCAAGGACTTTGATCCAGAACCAGTGAGATTTGATCTCAGCTAGATATCAACCTCAGTGGCCTTCAGCTTGTTGTCCCGAAGCTTGTTTATGATCGATTGAAAACGACCAAACAAAGCTTCAATAGATTCACCCGACTTTTGTGTGAAGTTCTCATATTCACGCCGGTAGGTCTGATAGAGCCGAGCCTTGACCTAGGTTGTTCCCTCATGATGTGCCTTGAGGGTAGCCCAGATCTCTCTCGCAGTGGAGAGATGGCTCACACGCTCAAACTCAGTGGGACCTAAACCAGAAAAGAGAATGTTCACAGCTTTACTATTGCTCAGATGCTGGGCAATAATACCAAGAGTACCATGCTCAGCAATTGGCAAAATAACAAACGTATCGTGAACACAGATGTCCCAGATGTCCGAGCCTTGGCTCATAAGATAGGCTCGCATGCGAGTCTTCCAATAGTTATAGCCATAGGCTTCCAAGGACGGGACCTTGCCGGGAGAAGTCATGATCACTACTGGGGTTTAGAACCGGTTAAGGTATGGGAAAACCCTGACCAGGCTCTGATACCACTTGTAGGACCGAAAGTAGCGACCAGAGGGCGGGGGTGAATGGGCGCCTAAAAAATTCTTTCGAATCAATGGTCTGCTCCCAACACCCAACGCACCTCAAAAGACTAAGCAGCAGAGTGTGAACAGAAAGCCTAAGTCTAAAGGTATCTAGCCTAGAAACAACAGGTGTAAAGAACTGAGAAACACCAATGCAGTGCTAATAGGCAGATAAACAAAATCTTCAAGACATGGCAGATCAAACTTCTTAGTAAAATAATCTAAGTACACAAGGAATGAAGTGAGAAGTTATTGTTCAAAATTTGTCTCCTGTTCGAAACTTGTCGAAGCCTGCTTTGCTGGACGAAGCCTTCTTCGGAGTTGCTTGTCGAAGTCAAGCGAAGGTTATTGTTGACGTGCCGAAGGTTTGTTTGGTCTAGCCTAGTTCGAGTGGCAAAGAGCGAAGTATGCCTCGAAGCGAAGTATGAGAGTATCGAAGCTTGCTTCGAAACAGTGTACTTCGAAGCCTAGACTTCAAACAGAAAGGTTTGAGCAAGCTCACAAAAAAGCAACCTCCGAAAGATAGGCGAAGCCAAACACACGGCAGTAAGACGAAGTCGAAGCCTACACTCAACCTTCGAAGCTAGGTTGGTCGAGGTATGACAACCGAAGTTGAGACCTTTGCTCCGAAGGTTAACTTCGAAAGACAAGCTCTGAACTTACACACTTTGACCTTCGAAAATGACAGCAGGAAGGAACTCACGTCGAGCGAAGTCTACCGGAGAGACTAGCTTCGAAGCTAACTTTGAAGCCTGTCGAAGTATTTACTTCGAACAGCTCAAGACAGAGAACACCTTCACAAAGACTGTCGAAGTATGTCAAGCTGACAGAGCACAAAAACGTACTTCGAAGCTAGAAACACAGTACACAAAGTGAAGTCGAAGTTCAAGCGAAGCCCTCGAGGATGTCAGATCGAAGCCTGCCTCACGGAGCTGAGGGACTTCGAACAGAGAAAAGGGGCTTCACGAGAAACAGCCAGAAAAGGGACTTTGGCCCTATCACTCGATCAAAAAGCTACGCAGGAAAAAGCAAGCCTAGAGTACTAGTGTACTGTTGCTACAGTGAAGTAGTACTACTTGCAAACAGCAAGAAACTAGTACTCCTCGTGAAGAATAAGACGAATAGCAGAGAAGCTTCTTCTCAGGTATAAAATAGCAGCGTGCAAAACCGAAACAACAGAGGCTTAAATGAAGTGTTGCGCACACACCGAGAGGAATAAAATCTTCCAAAAACAGTGAAGAAATAGGATGAACACAGGATTTAAAACTCAGGCGGCGCACACATGAGCAGGAGAGAGAAAACAGGGAACAAAATGACCCAATGGATTGAAAAGTGAATTCTGTTAAGGGTGGTCTAACCCTAGGGATTGGGGCCCTATTTATAGGCTGCCCAACACTTAGGAATATTCCACCAGCCCCTTAGGGTTTTTTACAGACGCTGAAATAAAGGAAATGACTCAACTACCTTTAGGAATTTTTACAGACACAACTAATTGACTGTGGGCCTAGAGATACAGATGACTTATCCGGAAGCTAAGCTTTCGTAGCGTCTACGGCTTCTCTTCTGGACAGTCCGATACAGAATCAACGGTTGTCAGTTTTGCGCCGAAACTGACAAAGCCTCCACCGACTTTGCACCAGGTACCCGGATTGGGCCGGCCTGATTCCACAGCTCTCTCAGCCCGACAATCACTCACCACCCGTGTACCTGAGTCAATCCTGGTCAATAGCCCAGTGGGTCTTCTACTGCTTCTGGCCCATGTACCCGGATTGGGCCAGCCCAACTTCGCGGCCCCTCTACCCGACAGTTGCTCGCTGCTCGTGTACCTGAGTCACACGCGGCCCATGAAACAGTAGATCTCCTCTCTTCTTCTGTCCTCTTTGACTATCGTTGACAATGACTCATCACATCTGGAGCCATGAGGCCCCACGCTATTCAGCATGGCTCCTCAACCGGCCAACTTTATAGAGATGGGGATGAACCTCCCCTCAGATACGCTAACAAAATCATAATCTGAGAGGTCACGCCCCGACAAGCACTCTGCCCTATCGTGGATGGCGTCGACGGATGCATCATCCAAGTCATCATGGGCCGATGCGTCTGTGTGTACTATATCAACCTCGTCTCCATCCCACTATATGAGGCACTGGTGCAAGGTAGATGGAACACAATGATTGGCGTGAATCCAATCACGCCCTAGCAACACATTGTAGTTACCTTGTACGTTGACGACGAAGAAGGTGGTAGGCAGTGTCTTGTTCCCCACCATTAGCTCTAGAGATAGCATGCCCTTGACTTCTGTGGTGTCGCCGTTGAAGCCATTGAGCATCATGTTAGTCTTCTTTAGGTCATCTTCATTTTTGCCGAGCTTCCTTAGAAGGGAGTATGACATTAAGTTGACGATGGCTCTTCCGTCAACAAGCATCCTTGAGATTAACTTTCCGTCAATGTGCCCCCTAATATAGAGTGGTTTCAAGTGATGATCCGCATCTTCAGGCTTCTTGAAAATAGCGTCCCGTGGGCTGAGATCCAGCTGAGCGATCCCGGCCTCCTCCTATACTAGAGCGAATTCAAAAGGCATCATGATGACATTTATATCCATCACCTGAGGAGTGGGCCCCTCAGAGACGGGCGTGTAGTCATCATCGAGCAGGTCATCGTCGTCGTCGCTCAGAACAGGAGATGGGTTGTTCGTCACAACTGGCTTGGGCTTCCAAACCTTCTTCGTAGTGGGACGAGGGTGGATCTCCTCGAAAACTACATCTCATTCCTCCTCGGCCTTCTTCTCTCCCATCACTTATGCCCGCAGGTGTTGCAACCTCCTTTTTGTGATTTGGACATCCCTGGGGGTGCCCATGATGGTTGCGGCTGAGTGTCGGGTGCCACGACTCTGCTTTTAATATTTTTGGTCGAATGGGACTCGTCCGGGTCGGCTTCAAACAATTTCTGCTTTCTAGAGCTGTCTTCATTCGTCTTGCCGGGCAGATCGGGCTTACTGGGCCGGTCGGACCGGTCGAACCAGACTATGCCGACAACTGTCGTAAGGTCAGTCGGGCCAGCCACAGTAGGTCGATCGGACCGGTCCTTGGGTAGGGTTTCGGTTAACCCTAGCAACGTACCTTCGTGGCGTTTTATCGGGGTTCCCTTTGAGACTGGGACATCCTAGGACCCCACTTTGATGATGACGGTCTTCGAGGCGGTTCCATGGTCACCTCCTCCGGCGTCGCCTTGCGTAGATCAATTTTGGGGTACTACGGACAAACGATGGAAGATGTTCTCTTTTTGTGCTAGAATTTGTCCCTGCCAATCATAAGTGCCAGAAGGAGCAGAGGTGTTAGCAGCGGGGTGCTGCGTGGAGTCCTCTAATGGTGGGGCCTAGACCGGGGGCCATGGGGCCATCGTCCAGCAGTACGGCGGTGGCATCGGAGGCTCTAGCGGCCTCGCCCACTGAGGGCCAAACTCATTACCTTGTTGGAGGTTCAGCCATGACGAGGGTATCTCGGACCATTGGGGGCCGGACCCACTCGGAGGCTGGGTCCAGGACGGAGTTGGGCTCAGCCATTGGGGAGCCGAACTCGCCTTTCTGAGATCTAGATCTTTTGGGGGGTTCGGCCGTCTCGGAGCCCACGGCTGAACGCTCATCTTCTCGGACCTCCTCCGGTGTTTGTCCAAAAGCATCTTGTATGTTACCTTTGGCTTTCTGCGGGCCCAAGCCGAAGGCGGTGCTTTGACATTTTCTTTTCACACCCCTACCTCTGGGTTCTTCGGTACGAATGTGTGCACGCGTGGTTCTCCTATGGATACCGCTTTCCCCTTGGCTGACTCGGCTTGTTCTGGCCAAATCAACACCTTCTTTTCCTCGAGATCGATGGTGTTCACAGGAAAGGGGTCCCTATCCAACTTCATCTTTGGACTAGCCTCAATTTTCAATCGTCCTTCCTCTATGGCCGATTGAACCTGCTGACGAAAAATATTACAATCATTAGTATAGTGGGAATGCGAATCATGCCACTTACAGTAGGGGCGCTTCTTTAATTCGTCGGCGGATGGCATGATTTGGCCTTTAGGTAGTCTTAGAAGTTGGCTTTTCAAGAGGAAGTCAAATATTTTATCACATTTAGTTACGTCGAATGAATATTTAACTTCATTGGGCCGACTCTTGGAGGGAGACGACCATAATTCGGAGTAGGTGATGGGCTTGGAGTTAGTGTTCCAAGTCCATTCATCCGCGTACATGTCGGCCGAATTGTCTTCTTCTTTGAACTCCTCTTCATCAGAGTGCTCCATAATATGGACTTCAGCTTTAGGTTTGCTGAAAGTCTTGATGAATCTTTTATCTTTGGCTCGACTTTCTTGGACCATAGCTTGTTGCAGGACTTGGTTGACATCTAAGAAATTATGGTTGTCTAATCTTTCTTCTATCTCGGCGCGCAAGCCGTTAAATACTAAGTCTGCCAAGTCCTTCTCTAAAATATTTAAACTAAAGCATCGGTTCTGGGTGTCCCTAAAGTGCTTGATGTACTCAAAGACGGTTTCACTAGATTTTTGCGTGATTGATGTTAAATAGGAAAGCCTCAGTTCAGTTTCACCTGCGTAGAAATAATCATGAAATTTTTTCTCTAGCTAGGCCCATGTCTGCACAGAGTTCAGCGGTAGTGCCAAAAACAAAGTGAATGCGGTGCCGGACAGCGAAAGAGAAAATAGTCTAAGTTTTAGTGCGTCCGACACACTAGCTTCGCTACACTGCACTAAAAATTGGCTAACATGCTCTAGTGTGGTCTTATTACCCTCGCCATCAAACTTAGTGAAATCTGGGACTCTATAACCGTGAGGGTATGCGACGGTGTCAAAGTGGTTGAGGTACGACTTCCGGTAAATCCTAGCCCGATCCCGAGGTGCAAAGCCGATGCACTCCTTGAACAGTGCACGCATTCGCTCTTCGATGTTGTCCTGGCCTCCTGCCTGGGTGCACCTCTCGTGCGGTGGCAGGACACGAATTGGTATATCGACGGTCTTAGGCCTATGCGGTGGTGCAGGAACGTATGGCGCGGTCAACGGTGGCAGAGCTGGCACAGGTGCAGGATGTGGAGGCACATGGTAAGTAGGGTTTGTGTGGCTATAGGCGTTGCGATGCGTCTCGGCCGTGGATGACGAGGCCAAAAACGTTATGGATTTTCTAGTATTCCCGTTTGTTCTGTTATAAATGTGTGGTGCCGGCGGAATGCTAGCTATCGGTGTTGGGGAATCGGCTTCAGTAAAGCCGAACCTTTTAAAAGCGGCCACTACTTCAGATGTAACTGTGGAGCCCAACCTGTTGGCTAGCGAAGCGCTAACTGCCTGATCTACCGATGCAACTATTCTATGATCAATTTTGGAAGAAGATAGAGGCGACGATGATTGTCGTACTTGGTTGAGATCGGGGGTATTGACGTCGTGTTTGACGAAGCCCGAACATGTCTTGATGTAGCTTCCAAGCATGATCTCTCGTAGGTCATTCATCTTTGCCTCGATCTCTGCCCATCCTTCTTCGGGAATTTCAACAAGGGTGGGCGCCATGATGTTGCGGCTATCGATGTCTGCACTCCCCGTAGTAGCCATCGACAATGTAGTCGAAGTGGACGTAGTATAGGTACTTGTCACCGATGTAGACGTTCCCATCATGGTTGACGTTCTCCCCAGCGGAGTCACCAAAAAGTGTGTTGACTCTAAAATGTGCCCCCGCACTTGGGTCTGTTTGATGTCCAAAAGTACCACGAGGATATCGACGTTGCGTTCCGACTACCCTTAATAGTGATAAGGGATGGTGGAGTCGCCAGGCAATCAGATAAATAATTAGCAATTTAAATCCAATTGGCTGAAAGTGTTAGAAATAAAGTAAGATAAAAAATAATATAAATACCTGAAATCTGCCTATTTGGAGCTGATTCCGGACAACGACAGCAAATTTGCCCGAAGGGTCCCAAAGGTACCTTCGGCCTGTATACCCGGTCGGACTGGGGGTACACCCTCGGTCAAACCGGGGTGTGCGAAGGGTACACCGAGGTGAGGCTTCGAAGCCTGATGCGAAGGGCTTCGGGCGGTCGGACCGGCGAAGGCTCCTCGGTTAGACCGACAATAATACCTCGGTCAGACCGAGGCCTCCGGCCGAGCGAATATAGACACGAAGTGGTCGGCAAGCGGAAGGGTACTTCGGTGCGGTAGAGGGCTTCGGGACAGCGAGGGGGCCTCGGCACGACGGAGGGGCTCGGTCGGACCGACGAAAGTGCATCGATCGGACCGGCAGTAGCAGATCCGATCTGCTAGGCTTTGGCAACCTTTGTAGATGACGTTCGATCACCCCCAAACTTCTCGGCAAAGATTGTGAGGGCAATTGCTCTGCAAATCAGCAAGGCACCAAGCACCAATTCGGCCAAGAGGCCGAATCACCAAGTATGGCAATAAAAACCGATAAAAATAGATAGCAATCTGTTATGTGGATTAACGGGAGGTTCACAAGTGAACTAGCAAGGAATACCGTGATTACGGATGTGGCGGACAGAGGGCTTCCAGTGCAAACCCATGAAGATGGATGAACTAATGCGAAAAGTAGATGAAAAGTAATGCGATTCAAAACTAGGGTTTTGGTTTGATCTGTGGAGATGCCTCATGAATCGGCCTTGTCCCTATATTTATAGGGGTTGGTCTGGTGTATCCTAGCACAAAATTTGAGTAGGAGTCGGCCAAAAATCAGTTTGGATATGATTTGGATAAAAATAGTCTGAATCCCCCTTTATCTCTAATTTTCAGTTTTAGGGCGGTTTGATCGGACCCATTGGGCCGGTCTGACCGGGCCTACATGGCTGGTCAGACCGGCCTTATATGGCCAGTCATACCGGCCTGTGCCAGATTTGACATATTTTCGGTCAAAAAATACCAATTTCAATATTTTGCCTATTTTGACCATTAATGCCATTTTTTGCTATAAACAACTGTATTCTAAGGCTTGAAAATATGCTTGATGAGTTATGTGGTTCTACTATTTTTTAAAAAAATTGACTTACGTAGAAACTGCCTTTTAAAGTTGTATGAGTGATTAGTTATGCTATTTGGTTTAACTAATCCACCATAGACATTTATACGTCTACTCAATCATGTCTTGAGACCTTTAGTTGAATGTTTGTAGTTGTTTGTTTTGGTGATATTGTTGGTATCGTTTTTGGTCACATGCGTGGCCTGGGAGGTCTGCTTAACTCTAGTACAGGTCCTACAATCTTAGAAATGGTTCTCAGCGTGTTAATTAGTTTGACCCTACAACTGATAAGGGAAAATGAAATAATTAATAGAAATGTCGATCGGCTATCAAGCCAATGAATGTGGTGAGAAGAAATACTGGTGAAAAACTGACGCATATCATCTACTGAGATGACAACAAAAGCCAAACCATTGGGATCGGTTATGCCCTCGGCCGATGCATATAACACGCCATCGGGCCGATGGACATGTGGACAGTGCCTCGCACACAAAGGCCGATGAATAACACCGACATCGATAAAGTATAACGTGAAATTAAAGATAACCTATCGGCTTGTACTCTTATATAAACTAAATCTAACATATCTAAGAATGCATCCATACTATCAAATTACCATAACAACAAGATTGGACTTAACCAAGATAGTCGCTAAATCACAATTAATCAATAGTACTTTAACATATTGAGCATGCTTTATTCAGATGAATGGTGCATATCACAAATCAGATACAATATATCAAGATGTCGGACTCAACCGATGAAGCCTTGAACCAAGATACCTAACTCACATCAACCTAAGAGATCGTGATGATGTTGCCTTAGGCCTAGAAAATACACCAAGATAAAACTGGCAATCGTACCAATCAAGCCAGGACTCCAAGAGATCGCAACGATGCAGCCTTGAAGGACACCGATCAGCCGATACGATTGTCGGGGTGGTGAGACTCACCTCTTCAATAGAGATCAAAGTGATGCAGCCTAACTCCAAGTTGTTGACACGAAAACATGCCCCCACACTTAGGTCGGTTCGATGATCCAAAAACGTCACGAAACATTGACGTTGCGTTCTGACAATCCTTAAACCGTGGTAAGGGGATAATGGAGTCACCAGGCAATCAAATAATAATAATTCTAAAATTACTCAATTAACCAAAGTGTTGGAAAATAACTAAAACCGACAAACGACCTAACTGAACCCAACCGGCCAGAGCAGGGCAGTTGGACCAAAGTCTACTGAGCGGTCGGATCGGCCAGGGGAGTCCGGTCAGACCGAGGGTACACGGTCGGTCTGACTGGAAGTTTGAAGCCCTCGTTGAAGGGGACTTTGGTGCAGGGGTTTGAAGGGGCCCTAAGGTATCTTGAAGAGACCTTTAGCCTGTCAGCTGGTCAGACTGAGGGTTTAACCTCGGTCAGACTGAAGGGTTTTCAGAGATAACAAAGCCAATACGAAGATGGGCTCCAGCGTTTAACAATACCTTTGGTGAGGAGGGTTTCTAGGGTTCTCTGCGAAGCCTGGTCAGACCGGCCTTGTGCCGCCGGTCAGACCATGGTGTGCTGGTGCATTAGATGATGGCACGACATGGGCCGATCGGACCGACTACTCCTGGAAAGTGGCTTATGGGCTCCAGCGACCGTATTCCTATTGATGGATCACAACCAAACTTCTTGGAGAAGTTAGGAATGATGAAACACTACAAAAAATACCAAGAGATCAAAGTAATTCGGCCAAAAGACCGAATTACCAATAAAAAGCGATAAAACCGATATAAATCCATTATGTGGATGAAACGGATGATTCACGAGCGAACCAACAAGGACTTACAATGATTACAACGCGGCGGACGGATGGTTTACAGCGCAAACAAGCAAAGATGTATGTGCTAGGCTAAAACTAGGGCAAGGAAAGTAAATGCGATTCAAGGTAGATAATAGATTAGATCTATTAGGGTTGGGCCGGTCTTGCCGAGCCTAGATGGCCAGTTGGATCGGCCTGTGCTAGGTCTCGTCATGTTTTAGGTAAAACTACCAAAAAGTGATATTTTGATAATCTTGACCATTAATGCCATTTTTTGCTATCAACACATGCCCCCTGCGTTTTGGCCAACTTTAGTAGGCCGAAAGCACAACGAGCTTAGGGCGATATTCTTCATATCGACCTTTCGACACTTCAAGCATTTGCCACACACTTGGGAAGTAATTTTTCAAATACCTACCATTTAAAGCCCTATGAAATCGCTCTCCTTGAAGCGACTCTAGCAAATAGGCATTACTTAGAGTGATTTCAACAACTCTAAAAGAACCTTCCCAACTAGGCAACCATTTGCCAAATTTTGGGCTCTTAGTGCCTAAAGGCAAAATCGTCTTCCAAACCAAGTCACTATCCTGAAACGATTTTGCTCTTACCTTCTTATTATAAGCTCTAGCCACTCTCCTTTTATCTCTCTCTATTGCTTCTAGAGCTCTTAACCTCTTATCGGTCACCTCTTCTAAATTATCCTTCAAAAGAGTTTCATACTCATCGACTGATAAGACATCTTGCTTAAGTAATCTTAAAGAGCCAAGATTCACCTCCACGGGTAAAATGACTTCTTGTCCATACTCCAACTCATATGGACCTACCTTGGTGGCACCACGCTTTGCAACTCTACATGCCCATAATGCTTCAAAAAGCACCTCATGTCACCTTTTAGGAAACTCTTCAATCTTTTTCTTAATGAGCTTAATCACAATTTTATTACTAGACTCGGCTTGACCATTGGCCTGAGCATAGTATGGTGAAGAGTTTACCAACTTTATACCATAAGATTCGGAAAAATCACATACTTCCTTAGAAACAAATGAAGCACCTTGATCTGTAGTAAGAGTTTGAGGGATACCGAATCTGTGTATAATGTGTTTCAAGATGAAATCAATTACCTTGTTTTGCGTCATGTTCTTGAGAGGCACGGCCTCGGTACACTTGGTGAAGTAGTCTATAGCCATCAACACCAACCGATGCCCTTTTGAAGAGGAAGGATAAATTTGGCCGATGAAGTCCAAGGCCCAACCTCCGAACGACCATGGTTTGATAATGGGGTTAAGTAAAGATGCAGGAGTCAGCTGAATATTACCAAACCTTTGACAAGCTTCACATCCCCTATAATACTTGAAACAGTCCTCAATCATGGTCGACCAATAAAAACTCACTCTTTTGAGCATCCAACTCATTTTCTGGGCCAACTGATGAGTACCACAAAGACCTTCATGTACTTCACACACAACAAGTCTAGATTGATCGGCATCCAAACATCTCTAAAGTACTCCGTCAACAGTTCAGCGATACAACTCGTCGTCGAGTAGCACAAATTTGAACGCTTGCCGCCGAACTTTCTGATCAACCCGCTTGCTAGGATCCCTCAAATATTGAATAATTGGAGCCCTCCAATCATCCCCATGACTTTCTGAAGTACTCGTCAAATCTTCATCTAAATTGGCGTTTAAATTACAAACCTTGGCATGCCCCCCGTGTCTTGAAACCTCCTGACACGGGGCAGTCGGACCGGCCATAGAGGGCCGGTCAGACCGGCTGTTGTCGGATGGCTGGCACAGGGCGGTCAGACCGGCCTAGCATGGCCGGTCAGATCGACCAGACACCTATGGTCGGACTGGCCATATCAGGCCGGTCATACCGAAATGCTCTGACTCGCGAGGCAAATTAAAGTCAAGCATCGATTTTTCTTGTGCGAAAAATCTACCTTTTTTAATTTGGTAACCAGATGCTTTTGAGCCAAGTCATTTGCTATTGAATTGTCTTCTCTATACACATGTGAAATCTCAAAATCATCAAGAGTAGCAATTATGTCTAGACATTTATCCAAGTAGCTATTTAGCAAACCATTAAAACATTGACCAAGTCTAGCTACTTGTTGGACTACTAATAGCGAATCACCATATGCATGAACATATCTAATAGCCATAGAGATTAGCAATTCAAGTCTTAACAACAAAGCTTCATATTCGGCTTGATTATTAGTACAAGGAAATTCTAATTGGGTCGAGGTTTCGAAACTCATACTATTAGGTGATATGAGCACAACTCCAACACCTTGGCCATTTTTGTAAGCTGTACCATCAAAGTAAAGTTTCCATGGTATTACCTCAATCAAAGCAGTGTCACTGCTCCAATTGACGTCTACATGGTGATCAACTATAAAATTAGTGACGACTTGGCCTTTCATAGCTTTTAAGGGTTCATAAGTCAAATCATACTCAATCAAAGCATAAGCCCACTTACCGATTCTCCCACTTAGAATCGGCTTATGCAACATGTACTTTATGACATTGGTTTGATAAGTAATAATACATGTGCCAGATAGAATATAGTGCTGAAGTTTGGTGCATGCATAATAAAGCGACAAACATAAACGTTCTAAACACACGTACCTCATCTCGGCATCCAATAGGCGGCGTGTTGATAGCAAAAAATGGCATTAATGGTCGATATTGACAAAATATCAATTTTGGTAATTTGGGCCAAAAATACACAACTCCTGGATCAGACCGAAGCCCTATAGGGCCGAAGGCCCATCGAGCATTGGGCTTCAGAGGCCCTCTAGCGGCCTGTTACCTTTGGCCTGAAGGTCCATTGAACATGGGCTTCGGAAGCCTTCTGGCGGCCTGCTACCTTCGGCCCAAAGGCCTTCGGAGGCTTGCCTCACCGAAGCTTCGGCAGGCCCTGCCGAAGGACCACTTCGGGTTGTTTTTAGAGATAGAGTTTGCGTCTGATTATGACCGTTTTTTATCCTTAAGTTTGATTAGACCGAATCCTACCAGATTAATCTTAGAGATAAGAAGACTATCCCCTATAAATATAGAGGTGAGGCCAGTTCATTAAACCCCTCCAACACAAATCAACTTCAAACCTTAGTTTGAACCGTACCTTTACTTTTATTTATCTTTCTACACAATCTTCGTGGGTTTGCTTGGAAGCCCTCCGCCAGCCACTCCGAAACCGTGGTAAGCCTTGCTACTTCGCCTGTGAAGTACCTATTAATCTATGTAATAGATTGCTATCGCCTTGTTACTTCGCTTATGAAGTATCCATTAATCTATGTAACAGATTGCTACCTTCTTACTTAGCAAATATGGTCTCCAGGCCGAATTGGCACTTGATCTCTGTTCTGTTGCAGGTTTCCATGCTCGGAGCCACTTTGCCGGAGGTGTCCAGAGCCAGGAGATTAGTTTCAAAGGCTGCTAGAACACCCTTCATCGGAACCCTACTTCGACTATCCCGTGCCAGACCAGTCACGTTGTTTTTGGTTTGACTAAGTCCCACATGCCAGAGCGCTTCGCAATAGGCTTCATCGCGTCAGGCTTCGCCACGCCTACACTTCACTATAGACGAAGTCACGCTAGCGCGCTACATTGAAGTATTTTGTCGTGTCAGAGACTTCACACCGAACCCTACTGTTCGGACATGATTTCGCGTCGAGATCTAGTCGGAGCTTGCCTTTGGCCTGATCAGTTCGAATGCCAAAGACTACCTTCGACGAGATCCTTCGCACCAGATGCCAAAGGCTCCCTTCGGTGAAACCCTTCGCATAGTACACTTCAAATCAGTTAGGCTCCGTTCAACTTGCTGGTTTATTTTTATTTAATATATTTCTTTTTGACTAATTGGATTATTTGCTTGTGATCTGATTACCTGGCAACTCCACCCCCCTTGCCACTGTTAAGGGTAGTCAGAACGTGACATCATTGTTGTGTTATGCTTAGGCTTGTTCCTAAGTATCCGCACACTTTTGGATCGTCGAACTAACCCAAGTGTGGGGGCACGTTTTCGTGTCAACACACTTTTTGGCGACTCTACTAGGGAATGCTATGCCAACATGATGATTACATCTACGTCGGCCGCAGGCACGTCTACAATGACTACTACGTCTACATCACTGATGGATCCTATGGGGGCGCAAATATCGACAACCACAACATCATGACGCCTACCCTCGAAGATATCCCTCAAGAGGATTGGGCAGAGATCGAGGCAAAAATGAAAGCGCTACAACACCTCATGCTGGGGAGCTACGTCAAGACATGCGCGGGCTTCATCAAGGACGACGTCAACATCCCCGACCTCGCTCGGACCCAGGTAACTCCAGTATCACCTCCTTTATCTTCTTTAGAGATTGAGCAAAAAATAGCCGCATCAGTAGATCAAGCTGTTAGCGCTTCGCTAGCCAACCATTTGTAATCAGCAGTTAGATCTCAAGTAGAGGCTACACTTAAAAGGTTCGGCTTTATCGAGGCCATACCTCCAACTCCAATTGCTAGCGTACCTCCGATAAATCGCATTTACAGTAGGACTGACAGTATTGCCGGCAAAGCCAATGCATTTATGGCCTCGACATCTATGGCCGAGACTAGTTTCCCTGCTTACGGCCAAACTAACACTACCTACTATGCGCCACCACCTCCTACGCACGCGTCAGTTATTGCCACATTGCCTGCGTCGCATGCTCCTTCTCAAAGGCATAGGCCTGAACACGTCATACATCATGATCTAGCGCATGAGGAAGACACCCACGGCCGACACGCCGACATACCACCACGTGTCGCACCCCCACATGAGAGACGCGTGCAGGCAGTAGGCCAAGATGATATTGAGGAGCGGATCTACGCACTATTTAGGGAGTGCACCAGTTTCGTGCCTAGGGGTCAGGCTAGGGTTTACCGGAAAACATACCATGACCATTTCGACACCATACCATACCATACCCTCATGGCTATAGAGTACCTGAGTTCACCAAATTCGATAGTGAGGGTAACAAAACCACACTAGATCATGTCAGTCAGTTTTTAGCATAGTGTGGAGAAGCTAGTGGGTTGGATGCATTAAAACTTAGACTGTTTTCCCTCTCACTATCCGGCACTGCTTTTACTTGGTTCTTAGCGCTCCCACCTAACTCTGTCCAAACGTGAGATGAATTGGAACAAAAGTTCCATGACTATTTTTATACGGGTGAGACAGAACTTAGGCTTCACTCTTAACATCGGTTAGATAGAAATCGAGCGAGAGTGTCTCCGAGTACATCAAGCGCTTTAGAGATACCAGAAATCGATGTTTTAGTCTTAATATTTCAGAAAGGGATTTGGTGGATCTAGCTTTCAATGGGTTACGTTCTGAGATTAAAGAAAGATTAGACAACCAAAACCTTTTGGAAGTTAGTCAAGTCTTACAACAGGCTCTAGTCCAGGAAGGTCGAGCCAAGGATAAAAAGTTTATTAAAACAGTTAACAAGCCTAGGGTTGAAGTCCACATCATGGAGCACTCCAATGAGCAAGAGTCGGAAGAAGAGGAAGATTCGGGTGACATGTATGCGGCCGAATGGGTTTGGAATGCTAAGAGCAAAATCGTCACTAGTTCTGATTTATGGTTGTCTCCTACCAGGAGTCGGCCCAGCGAAGTCAAATACTCATTTGATATAACTAAGTGCAATAAAATATTTGATTTTCTCTTGAAGAACCAGCTTCTTAGGTTGCCTCAATGTCAGGTCATTCCATATTCCGACGAGCTAAAGAAACGCCCTACTATAAGTGGCATGATTCACATTCCCATTATACTAATGACTGCAATGTTTTTCGTTGACAGGTTCAATCGACCATAGAAGGACGATTGAAAATAGACCCTAGTCCAAAGATGAAGCTGGACAAAGACCCCTTTCCCGTGAATACCGTCGACCTCGACGAGAAGAGAGTAATGATTCGGCCAGAGCAGGTCGAGTCAACTAAGGGGAAAGCAATCATTATTGGAGAATTGTGCACACGCACACTCGTACCAAAGAACCCTGAAGTAGGAGTATGGAAAAGGAATGTCAGCACGTCTCCTTCGGCTAGGGCTCGCAAGAAGCCGAAGGTGACATATCAGATGTTGTTGAACAAACATTAGAAAAAAGTCAAGGAAATAGGCCCCCACGCAAAAAGACTTAGACAGCCAAAGGGACCAAAACAGTCGGGGGATGGCTTCGGACCACAATGGCCGAACCCTCCGCATAGTTGCTTCGGACCCCAGTGGCCGAGACCTCCACACGGTGGCCTCAGACCCCAATGGCCGAACCCTTCATAAAATGATCTCAGACCCCAATGGCTGAACTCAACTCCGCTCTAGGCAAACCCTCTAGCGGGAGGCTTTAGCCCACAATGGCCGAACATACCTCTGGCCTGGCGGGACCCTTCGCTAGTATGGTCCGAAATACCTTCAACATGGCCGAACCCCCCTCTGGGCAATGGGTTTGGCTCACAGTGGGCGAAGCCACTGGAGCCACCATGCCTCCATCGTACGATTGGACAAGGACCCCGTGGGTTCCGTACACCTCGCCCCCAGAGTACCCATTGCAGTATAACATTGCCTCCTACTTTCCTTCGGAGTATTATAACTGGTAGGGACAAATAGACGCGGCGAAGGGAGACATCGTCAACAGGCTGTCCGTAGTACCTCCGAATCGACTCACAAAGAATAGAGCCAAGGGAGATGGACGTGAAGAGGTAAAGGAGAGGGAGTCTGAAGTCATCACAGTCAAAGTAGGATCTCAGGAAGTCCCAATCCCAAAGGGCCCCTCGCCGAAGCTCGATAGAGGTAAGTCCCTAGTCCAGCCGAGACCAGCGTTGGAGTCCAGTCCAATCGGCCAAATGAGGTCGGTCCGACCGACATGGTCTGTAGCAAAGCGTCCTCCAATTATAAAATACGCAAGGCCGACCTGGGTGGTACCCCTTTAGCCAAACATCACAAAAACAGGGTGGTGGCACCTGGTACTAGGCCACAACCGTCTTGGGTACCTCTGGACATGTCCAAATCGCAGAAAAGACGTCTACAATGCCTACGGGCACATGAGATGTGCGAGAAGAAGGCCGAGGATGAACAAGACGCCATATTTGAGGAAATATGCCCTCGGCCGACGATGAGGCAGGTATGGATACCTAAGCCGGTTGAGATAACCAACCTGGCCCGTATTCCGAGCGACGACGATGACATGCTCAATGACGACTACACGCCTGTCTCTGAGGGACCCACACCTCAGGCGATGGACATCAACATCGTCATGTTGCCCACCGAGTTCACCCTACCACAAAACGAGGCCGAGGTCGCTCAGTTGAACCTCGGCCCACGCAGTGCTATTTTTGAAAAACCTGAGGATACGACTCGTCTCCTGAAACCTCTCTATATCATGGGTCACATTGACGGGAAGCCGATCTCTAGAAGGCTCTTCGACGGTGGCACCAATGTTAACCTAATGCCTTACTCTCTGTTGAAGAAGCTTGGTAGGGGCGAAGAAGACTTAAAGAAAACTAACCTAATGCTCAACGGCTTCAACGGTGAATGTTCCGAGGCAAAGGGCGTACTCTCCATGGAGTTAACAGTAGGTAACAAGATGTTGACGACAACATTCTTCATCGTTGATGTGCAAGTTAACTACAACGTACTGCTTGGGCATGACTGGATTCACGCAAATTGTTATATTCCTTATACTTTGCACCAATGCCTGTTACAGTGGGACGGCGATGACATAGAAGTCATACCATTACAGTGGGACGGCGATGACATAGAAGTCATACCAGCAGATACTTCAGCCCAGGTAGCATTGGCCGATGTGTCCATCGACACCATCCACAACAAAGTAGAGTGTCTATCAGGTAGATACCTGTCGGATTACGACATCGTTAGCGTGTCCGGAGGATGTTTCATACATGTGTCTATAAATCCGGTTGGAGTAGCTTGGCTATTTCTAAATTGAGTCATGTCTAGTAAAAGTAATCTTGATTGGCTAAAGTCTCATGTAGAGCAATATCGGTCTTCTAAAGATGGTATTGTCGAAGCCATTGAAAATTTTAGCGAAGTAGAGAAATTAGGACAGGGTTTTGCGTCGGTCGATCCTTTAGAAGAAGTCGACATAGGCAATGGTGGCATTCCATGGCTGACCTTTGTAATCCAGAATTTATAGGCCAATGAGAAGGCCGAAGTAATAAAGCTGCTTCGGTCATATGTTGATTGTTTCGCATGGGAGTATAGCGAGATGTCCGGATTAAGCCGCAAGCTCATGGAGCATCGGCTGCCCATTAAACCCGGGTTTAGGCCTTATAAATAGCCCTCTCGTCGCTTTAATTCGGTCGTCTATGACCGAGTTAAAGAGGAGGTAGAACGGTTACTAAAAGCTGAGTTTATTAGGCCATGTAGGTATGTTGAATGGGTCACTAGCATTGTGCCTGTAGAGAATAAAGGGAGTGACAAAATATGAGTTTGTATTGATTTCAGGGATCTGAAAAAGGCCACTCCAAAGGATGAATATCCCATGCCGATAGCCGACATGTTGATCAACGATGCTTCAGGACACAAGGTACTAAGTTTTCTTGAGGGAAATGCCGGTTACAATCAAATTTTTATGGCCGAAGAGGATGTCTACAAGACAACCTTTCGATGCCCTGGTTTTGCTGGCTTGTTTCAGTGGGTCGTTATGACTTTTGGTTTAAAGAATGCTGGCGCTACCTATCAATGTGCTATGAACTTGATCTTTCATGACTTGCTAGGAGTTATGTTATAAGTATACATAGATGATGTTTTAGTCATATCGGACGCTATGGGAAACCACAGCCGATTTGAAAGTTGCTTTTGATAGGGTGCGGCAATATGGCTTGAAAATGAACCCGCTTAAATGTGCTTTTGGCGTGTCGGCAGGCAAGTTCTTAGGATTCATGATTCATGAAAGAGGTATTGAAATTGATCCTAAGAGGCTTGAAAAGATTAGAAACTTTGCAGCACCGACATGCAAAAGAGATGTTCAAAAGTTGCTAGGCAAGATGAATTATTTGCATCGCTTTATATCTTACTTGTCTGGCAAGATCGATGCTTTTGTCCCTATACTCTGGCTAAAGAATGAAGCTGAGTTCACTTGGGGGGCAAGGGAGCAAAGCGCCTTTGAAAAGATCAAAGAGTGCTTGTCATCACCGCCTATGGTGAGAGCACCAAAGGCCGGAATTCCATTTTGGCTATACATCGCTGTAGAAGATAGCGTGATAGGAGACGTGCTAACTCAGGAGGTGGAGGGGAAAGAGTACATCATCACATTCTTGAGACGCCACCTACTGGAAGCCGAAACCAGGTACGTGTTTATGGAGCGTTTGTGTTTGTCACTTTATTACACATGTACCAAATTACGTCACTATCTTCTTCCTACCACATGTATTATTGCTTGCCAAATCGATGTCATAAAATACATGTTGCAAAAGTCGATTATAAGTGGAAGAATCGGAAAGTGGGTTTACGCTTTGATTGAATACGATTTGGCTTATGAACCATTAAGAGCTATGAAAGGCCAAATTGTCGCTAATTTTATAGTTGATCACCACGTAGATGTCAATTGGAGTAATGATATTGCTCTGGTTGAAGTAGTGCAATGGAAACTTTGTTTTGATGGTTCAGCTTGTAAGAATGGCCAATTCTGCTCTCGATCCCCTCGAGCCACCTGAATGCTTGTCCTAGCCTCCCTCTCGCGAACCCAGTTGTCATACCATCGCAATCAACCATCCGTCCAAGTCTTCCTCGGTCTCTTCGTGCACTCTTGAGATCTTCTCCAACTTCGCTCGGCCTCCTTGATCCTATGGCATCGAGCTCCCTGCTTGACCCTTGATCACTCGCCGTCGATAGTCGGTCATCATCTCCACCCCGCACATCTAAGACAAGCCAAAACAAGAACGTGACGCACCGCCGAACCCATCGGCACACAATCCTCCATTTCACATCGAACCCCTCGATGCACTCAAACCACTCTCAACAACTCGATCTCTTATCCTTGTCAATCACTCATCATCCAAACCAAAACCATCCTTGGTTTCACAATCTCCCCCTTGATGAGTGCATTGACAACTCCAAAGCAAAGACATGATGAGGATTCCAAGTTACGCGCACAAGTGACCATAAAACTCATAAAAGAGCAAAACATGTCACTTGGTGAAAGATCTCCCCTCTTGGGCAAAAACCTTATGCAAGGCAAGGCAAAGGCATCAAAAGCATCTCAATGCAACATAAAAGCCAATTACTCCCCCTTAATCAAGCAATCATCCAAAAGCCTCCCAAAGCATCATGTAGACCATTTCTCCCCCTTTGACAATGCAAGCATCAAGGAGATAAAATGATGCAAAGAGGGGAATGAGGGTAAAGTAGAGATGTGAGCTTCTAAAACATGAGCAGCTGCAATTACAGTACAAACAAGAATTCGCCTTAAATATCATCTAAAAGTACTGTATGACAACCTCAAATGAATGCCATCTAAACAAAAGGCATGAGCAAGCATTTTCAGATTATAGCAAATAAAAGCATCACCACTTAGACTAATATACTAGACATGGCAAGGCATGAGATGCAAAAGCTAAACAAGCATACACTAGATAAGTGAATCCCACTTCAAGGTGCTTTAGCAAACATGATATGCAAAGAATTTAAAATTTTTCATTATTGTGCCAGGGGTTATTTGCATGTCAACCTTATGCTAACCGACCATGCTAAGCCTAGGTTGAAACCATCAGAAGCTTAAAGCAATGGTCTCAGCAAACACTTCAATGTCTCGGTTCATACCAAAGTGCTATGGTAAGCCATCTAGAACAAAGTAGTGCGACAAAGCAAACCCACGTGGATCTTTTCAAATTTCAGCACACAACAGCATGAATATCATTCATTTCCATTCTCATTTTCATTTTCATTCATTTTTCATTTTCATTTTCATTAATTTTCATTCATTTTTGATGAAATCAAGTTGCGTATTAGCATCCAAGTTAGATAGGACCTAGCTATCAGGTGTGTAAAAGATAGCAAAAGCACTCAACCCATTTAAGCTAGTTTCTAGACTAAACAGTGATCGTTTTCAAATTTTCACAAATAAAAGACATGCTCATGACAAGTATCAGATGAAGACATGCTAAGTAGTTAACAGTATTAAAGACAATAGTTCAAAGGCATTACAAAGCATGTACTTGTAAAAGCAATTAATCATATGATAGAAGCTCATGCAATGCTACACAACTCCCCCTCAAAACATGCTAGAAGCTCTCGGATGCTCAGTGACAGGGTGAGTTAAAAAAATTTTGAATCTAGCAACGCAAAACTCGTGAACCAGGCAAAGTAGTAGACTGATCATGCACAGGAGATAAGCTATGATAAAAAGTGTGTGGTCTACCTATAAAGCACGAACCTAAAAATCGACGAGGTCTCCCAACCTGTCGAGCATCAAAGCCTCTTACACGTGGTCTATCACCATACGAAATATGGTGTACACCACGAGGGGCAAACTCACTCACAAACCCAAAGGGAGCCTCAAAATTAGAGCAAGAATGATAACCACAATCATGCAAATCAAGTGAAGAATAATTATGAAAGTTCAAAGCATGAGCACGACGTTCATCTTTCATGCGTTGATAGCAAAAACCAATCAAATAACCTACATGATGACAATAAGTGTTGTGAAACACTTTCTTGGGTGTAGGTTTATAGGTTTCTGGCGCAATCCTCACAGTTTTCCTAGGTTTCTTCTTGGAGTCTATCTTGAGTGATGAAATGATTATCTTTTTGGGTTGGGTAGGATTTTTGGCTTTTTGAAGTGTGTCTAACTGGGCTCTCTCTTTCTCAAGGGTAGTAGGTAGAGTGAACACAATTTGGCTTGGGGTATTAGAGGAAGTTCTCTCATAACCTAACCCAAGAGCTAACCCTGCCCTATCAGCGCACATTTTTGTTTTGTCCAAAAGAAAATCCATTTCCCCTTCCCTTCAGTGCTTTTGTATACCATGGAAATCAAATAATCATTCTCACACTTAAGTTTTTCTACTTGCTCCCTAGCAAAGCTGAGTTGGTCCTTAAGGGTGATGCAGATAGGACATGCCAGTTGCACATCCTTAGAACACTCAGCACTCTTGAATCTAGCCTTAAGCTCATCAATATGCTTATCTCTCAGATTTATGCTTTCAATCAGTAAAGGGCAATTTAAGCATTCATTGATGACACAAGGACTAGACTCCACCACCAAAAGTTGCTTATGAACATTTTCAAGTTTTTCAATGTTTTGAGCATGAATCAGACACAATTGATCAAGTTCATCCATAACGATAAGACAAGACTCAAATTCAGCAATTTCAAACTCAGACTTCAACAAAGAAAGTTCAGTAGAAACTGATTCAATTTTAAGCTTTAGTTCCTTTCGTTCTTTAGCAGCAAGTTTAAGTAGTCCATCTTGTGAAATAATTGTATCATGTAATTCATCATTTTTAACAAGTAATTGGTCATGTGATAGACTAACCTCAGATGAGTCAAGCTCATCGCTGCTGTACTTGTCATTTGTCATGAAGCATAGGCTGTGGAAGTCCTTCGTCTTTTCCTTCTCTTCTTCACTCTTGAAAAATTCTTCTTCATCAGAGCTTGGCTCTTCACTCGAGGTGTTGTCGATGTCGGTAAGTGCAGCCACGAAATCTCTAGCCATCCTTTTTGCCACTTTTCCTCTTCTGCCTATGAAGAAGGGTTTTTGTCTCTTTTCTGGTGTTTGAATTCATGTTCATTTTTTGAGTTCAGTTTTGGGAAATTTGCTTTAATATGATTAAGATCACCGCACTCAAAACACCCTCGAGAGCCTCCTCTTCTTTGATCTCTTCTATCATTGTAGAACCTAGTGAAATTTTTGACTATAAGAGCAAGCTCTTCATCGTCCAATGTGTCCACTTATTCCTTTGTGATAGAGACCAATGAAGACAAGGCAAAACCCCAGATAAAGCGTAAACTCTAGACATACTACCTCCAGATGAGGTGCCACTACTAGGACTGGAAACAAAAGAAATCGAAGGCAACAAAGAGTTTCCAGCTCCCGGTCGAGACGCCTTGGCAATCTCGGTGGACTTAAGCTTACTACAGAGTTCATTGCAAGTTAGAATGTCAAAACTTGCCGACTCTTCAATACTGGAGATCTTCACTTCCCATATGCTACGATCAAGAGCATAGAGAAGTTTGATTGCCCTATCGTGGTCAGAGTAAGCCAAAGTCCCAGTGGCGCGCAAATTACTAACAATCCCATCAAAGCGCAAACATAGCATCTACTGATTCGCTAGGGCATTACACGAACATTTGGTATTCTAGATTATACGTGCTCTTCCTCCTAGCCTTAACCTGGGTAGTGCCCTCATGAAAAGTATGCAAGGTCGTCTAGATTTCTCGTGCAGACCATAGGTGCTAGACCTTGTCAAACTCGTTGCGACTCAGACTAATAAAAAGAATATTTCTAGCCTTGCTATTACATTCATATTGTGCCTTCTCAGTCTCTGAGGTACGAGTGTCAGGTATCACATATTGGGATGCAACAATGTCCCAAATCGCACTTCCTTGGCTAAGCAAATAAGCCTCCATGCGCACCTTCCAATAAGCATAATCTCGACCATCAAACATTGGGATCTTGGTGTTCCTTTCCATGTCGCCAAAACAAGGATCACAAACCGGTTAAGGTCAACTGGTGATCTAACCGGCTCTGATACCAATTGTGAGATCGGAATGGCGACTAGAGGGGGGTGAATAGACGCCTCAACAAATTCTCATGAATATGATGGCCTTTTCAAATCACCCAACACACCTCTAAAAGGAACAAAAATGGAAGCTAATAATCTTTCACAACAAAATCCCGAATAAAGTAAGTTCTATCACTCTCCTATCATATATGATGTGATATAACAGTTTGAGAGATCACAAGCACTACTCTTATATCAAATAGACAAATCACCAAACATTTCGACAATTCTTAGTCATTTCATCATGTTCATGGCAAGTATACAGATTTCACACATATTTAATCATAGCACAATGATCAAGCTAGATTAGACAGGCTCACAGATGAATTATACTGAACATCACACATTCATAGGTATATTATCAAAAGGACCACAAGTAAAGTGCATGAAGCAATTTAATCTATCACAAAGTAAACATCCAAAAATAATTCATGTGCATGAGGATTGAAAATACTATACAGTTCTTAATCAGTTCTATCAACAGAAACCTAGCAGAGAGGTAATCAAATACAGAAACAATCTATTAGGAGTGTTTGAAAATACACTAAAGAAAATCACCTGAGTCTGTCAACAGTGGTACAACTTCCAGATATCGTAGAAATTTCTGTTCCAAAATTCTCAGCTGAAATCTCAATTTTTTAGAATCAGTTAAGCATATTGTTGGACAGAAAAATATATGTAGCAATGGTCAAAACATTTTGCAAATTCCCAAAATGGAACCCTTGAAACTTGATCTTCAAAGGCTATGAAGAACTTGGATCCAAAAACAGTTCCAAAATAGATCAAACATTTCCTCAAAGATTGAATCTAGACTGAAAACAGAACACTGTACTCAGCAGAAATTACAAGTGTTCAGAATCATTTAGGTACTTTGTTGGGTAGAAAAATACATGCAGAAGTGATCAAAAACTTTTGAGAACTTCACAAATGGAACCCTGGAAACTTGAACATCAAAAGCTATAAAGAACTCGGATCCAAAATTAGCACAAAAACTGCTAAAAAATCGTATTCAAAAGTGATCACACAAGAAAACTAATCTGGTATCAGAACTCTCTGCAGGAACAAAACAAAATGGTAGAAAGGATTAATTCTCAATTTCTGCAAAAAGGGTTATTGAATACCTTTGAATCCCTTCAACCATTATATTACTCAAGAAACAATCCAAGAATCAGCCAAGATGCTGATGAACACTTAAAGAAACATTTCATCAAACATGTAGAGGGCTACACAAACACTTAACCATTTCAGCGAGAGTTAAATTCAAGAACTGTGATGCCTTGTTTGATCAGCAAAACAATTAAGAAGGAATCACAGAAATTAGTTGCAACTTTCGAAAATGGATCATTCAAATCATTCACAACAAAAGATGTATAAACATCAATATCAACTTCTGCACTAGACACTAGAAAATAGCTCTCAAAAATGAATTCAGCCACAAAACTGCATACGTGCGCCCAGAAATTTAATCATCACTGGAACTATTCCTTTTGCTAGATTGTGAATAGTGTAGCGCTTGATTGAATAAAAGCAGCAGCAAATGTAAGAAATTGATATTTTGTTCAGCAAAAAGAACAGCCAAAAATCCTCCACCTTCCCATGGTTATGGTCCCTTATTTATAGGCCAACCATGGGGGTATTCTCTAAAAAGAACCCTCTAGAATTGAAAATTACACAAAAGTCATATTCCTTGTAATATATTTTCAGAATTAGAAAATTCTGAAAAATATAGCAAAGGAGTACACTAACTCTAGACTCACAACCTTTTATTACACATTGACTCAAAGTAAAAAGACTCCAAACTATTAAAATTAACAAAACTAGATATGCGACAGTTTTCAGCAAAAACCGACAAACCGACATAGCGTTCGGAGTCGTGAAGCGGTGTCATAAGTCAAAGGGTTGAGAGGCTTTGTCGGTTTTTGCTGAAAACCGTCGCATATCTAGTTTTGTTAATTTTAATAGTTTGGAGTCTTTTTACTTTGAGTCAATGTGTAATAAAAGTTTGTAAGTCTAGAGTTAGTGTACTCCTTTGGTATATTTTTCAAAATTTATTAATTCTGAAAATATATTACGACAAATAGGACTTTTGTGTAATTTTCAATTCTAGAGGGTTCTTTTTAGAAAATACCCCCATGGTTGGCCTATAAATAGGGGACCATATCCATGGGAGGTGGCGATTTTTTGGCTGTTCTTTTGGGCTGAACCAAATACCAAATCCATCAAATTTTGTGTGTTCTTGCTGCTTTGAATCAAATCTAGGCGTCACTGTTCACAATCCGAAAATTCCTACAGTGTAGTGAAGGAATTCTGTTCTAGGTGCAGGTATAATTTTGTGGCTGAGATCGATTTTGTGCAGCGATTTCTGGTGAATCTAGTGCAGAAGTTGATATTGATGTTTATACATCTTTTGTTGTGCATGATTTGAATGATTCATTTTTTAAAGTTGCAAGTGATTTATATGATTCCTCCTTAATTGTTTTTGTTGATCAAAGGAGGCACCACAGCACTGAAAAATTACTCTAGAAGATTGTTTCAGTTTTTGGTTTAGCTCTCTACATGTTTGATGAAATGTTTCTTTAAATATTCATCAGCATCTTGGCTGATCTTTGGGTTGGTTCTTGAGTGATTTCATGGTAGAATGACGAACAAATTATTTTGGTGTGAGGATCAAGGTTTTATTTCTGTGAGTCAACTAGAAAATCTGAGAAATTTGTCTCTGTTTTGAAATAGTGTTGGGGTTCAGTTTAGTGCTTAGTTAACTCATCCTGTGTTTTGATATGGGAAACTAGTTGGAGCAAAGGTTGAGTTTATAAAGTTCAAGACAAATTTTTATGAACCTTGTTTTGATTGAGTTTGATCTGAAAAGAGGATTATACAGAAGTTATATTTTCAGTTTCAGCAGTTTTTATTCTTATTGATGATTGAATCACTTCAAGTTCTGAAAAGTCTGTTCTAAAGTTGATTGATATGTGAAGAGTTGAATATGAAATAGTTCTCTGGATTTACTTTGTGATCTATTTCATTCTGTGTTGCAATTTTAGTAGAAGTGACAGAATTTCAGAATTGAAACTGTTTTATCTGAATAGTTCTGAGTATAGTTTTCAGATCTGAACTGTTTTCAGAAGTGACAAAATTCTGTAGAGGTTTTGAAATGTTTGTGTCTACTGATTGAAAATCAATTTTTACATCTCATGTTTAGATTGTTTAACTCTGTTTGAAGCTGTTGAGTACTGTAATTACTGCAGTGGATCTACTGTGCTGATTACTGAAAGTCTGTGATTACAACTGAGACACTTTTGGGTTTTCACTGGATCATATTCCGAAGTCTTTCTTGAGTTTAAATCCAGTTATTCAAATTGAAGTATATAGAAAAGATTCACTATGTGGTTTGATTTGAAATGATTGATACTATTTACTTTCATGCTGTTTTTAGAAAATTTATATTCTATCTAAATGTATGAATCAAATTCTGGAATCTGTGAAGAAGATATATTCTGTAGTAGGTTACATAATGTTTAAAAACTGAATTCATTGTAGTTCTATGCTGTTTCAGATTAGAGCTCATGATCTGAATTTTGTCTCTTGAAATTGAACTACTGGTGTATGTGTCTGAATTATTGCGGAGAGTTATAAAGAATGAATCAGTTACAGTTGTTTTTAGATTTCAGTTATTCAGAATATCAGTTTAATCCTGTTGCAATTAACAAAGTTCATCTGCTGATTGAAATTCTTGTATTGTCTCTAGTATTCAGTCTGATCTGAAATTGTTCATGTTATGAATCTTTCAATACCTTCATGATGTGTTGAAATCTCTGAATTTAAAAATCAGATTTGAAGTAAATTGATTTCAGTAATTTGTGTTCAGATCTGAACAAAAGTGATTCTATTCTATTCAGTCCTTGAGTTTGCAAAGTTTAAATTGAAAAATGTGATTTAAGTAATTATACCAACACATAATGTTCTAACTTCAGAAAAGTTGTTCTCCATTCCAATAGTTGTTTCAGCAGAACATTACTTTCTACCATGTTCTTGAGTATTGGCTGAGTGCTGTAGAGTTTAAATCCTTATTGTCAATAGCATTGTTTTATTCTGAAATTGGCTGATCTCAGTAGGTTGTCTCAATATATATATGAACACCTTGTTTTGTGCAAGAAACTCTTTGTTGGTAGTTTGTTTAACTGATTCAAAGTCAGTAATCTCTGTAGATTCTGAATCCATTGTGATCTGCTTCAAACATTTTAGTCTATTTGTTTGAAAATATGAAGAAATGCTGATTTGTTTCCTGACTGGTGTTTTAGGGAAAACATATGGTTGAGTCATCTGATTAAACTAGTTTAGTAGTGATTGATACTTAGTTTCAGAACTGAAATTTTAACTGAAGTCAGGATTGATTATTTCATTGGTCTGATTGAACTGAATCAAAATTCTATAGTCTGTTTTTCAGCCGGTGTTGAATTACAGTTCAGTTTTAGTTTGTGGTTTAATATCCTTTAACTCAATTGATAGATGCATGAGTGTCAAGGTCAAGTGAAAATCAGGTTGTGAGTTTTTGGAAAGATCATTTTGCCCTGATTTGTTTTTGATAGATTTGAAATTGAGATCTAAGTTTTTGGAGGTGCGTTGGGTGATCTGAACAGGCCATCACATTCACGAGAAAGTGTCGAGGAGCCTATTCACCCCCCGTCTAGTCGCCATTTCGATCCCACATAAACTCTTCACCATACTATGCTCAGGCCAATGGTCAGGCCGAGTCTAGTAATAAGACTGTGATTAAACTCAATAAGAAGAAAATTGAAGAGTTCCCAAAAAGGTGGCATGAGGTGCTTTCAGAAACATTGTGGGCTTATAGAGTTGCAAAGCACGGTGCTACCAAATTTAGTCCATACGAGTTAGTATATGGGCAAGAAGTCATTCTACCCGTAGAGGTGGATCTTGGTTTTTTTAAGATTTCTTAAGCAAGATGGCTTATCGGTCGACGAATATGTGACTCTTTTAAAAGATAACTTAAAAGAAGTGATCGATAAGATATTAAGGGATTTATAGGCTATAGAGAAAGACAAAAAGAAAAATAGCTAAAGCTTACAATAAGAAAGTTAAACCAAAATCGTTTCAAGTTGGTGACTTGGTTTGACAAGTGACGATACATGTGCTAGGGAGAAGATAATGACACAATTTGGTACATGCATAATAAAGCGATAAACACAAACGCTCTACAAACGTGTACCTTGTTACGGCATCCAACAGGCGGCGACTCAAGAAGGTGATGATGTAATCTTTTCCCTCAATGTCTTGAGTCAACACGGCTCCAATCACTTTCTCCTCCACGGTAATTAAAGCCGAAATGGAATCTCGGCTTTGGGCGCCCTCACTACTAGCGGCGTCAATAAGCATTCTTTGATTTTCTCAAAGATGCGTTGCTGACTTGCCTCCCAAGTGAACTCGACTTCATTTTTTACCCAGAGTATCAGGACAAATGCATCGATCTTTCCAGAAAAGTTAGATATGAAGCGACGCAAATAATTAACCTTGCCCAGCAACTTATACACGTTTTTCTTACATGCCAGCGCCAAACATCCTCTGATTTTCACAAGCCTCTTAGGATCAATCTCGATACCCCTTTCGTGAATCATGAATCCTAAGAATTTGTCCGCCGACATGCCAAAAGCACACTTGAGTGGCTTCATTTTTAAGCCATACTGACGCATTCTCTCAAAAGCAACCTTCAAATCGGCCAAATAGTTTCTCATAGCATCTGATTTGACTACAACATCATCTATATAGACTTCTAACATAACTCCTAGCAAGTCATGAAAGATTAAGTTCATAGCACATTAATATGTAGCGCCAGTATTCTTTAAACCAAAGGTCATTACTACCCACTCGAACAAGCCGATAAAACCAGGGCAGCGAAAGGCCGTCCTAAAAATGTCTTCTTCGGTCATAAAGATTTGATTATAACCAGTGTTGCCGTCAAGAAAACTTAGTACTTTGTGCCCCGAGGCATTGTTGATCAACATGTCGGCTATCAACATGGGATATTCGTCTTTTGGAGTGGCCTTGTTCAGATCTGTGAAGTCGACGCAGATGCGAATCTTGCCACTGTCCTTCTTTTCAACATGCACAATATTAGCAACCCATTCCGTGTACCTGCATGGCCTAATAAAGCCCGCCGCTAATAGACGTTCAATCTCCTCCTTAACTCGGTCATAAATGGCCGAGTTGAAGAGGCGTGATGGCTATTTATAGGGCCTAAACCCGGGCTTGATGGGGAGCCGATGCTCCATGAGCTCTCGGCTTAGTCCGGGCATCTCGCCGTATTCCCATGCGAAATAATCAACATATGACCGAAGCAACTTTATTACTTCGGCCTTCACATCATCATTTAAATTTTGATTTACAAAAGTTAGCCTTGGAATACCACAATCTCCTATGTCTACTTGTTCCAACGGATCGGCCGATGAGAAGCCTTGTCCTAATTTTTCTATTTCGCTAAAGTCTTCAATGGCTTCAGCAATACCGTCTTGAGAAGACCGATATTGTTCTACGCGAGACTTTAGCCACTAAGGATTACTAGCGCTATTCATGCCCCTAGTTTAAAGATAATCAAGCCACACCGGTGTAGGACCGAAAGTAGCGACCAGAGGGGGGGTGAATGGGCGCCTAAAAAATTCTTTCGAATCAATGGTCTGCTCCCAACACCCAACGCACCTCAAAAGACTAAGCAGCAGAGTGTGAACAGAAAGCCTAAGTCTAAAGGTATCTAGCCTAGAAACAACAGATGTAAAGAACTGAGAAACACCAATGCAGTGCTAATAGGCAGATAAACAAAATCTTCAAGACATGGCAGATCAAACTTCTCAGTAAAATAATCTAAGTACACAAGGAATGAAGTGAGAAGTTACTGTTCAAAATCTGTCTCCTGTTCGAAACTTGTCGAAGCCTGCTTCACTGGTCGAAGCCTGCTTCGCTGGATGAAGCCTGCTTCGGAGTTGCTTGTCGAAGTCAAGCGAAGGTTATTGTTGACGTGCCGAAGGTTTGTTTGGTCTAGCCTAGTTCGAGTGGAAAAGAGCGAAGTCGAAGCTTGCTTCGAAACAGTGTACTTCGAAGCCTAGACTTCGAATAGAAAGGTTTGAGCAAGCTCACAGAAAAGCAACCTCCGAAAGATAGGCGAAGCCAAACACACGGCAGTAAGACGAAGTCGAAGCCTACACTCAACCTTCGAAGCTAGGTTGGTTGAGGTATGACAACTGAAGTTGAGACCTTTGCTCCGAAAGTTAACTTCGAAAGACAAGCTCCAAACTTACACACTGTGACCTTCGAAAATGACAGCAGGAAAGAACTCACGTCGAGCGAAGTCTACCGGAGAGACTAGCTTCGAAGCTAACTTCGAAGCCTATCGAAGTATTGACTTCGAACAGCTCAAGACAGAGAACACCTTCGCAAAGACTGTCGAAGTATGTCAAGCTGACAGAGCACAAAAACGTACTTCGAAGATAGAAACACAGTACACAAAGTGAAGTCGAAGTTCAAGCGAAGCCCTCGAGGATGTCAGATCGAAGCCTGCCTCACGGAGCTGAGGGACTTCGAACAGAGAGAAGGGGCTTCGCTAGAAACAGCCAGAAAAGGGACTTTGGCCCTGTCACTCGATCAAAAAGCTACGCAGGAAAAAGCAAGCCTAGAGTACTAGTGTACTGTTGCTACAGTGAAGTAGTACTACTTGCAAACAGCAAGAAACTAGTACTCCTCGTGAAGAACAAGCCGAATAGCAGAGAATCTTCTGCTCAGGTATAAAATAGCAGCGTGCAAAACTGAAACAACAGAGGCTTAAATGAAGTGCTGCGCACACACCGAGAGGAATAAAATCTTCCAAAAACAGTGAAGAAACAGGATGAACACAGGAGCAAAAACTCAGGTGGCGCACACATGAGCAGGAGAGAGAAAACAGGGAACAAAATGACCCAATGGATTGAAAAGTGAATTCTGGAAAGGGTTGTCTAACCCTATGGATTGGGGCCCTATTTATAGGCTGCCCAACACTTAGGAATATTCCACCAGCCCCTTAGGGTTTTTTACAGACGCTGAAATAAAGGAAATGACTCAACTGCCCTTAGGAATTTTTACAGACACGACTGACTGACTGTGGGCCTAGAGATACAGATGACTTATCCGGAAGCTAAGCTTTCGTAGCGACTACGGCTTCTCTTCTGGACAGTCCGATACAGAATCAACGGTTGTCACTTTTGCGCCGAAACTGACAAAGCCTCCACCGACTTTGCACCAGGTACCCGGATTGGGCCGGCCTGATTCCGCAGCTCTCTCAGCCCAACAATCACTCACCGCCCGTATACCTGAGTCAATCCTGGTCAATAGCCCAGTGGGTCTTCTACTGCTTCTAGCCCATGTACCCGGATTGGACCAGCCCGACTTCGTGGCCCCTCTCCCCGACAGTCGCTCGCTGCCCGTGTACCTGAGTCACACGCGGCCCATGAAACAGCAGATCTCCTCTCTTCTTCTGTCCTCTTTGACTATCGTTGACAATGACTCATCATATCTGGAGCCATGAGGCCCCACGCTATTCAGCATGGCTCCTCAATCTCCCCCTTGATGAGTGCATTGTCAACACTTCACTTCTTCAGCTCTTTAGTATCTGCGAGCAACTGTGGAAACACGAAAACAAAGCACAAGAAAACCAAGAAGAAGAAAAATAAAGTAAAAGTTTAACCCTAATGACCAAAAGCCGAACAAAAGCAAGAAGTGGTCATTATGGTTAACCAAAGGTAAAAGCTCAAAAACGAGTGCAATCTCAGAATCATCAACAAGGATAGCAAAAAAGTAAGGACAAAACGGAACAAAAACTCCCCCTTAAACTCATATCCCAAGATTTCTCCCCCTTGTTGACAAGTGAACTCATCAAGCACTCGAAAAAGAGACACAGACTCCCCCTGAAATGCAACTCCCCCTCAAAATATGCCATGAATGCAACTGGGGTGCAGGTGGAGTGTAGAAAGCACGCTTCTTAGATATGATTGACTGTAATTACAACATCTAACAGATACAGCAAAAGATATACTGTCTAAGATACATGGCATGATCAGTGCAACAGATGATATCTAAAGAAAGTCATTAGCACGCATTTTCAATTTTGGCAAACAAAAGCATCACCACATTTTCCAGTTAACAAGCAAGGTAAAACATGAGATGCAAAAGCTAACTGATATCTACCAAGATAAGCATTTTCCAAAACAAAGTGCTTCAGCAAACTTGTTATCATTTCAATTTTCAGGCTTTTTCTTTTTCCTTTTTCATTTTTTGCCAGGGGTTATTTGCATGTCAAATCTTATGCTGACCGACCAAGTCAAGCCTAGGCCAGAACTGGACCATCAGAAGCTTAAGACATTGGTCTTGGCATACATTACGCTGTCCTAGTTCATACCAAAGTGCTATGGTACGCAGTCCAGAACAATGCAATGCGACAAGGCAAACCCACCTAGATCTTTTCAAGTTATGCATAAAAAGGCATGGAATTTTCATTTTTCTTGATTTTTCATCATTTTTATAGCACATATCCATGTTTTAAAGCAGAAAGATGTCTAAGTTGCATGTTTACATCTGAGTCAGGAACTAGCTACAAGGCATGCAACAGATAGCAAAAACATTCAGCCTACGCATGCTAGTTACCAGATGCAATGGTGATCATTTTTTTAAGTTTAAAGCATAAAAGCCATGCATATGACAGATATCAGATATATTAAGCGAACTGAACCAAAGCATGATCAATGACAAGTATTCAAACGCATGTACCAGCTAGAATAAGTAAAGCAGTTCAATCATGTACCAGAAGCAGCTCTAAAGTGTGATATGTGAATATGCAAGATATGAACACACACAAAAAGACTCAAGAAAAGAGTAAAAGAAGAAAAAAACTGACGCAAAATATCCTAGAAAGGATACACAACACCCAAATCCCCTCGTAAACGCTCAAAGGTAGATTGATTTAGGGGTTTGGTGAAAATGTCAGCCAACTGATGATGGGTATCAACATGAATAAGGTCAATGACACCTTTCTCATATTGATCCCGCAGAAAATGAAAACGCACATCAATGTGTTTGGTTTTTGAATGGAGACAGGGGTTTTTCCCTACACTAATAGCACTGGTGCTGTCGCAAAACAATGGAATCCTGGTAGGAAAGAATAACCCAAAATCTCGCAAGGTGGAAATCATCCAAACCAACTGTGAGCAGCAGCTAGCAGCAGCTACATACTCAGCCTCAGTGGTCGAAAGAGCAACTGCAGATTGCTTTCGAGAAGACCAAGAAACAAGGGAAGAACCAATAAACTAGCAAGTACCGGAAGTCGACTTGCGATCCAACCGACACCCACCAAAGTCAGCGTCCGAAAAGCCAGATAAATCAAGAGATGATGATGCTGAATAGTAAAGACTGAGATCAGGCGCATAAGTGAGATACCTGAAGATGTGCTTGATAGCCTGCCAATGAGACGCGCGTGGTGAAGACTGAAAACACGCGCAAAGTCCCACAACAAACTGTATGTCCGGTCTTGTTGCAGTTAAGTACAGCAGCGAACCGATCATCCCTCGAAACTCCCTCTCGTTGACCTTGACGCCATTCTCGTCCTTGTCCAGACCCCCAGATGTGCCCATCGGGGTCATCTGCGGCTTCAACTCTCCACCAAAGTCAAATTTCTTAAGCATGTCACGAGTGTACTTACCTTGGTAGATGAAGTGCCGTCCTTGGTCTGCTTGATCTGGAGCCCTAGAAAATACTTGAGCTCACCCATGAGGCTCATCTCAAACTCGCTATTCATCTGCTCAGAAAATTTCCCTTGACCACTGTTCCCAAAGGTGATGTATTCTTTGGAGCTCGAGGGAGTGAGACTGGAGAACCATCCGCGATGTCCCGTCATGTGGCGGGAGCATCCTGAGTCCATGATCCAAACGTCCTCCAGTCCCGATCTTGCACAATCAGTGGACATAAGGGAGAGCAAATGGTCCGGCACCAGGTTTAGCAAAAGAGCTAAACCAATGTCGAGCCATCTGCTCAAAAGACGGAAAGCGAAAACCATCAAAAGAATTTGGACCAAAACGCGGCTCAAAGCGCGGTCCATGGTTCTGCCTAAAGCCTCGGCCACGAGGTCCAGGACCGTAGCCAAAACGGCCTGGAGCTCTGCCAGAACGACCACCACCAACTGGAGCACAGGCAAGAAGGTCGTCTCCTCCACCACCACCTACACGACGCGGCCTGGCCTCTAGCCTCTCCCCGCGTTGAGGAACACGCAGTTTACCACACTGCTGGTAAAACTGCTCCTGACCACCACGAGCTCTCTTAGCTTTCTCAACCCGCTTTCGCCTGAAGCAAAACTCCGCAAGATGCCCTTCTCTCTGACAATACTCACAATGATAGGTGGGCTTCTTGGGATGTGGTTGAGGCTTGGGGTTCTTGGGCTTAGTGGTGATTGGTGTTATCTTCTTGGGTTGAGAGGGTCCAGGAAGAGAGTCTAGAGAAGTGTGGAAGTGTTTGGGCTTTGGAACCCAGATAGGTTTCTTGGGTGGAGCTCTTGGTGGTTCATGGATCACTCCATCCTTGGGCTGACTAGCTAGGGAAGTCTCATTGGAGTGAGTCTTGGGGTATCTCTGCTCAGGAGTCATTTTACTCCACTCCACTGCTCGACTAATGGCACTCTCAAAGTCAGCCTTGGTGTAGGTGTAACCTACCCCAAACCCATCCTGCCTCTTGAACTGCTGGATCATCATGCCGAGCTGTGGCTCTCTGGCACTGATCTAACTCAGGATAGAACGGAGGTAAAAGTTCTCATTCTGAGAATCAGCTAGCTCCTCTCTCAAAGAAGCTAGAACCTCCACCTGAGACAAGCAGGTCTCACACTCACTCTCTACTTGGACAGATTTCTCAGCTTTCAGCTTGATCAACTCAAGTCTAAGAGACAGGCAGTTCTCACAGACAGTGGGTGGAACTGACAATGTCTCAAGCTCTAGCCTAGTCTGTGCAAGCTCAGCTCTCACTCTCTCCAAATCCCCCAAATGCTTATCGCCCTTGGCTTTCAGCTCAGCTAAAACAGCTAGATGAGATGGGCAATCAGCACAGGGTGCGACGACAGTGGCTTGAGCATCTTTCAGCTCCAGCTGAGCACTTTCAAGATCAGTGGCCAAAGCGTCCCTCTCATCAACCCTTTCTGTGTACTTGGACTTCAAAGTCGACAGGTCACACAGAAGCACCTCACACTTTGGGCACTCACTGCTATCACCCAAGCAAGGGGAAGAAGATAGACTCTCAATTCTGTCGTTGGCTACGACAAGCTCACTCTCTAACTCATCTATCCTCTTCTTGGCCCCCTAAGCAGTTTTTCCCGATATTTTAACTCCTGACGATTGCTCTCAAGTAAATCAACAATTTCACGCTCATAAGATGATACCTTTTCGTTGTCGTCGTCGGAGTCATTGGAGGAGCTCTTTTCTTCCTTATCCCCAAGAGCCATTGAGCAGAAGCTCCTGTGGGATCTTCGGCGCTGGTGTGAACGGCTCTTCGGTCTATCCCCGAAAGCCATGAAGCAGAGACCCGCTGGATCGTCTTTGTCCTTCCCCTTCCTGATGACGATCTCCTCATCGCTTGAGCTCGATGAAGAGGAAGAAGACGTGGACTGCTTGGAGTAGCTCTTCTCCATCTCAGCGAAGAAGGCCTTGTCGCGCTTCTTGTTCACTCGTCGGTAGTCCTTCAGGGCCTTCTTGAAGAATCTGGTCTTCGGCTTGCCCTTGTTGAAGGAAGAGCTGTCGTGCTTGCCGGAGTCGTGGAAGCCACCACCGGTGCCCTTCTTGTGTCCATTGCGCTTGGGGCAGTCGGCGATGAAGTGTCCTGGATCACCACACTCAAAGCACCCGGATTTTGTGCCGTGTCTTTTGAACATTCTCTTGTCATAAACACGACGCACCCGGTTGTTAAAAAGACACAAGTCATCATCTCCCAAAGACTCAAGAAGGTGTAGCAAGGGCCAGGGACTTTGATCCAGAACCAGTGAGATTTGATCTCAGCTAGATATCAACCTCAGTGGCCTTCAGCTTGTTGTCCCGAAGCTTGTTTATGATCGATTGAAAACGACCAAACAAAGCTTCAATAGATTCACCCGACTTTTGTGTGAAGTTCTCATATTCACGCCGGTAGGTCTGATAGAGCCGAGCCTTGACCTAGGTTGTTCCCTCATGATGTGCCTTGAGGGTAGCCCAGATCTCTCTCGCAGTGGAGAGATGGCTCACACGCTCAAACTCAGTGGGACCTAAACCAAAAAAGAGAATGTTCATAGCTTTACTATTGCTCAGATGCTGGGCAATAATACCAAGAGTACCATGCTCAGCAATTGGCAAAATAACAAACGTATCGTGAACACAGATGTCCCAGATGTCCGAGCCTTGGCTCATAAGATAGGCTCGCATGCGAGTCTTCCAATAGTTATAGCCATAGGCTTCCAAGGACGGGACCTTGCCGGGAGAAGTCATGATCACTACTGGGGTTTAGAACCGGTTAAGGTATGGGAAAACCCTGACCAGGCTCTGATACCACTTGTAGGACCGAAAGTAGCGACCAGAGGGGGGGGGGTGAATGGGCGCCTAAAAAATTCTTTCGAATCAATGGTCTGCTCCCAACACCCAACGCACCTCAAAAGACTAAGCAGCAGAGTGTGAACAGAAAGCCTAAGTCTAAAGGTATCTAGCCTAGAAACAACAGGTGTAAAGAACTGAGAAACACCAATGCAGTGCTAATAGGCAGATAAACAAAATCTTCAAGACATGGCAGATCAAACTTCTTAGTAAAATAATCTAAGTACACAAGGAATGAAGTGAGAAGTTATTGTTCAAAATTTGTCTCCTGTTCGAAACTTGTCGAAGCCTGCTTTGCTGGACGAAGCCTTCTTCGGAGTTGCTTGTCGAAGTCAAGCGAAGGTTATTGTTGACGTGCCGAAGGTTTGTTTGGTCTAGCCTAGTTCGAGTGGCAAAGAGCGAAGTATGCCTCGAAGCGAAGTATGAGAGTATCGAAGCTTGCTTCGAAACAGTGTACTTCGAAGCCTAGACTTCAAACAGAAAGGTTTGAGCAAGCTCACAAAAAAGCAACCTCCGAAAGATAGGCGAAGCCAAACACACGGCAGTAAGACGAAGTCGAAGCCTACACTCAACCTTCGAAGCTAGGTTGGTCGAGGTATGACAACCGAAGTTGAGACCTTTGCTCCGAAGGTTAACTTCGAAAGACAAGCTCTGAACTTACACACTTTGACCTTCGAAAATGACAGCAGGAAGGAACTCACGTCGAGCGAAGTCTACCGGAGAGACTAGCTTCGAAGCTAACTTTGAAGCCTGTCGAAGTATTTACTTCGAACAGCTCAAGACAGAGAACACCTTCACAAAGACTGTCGAAGTATGTCAAGCTGACAGAGCACAAAAACGTACTTCGAAGCTAGAAACACAGTACACAAAGTGAAGTCGAAGTTCAAGCGAAGCCCTCGAGGATGTCAGATCGAAGCCTGCCTCACGGAGCTGAGGGACTTCGAACAGAGAGAAGGGGCTTCACGAGAAACAGCCAGAAAAGGGACTTTGGCCCTATCACTCGATCAAAAAGCTACGCAGGAAAAAGCAAGCCTAGAGTACTAGTGTACTGTTGCTACAGTGAAGTAGTACTACTTGCAAACAGCAAGAAACTAGTACTCCTCGTGAAGAATAAGACGAATAGCAGAGAAGCTTCTTCTCAGGTATAAATAGCAGCGTGCAAAACCGAAACAACAGAGGCTTAAATGAAGTGTTGCGCACACACCGAGAGGAATAAAATCTTCCAAAAACAGTGAAGAAATAGGATGAACACAGGATTTAAAACTCAGGCGGCGCACACATGAGCAGGAGAGAGAAAACAGGGAACAAAATGACCCAATGGATTGAAAAGTGAATTCTGTTAAGGGTGGTCTAACCCTAGGGATTGGGGCCCTATTTATAGGCTGCCCAACACTTAGGAATATTCCACCAGCCCCTTAGGGTTTTTACAGACGCTGAAATAAAGGAAATGACTCAACTACCTTTAGGAATTTTTACAGACACAACTAATTGACTGTGGGCCTAGAGATACAGATGACTTATCCGGAAGCTAAGCTTTCGTAGCGTCTACGGCTTCTCTTCTGGACAGTCCGATACAGAATCAACGGTTGTCAGTTTTGCGCCGAAACTAACAAAGCCTCCACCGACTTTGCACCAGGTACCCGGATTGGGCCGGCCTGATTCCACAGCTCTCTCAGCCCGACAATCACTCACCACCCGTGTACCTGAGTCAATCCTGGTCAATAGCCCAGTGGGTCTTCTACTGCTTCTGGCCCATGTACCCGGATTGGGCCAGCCCAACTTCGCGGCCCCTCTACCCGACAGTTGCTCGCTGCTCGTGTACCTGAGTCACACGCGGCCCATGAAACAGTAGATCTCCTCTCTTCTTCTGTCCTCTTTGACTATCGTTGACAATGACTCATCACATCTGGAGCCATGAGGCCCCACGCTATTCAGCATGGCTCCTCAACCGGCCAACTTTATAGAGATGGGGATGAACCTCCCCTCAGATACGCTAACAAAATCATAATCTGAGAGGTCACGCCCCGACAAGCACTCTGCCCTATCGTGGATGGCGTCGACGGATGCATCATCCAAGTCATCATGGGCTGATGCGTCTGTGTGTACTATATCAACCTCGTCTCCATCCCACTATATGAGGCACTGGTGCAAGGTAGATGGAACACAATGATTGGTGTGAATCCAATCACGCCCTAGCAACACATTGTAGTTACCTTGTACGTTGACGACGAAGAAGGCGGTAGGCAGTGTCTTGTTCCCCACCATTAGCTCTAGAGATAGCATGCCCTTGACTTCTGTGGTGTCGCCGTTGAAGCCATTGAGCATCATGTTAGTCTTCTTTAGGTCATCTTCATTTTTGCCGAGCTTCCTTAGAAGGGAGTATGACATTAAGTTGACGATGGCTCTTCCGTCAACAAGCATCCTTGAGATTAACTTTCCGTCAATGTGCCCCCTAATATAGAGTGGTTTCAAGTGATGATCCGCATCTTCAGGCTTCTTGAAAACAGCGTCCCGTGGGCTGAGATCCAGCTGAGCGATCCCGGCCTCCTCCTATACTAGAGCGAATTCAAAAGGCATCATGATGACATTTATATCCATCACCTGAGGAGTGGGCCCCTCAGAGACGGGCGTGTAGTCATCATCGAGCAGGTCATCGTCGTCGTCGCTCAGAACAGGAGATGGGTTGTTCGTCACAACTGGCTTGGGCTTCCAAACCTTCTTCGTAGTGGGACGAGGGTGGATCTCCTCGAAAACTACATCTCATTCCTCCTCGGCCTTCTTCTCTCCCATCACTTATGCCCGCAGGTGTTGCAACCTCCTTTTTGTGATTTGGACATCCCTGGGGGTGCCCATGATGGTTGCGGCTGAGTGTCGGGTGCCACGACTCTGCTTTTAATATTTTTGGTCGAATGGGACTCGTCCGGGTCGGCTTCAAACAATTTCTGCTTTCTAGAGCTGTCTTCATTCGTCTTGCCGGGCAGATCGGGCTTACTGGGCCGGTCGGACCGGTCGAACCAGACTATGCCGACAACTGTCGTAAGGTCAGTCGGGCCAGCCACAGTAGGTCGATCGGACCGGTCCTTGGGTAGGGTTTCGGTTAACCCTAGCAACGTACCTTCGTGGCGTTTTATCGGGGTTCCCTTTGAGACTGGGACATCCTAGGACCCCACTTTGATGATGACGGTCTTCGAGGCGGTTCCATGGTCACCTCCTCCGGCGTCGCCTTGCGTAGATCAATTTTGGGGTACTACGGACAAACGATGGAAGATGTTCTCTTTTGTGCTAGAATTTGTCCCTGCCAATCATAAGTGCCAGAAGGAGCAGAGGTGTTAGCAGCGGGGTGCTGCGTGGAGTCCTCTAATGGTGGGGCCTAGACCGTGGGCCATGGGGCCATCGTCCAGCAGTACGGCGGTGGCATCGGAGGCTCTAGCGGCCTCGCCCACTGAGGGCCAAACTCATTACCTTGTTGGAGGTTCAGCCATGACGAGGGTATCTCGGACCATTGGGGGTCGGACCCACTCGGAGGCTGGGTCCAGGACGGAGTTGGGCTCAGCCATTGGGGAGCCGAACTCGCCTTTCTGAGATCTAGATCTTTTGGGGGGTTCGGCCGTCTCGGAGCCCACGGCTGAACGCTCATCTTCTCGGACCTCCTCCGGTGTTTGTCCAAAAGCATCTTGTATGTTACCTTTGGCTTTCTGCGGGCCCAAGCCGAAGGCGGTGCTTTGACATTTTCTTTTCACACCCCTACCTCTGGGTTCTTCGGTACGAATGTGTGCACGCGTGGTTCTCCTATGGAGACCGCTTTCCCCTTGGCTGACTCGGCTTGTTCTGGCCAAATCAACACCTTCTTTTCCTCGAGATCGATGGTGTTCACAGGAAAGGGGTCCCTATCCAACTTCATCTTTGGACTAGCCTCAATTTTCAATCGTCCTTCCTCTATGGCCGATTGAACCTGCTGACGAAAAATATTACAATCATTAGTATAGTGGGAATGCGAATCATGCCACTTACAGTAGGGGCGCTTCTTTAATTCGTCGGCGGATGGCATGATTTGGCCTTTAGGTAGTCTTAGAAGTTGGCTTTTCAAGAGGAAGTCAAATATTTTATCACATTTAGTTACGTCGAATGAATATTTAACTTCATTGGGCCGACTCTTGGAGGGAGACGACCATAATTCGGAGTAGGTGATGGGCTTGGAGTTAGTGTTCCAAGTCCATTCATCCGCGTACATGTCGGCCGAATTGTCTTCTTCTTTGAACTCCTCTTCGTCAGAGTGCTCCATAATATGGACTTCAGCTTTAGGTTTGCTGAAAGTCTTGATGAATCTTTTATCTTTGGCTCGACTTTCTTGGACCATAGCTTGTTGCAGGACTTGGTTGACATCTAAGAAATTATGGTTGTCTAATCTTTCTTCTATCTCGGCGCGCAAGCCGTTAAATACTAAGTCTGCCAAGTCCTTCTCTAAAATATTTAAACTAAAGCATCGGTTCTGGGTGTCCCTAAAGTGCTTGATGTACTCAAAGACGGTTTCACTAGATTTTTGCGTGATTGATGTTAAATAGGAAAGCCTCAGTTCAGTTTCACCTGCGTAGAAATAATCATGAAATTTTTTCTCTAGCTAGGCCCATGTCTGCACAGAGTTCAGCGGTAGTGCCAAAAACAAAGTGAATGCGGTGCCGGACAGCGAAAGAGAAAATAGTCTAAGTTTTAGTGCGTCCGACACACTAGCTTCGCTACACTGCACTAAAAATTGGCTAACATGCTCTAGTGTGGTCTTATTACCCTCGCCATCAAACTTAGTGAAATCTGGGACTCTATAACCGTGAGGGTATGCGACGGTGTCAAAGTGGTCGAGGTACGACTTCCGGTAAATCCTAGCCCGATCCCGAGGTGCAAAGCCGATGCACTCCTTGAACAGCGCACGCATTCGCTCTTCGATGTTGTCCTGGCCTCCTGCCTGGGTGCACCTCTCGTGCGGTGGCAGGACACGAATTGGTATATCGACGGTCTTAGGCCTATGCGGTGGTGCAGGAACGTATGGCGCGGTCAACGGTGGCAGAGCTGGCACAGGTGCAGGATGTGGAGGCACATGGTAAGTAGGGTTTGTGTGGCTATAGGCGTTGCGATGCGTCTCGGCCGTGGATGACGAGGCCAAAAACGTTATGGATTTTCTAGTATTCCCGTTTGTTCTGTTATAAATGTGTGGTGCCGGCGGAATGCTAGCTATCGGTGTTGGGGAATCGGCTTCAGTAAAGCCGAACCTTTTAAAAGCGGCCACTACTTCAGATGTAACTGTGGAGCCCAACCTGTTGGCTAGCGAAGCGCTAACTGCCTGATCTACCGATGCAACTATTCTACGATCAATTTTGGAAGAAGATAGAGGCGACGATGATTGTCGTACTTGGTTGAGATCGGGGGTATTGACGTCGCGTTTGACGAAGCCCGAACATGTCTTGATGTAGCTTCCAAGCATGATCTCTCGTAGGTCATTCATCTTTGCCTCGATCTCTGCCCATCCTTCTTCGGGAATTTCAACAAGGGTGGGCGCCATGATGTTGCGGCTATCGATGTCTGCACTCCCCGTAGTAGCCATCGACAATGTAGTCGAAGTGGACGTAGTATAGGTACTTGTCACCGATGTAGACGTTCCCATCATGGTTGACGTTCTCCCCAGCGGAGTCACCAAAAAGTGTGTTGACTCTAAAATGTGCCCCCGCACTTGGGTCTGTTTGATGTCCAAAAGTACCACGAGGATATCGACGTTGCGTTCCGACTACCCTTAATAGTGATAAGGGATGGTGGAGTCGCCAGGCAATCAGATAAATAATTAGCAATTTAAATCCAATTGGCTGAAAGTGTTAGAAATAAAGTAAGATAAAAAATAATATAAATACCTGAAATCTGCCTATTTGGAGCCGATTCCGGACAACGACAGCAAATTTGCCCGAAGGGTCCCAAAGGTACCTTCGGCCTGTATACCCGGTCGGACTGGGGGTACACCCTCGATCAAACCGGGGTGTGCGAAGGGTACACCGAGGTGAGGCTTCGAAGCCTGATGCGAAGGGCTTCGGGCGGTGGGACCGGCGAAGGCTCCTCGGTTAGACCGACAATAATACCTCGGTCAGACCGAGGCCTCCGGCCGAGCGAATATAGACACGAAGTGGTCGGCAAGCGGAAGGGTACTTCGGTGCGGTAGAGGGCTTCGGGACAGCGAGGGGGCCTCGGCACGACGGAGGGGCTCGGTCGGACCGACGAAAGTGCATCGATCGGACCGGCAGTAGCAGATCCGATCTGCTAGGCTTTGGCAACCTTTGTAGATGACGTTCGATCACCCCCAAACTTCTCGGCAAAGATTGTGAGGGCAATTGCTCTGCAAATCAGCAAGGCACCAAGCACCAATTCGGCCAAGAGGCCGAATCACCAAGTATGGCAATAAAAACCGATAAAAATAGATAGCAATCTGTTATGTGGATTAACGGGAGGTTCACAAGTGAACTAGCAAGGAATACCGTGATTACGGATGTGGCGGACAGAGGGCTTCCAGTGCAAACCCATGAAGATGGATGAACTAATGCGAAAAGTAGATGAAAAGTAATGCGATTCAAAACTAGGGTTTTGGTTTGATCTGTGGAGATGCCTCATGAATCGGCCTTGTCCCTATATTTATAGGGGTTGGTCTGGTGTATCCTAGCACAAAATTTGAGTAGGAGTCGGCCAAAAATCAGTTTGGATATGATTTGGATAAAAATAGTCTGAATCCCCCTTTATCTCTAATTTTCAGTTTTAGGGCGGTTTGATCGGACCCATTGGGCCGGTCTGACCGGGCCTACATGGCTGGTCAGACCGGCCTTATATGGCCAGTCATACCGGCCTGTGCCAGATTTGACATATTTTCGGTCAAAAAATACCAATTTCAATATTTTGCCTATTTTGACCATTAATGCCATTTTTTGCTATAAACAACTGTATTCTAAGGCTTGAAAATATGCTTGATGAGTTATGTGGTTCTACTATTTTTTAAAAAAATTGACTTACGTAGAAACTGCCTTTTAAAGTTGTATGAGTGATTAGTTATGCTATTTGGTTTAACTAATCCACCATCGACATTTATACGTCTACTCAATCATGTCTTGAGACCTTTAGTTGAATGTTTGTAGTTGTTTGTTTTGGTGATATTGTTGGTATCGTTTTTGGTCACATGCGTGGCCTGGGAGGTCTGCTTAACTCTAGTACAGGTCCTACAATCTTAGAAATGGTTCTCAGCGTGTTAATTAGTTTGACCCTACAACTGATAAGGGAAAATGAAATAATTAATAGAAATGTCGATCGGCTATCAAGCCAATGAATGTGGTGAGAAGAAATACTGGTGAAAAACTGACGCATATCATCTACTGAGATGACAACAAAAGCCAAACCATTGGGATCGGTTATGCCCTCGGCCGATGCATATAACACGCCATCGGGCCGATGGACATGTGGACAGTGCCTCGCACACAAAGGCCGATGAATAACACCGACATCGATAAAGTATAACGTGAAATTAAAGATAACCTATCGGCTTGTACTCTTATATAAACTAAATCTAACATATCTAAGAATGCATCCATACTATCAAATTACCATAACAACAAGATTGGACTTAACCAAGATAGTCGCTAAATCACAATTAATCAATAGTACTTTAACATATTGAGCATGCTTTATTCAGATGAATGGTGCATATCACAAATCAGATACAATATATCAAGATGTCGGACTCAACCGATGAAGCCTTGAACCAAGATACCTAACTCACATCAACCTAAGAGATCGTGATGATGTTGCCTTAGGCCTAGAAAATACACCAAGATAAAACTGGCGATCGTACCAATCAAGCCAGGACTCCAAGAGATCGCAACGATGCAGCCTTGAAGGACACCGATCAACAGATACGATTGTCGGGGTGGTGAGACTCACCTCTTCAATAGAGATCAAAGTGATGCAGCCTAACTCCAAGTTGTTGACACGAAAACATGCCCCCACACTTAGGTCGGTTTGATGATCCAAAAACGTCACGAAACATTGACGTTGCGTTCTGACAATCCTTAAACCGTGGTAAGGGGATAATGGAGTCACCAGGCAATCAAATAATAATAATTCTAAAATTACTCAATTAACCAAAGTGTTGGAAAATAACTAAAACCGACAAACGACCTAACTGAACCCAACCGGCCAGAGCAGGGCAGTTGGACCAAAGTCTACTGAGCGGTCGGATCGGCCAGGGGAGTCCGGTCAGACCGAGGGTACACGGTCGGTCTGACTGGAAGTTTGAAGCCCTCGTCGAAGGGGACTTTGGTGCAGGGGTTTGAAGGGGCCCTAAGGTATCTTGAAGAGACCTTTAGCCTGTCAGCTGGTCAGACTGAGGGTTTAACCTCGGTCGGACTGAAGGGTTTTCAGAGATAACAAAGCCAATACGAAGATGGGCTCCAGCGTTTAACAATACCTTTGGTGAGGAGGGTTTCTAGGGTTCTCTGCGAAGCCTGGTCAGACCGGCCTTGTGCCGCCGGTCAGACCATGGTGTGCTGGTGCATTAGATGATGGCACGACATGGGCCGATCGGACCGACTACTCCTGGAAAGTGGCTTATGGGCTCCAGCGACCGTATTCCTATTGCTGGATCACAACCAAACTTCTTGGAGAAGTTAGGAATGATGAAACACTACAAAAAATACCAAGAGATCAAAGTAATTCGGCCAAAAGACCGAATTACCAATAAAAAGCGATAAAACCGATATAAATCCATTATGTGGATGAAACGGATGATTCACGAGCGAACCAACAAGGACTTACAATGATTACAACGCGGCGGACGGATGGTTTACAGCGCAAACAAGCAAAGATGTATGTGCTAGGCTAAAACTAGGGCAAGGAAAGTAAATGCGATTCAAGGTAGATAATAGATTAGATCTATTAGGGTTGGGCCGGTCTTGCCGAGCCTAGATGGCCAGTTGGATCGGCCTGTGCTAGGTCTCGTCATGTTTTAGGTAAAACTACCAAAAAGTGATATTTTGATAATCTTGACCATTAATGCCATTTTTTGCTATCAACACATGCCCCCTGCGTTTTGGCCAACTTTAGTAGGCCGAAAGCACAACGAGCTTAGGGCGATATTCTTCATATCGACCTTTCGACACTTCAAGCATTTGCCACACACTTGGGAAGTAATTTTTCAAATACCTACCATTGAAAGCCCTATGAAATCGCTCTCCTTGAAGCGACTCTAGCAAATAGGCATTACTTAGAGTGATTTCAACAACTCTAAAAGAACCTTCCCAACTAGGCAACCATTTGCCAAATTTTGGGCTCTTAGTGCCTAAAGGCAAAATCGTCTTCCAAACCAAGTCACTATCCTGAAACGATTTTGCTCTTACCTTCTTATTATAAGCTCTAGCCACTCTCCTTTTATCTCTCTCTATTGCTTCTAGAGCTCTTAACCTCTTATCGGTCACCTCTTCTAAATTATCCTTCAAAAGAGTTTCATACTCATCGACTGATAAGACATCTTGCTTAAGTAATCTTAAAGAGCCAAGATTCACCTCCACGGGTAAAATGACTTCTTGTCCATACTCCAACTCATATGGACCTACCTTGGTGGCACCACGCTTTGCAACTCTACATGCCCATAATGCTTCAAAAAGCACCTCATGTCACCTTTTAGGAAACTCTTCAATCTTTTTCTTAATGAGCTTAATCACAATTTTATTACTAGACTCGGCTTGACCATTGGCCTGAGCATAGTATGGTGAAGAGTTTACCAACTTTATACCATAAGATTCGGAAAAATCACATACTTCCTTAGAAACAAATGAAGCACCTTGATCTGTAGTAAGAGTTTGAGGGATACCGAATCTGTGTATAATGTGTTTCAAGATGAAATCAATTACCTTGTTTTGCGTCATGTTCTTGAGAGGCACGGCCTCGGTACACTTGGTGAAGTAGTCTATAGCCATCAACACCAACCGATGCCCTTTTGAAGAGGAAGGATAAATTTGGCCGATGAAGTCCAAGGCCCAACCTCCGAACGACCATGGTTTGATAATGGGGTTAAGTAAAGATGCAGGAGTCAGCTGAATATTACCAAACCTTTGACAAGCTTCACATCCCCTATAATACTTGAAACAGTCCTCAATCATGGTCGACCAATAAAAACTCACTCTTTTGAGCATCCAACTCATTTTCCTGGGCCAACTGATGAGTACCACAAAGACCTTCATGTACTTCACACACAACAAGTCTAGATTGATCGGCATCCAAACATCTCTAAAGTACTCCGTCAACAGTTCAGCGATACAACTCGTCGTCGAGTAGCACAAATTTGAACGCTTGCCGCCGAACTTTCTGATCAACCCGCTTGCTAGGATCCCTCAAATATTGAATAATTGGAGCCCTCCAATCATCCCCATGACTTTCTGAAGTACTCGTCAAATCTTCATCTAAATTGGCGTTTAAATTACAAACCTTGGCATGCCCCCCGTGTCTTGAAACCTCCTGACACGGGGCAGTCGGACCGGCCATAGAGGGCCGGTCAGACCGGCTGTTGTCGGATGGCTGGCACAGGGCGGTCAGACCGGCCTAGCATGGCCGGTCAGATCGACCAGACACCTATGGTCGGACTGGCCATATCAGGCCGGTCATACCGAAATGCTCTGACTCGCGAGGCAAATTAAAGTCAAGCATCGGTTTTTCTTGTGCGAAAAATCTACCTTTTTTAATTTGGTAACCAGATGCTTTTGAGCCAAGTCATTTGCTATTGAATTGTCTTCTCTATACACATGTGAAATCTCAAAATCATCAAGAGTAGCAATTATGTCTAGACATTTATCCAAGTAGCTATTTAGCAAACCATTAAAACATTGACCAAGTCTAGCTACTTGTTGGACTACTAATAGCGAATCACCATATGCATGAACATATTAATACCCATAGAGATTAGCAATTCAAGTCTTAACAACAAAGCTTCATATTCGGCTTGATTATTAGTACAAGGAAATTCTAATTGGGTCGAGGTTTCGAAACTCATACTATTAGGTGATATGAGCACAACTCCAACACCTTGGCCATTTTTGTAAGCTGTACCATCAAAGTAAAGTTTCCATGGTATTACCTCAATCAAAGCAGCGTCACTGCTCCAATTGACGTCTACATGGTGATCAACTATAAAATTAGTGACGACTTGGCCTTTCATAGCTTTTAAGGGTTCATAAGTCAAATCATACTCAATCAAAGCATAAGCCCACTTACCGATTCTCCCACTTAGAATCGGCTTATGCAACATGTACTTTATGACATTGGTTTGATAAGTAATAATACATGTGCCAGATAGAATATAGTGCTGAAGTTTGGTGCATGCATAATAAAGCGACAAACATAAACATTCTAAACACACGTACCTCATCTCGGCATCCAATAGGCGGCGTGTTGATAGCAAAAATGGCATTAATGGTCGATATTGACAAAATATCAATTTTGGTAATTTGGGCCAAAAATACACAACTCCTGATCAGACCGAAGCCCTATAGGGCCGAAGGCCCATCGAGCATTGGGCTTCAGAGGCCCTCTAGCGGCCTGTTACCTTCGGCCTGAAGGTCCATTGAACATGGGCTTCGGAAGCCTTCTGGCGGCCTGCTACCTTCGGCCCAAAGGCCTTCGGAGGCTTGCCTCACCGAAGCTTCGGCAGGCCCTACCGAAGGACCACTTCGGGTTGTTTTTAGAGATAGAGTTTGCGTCTGATTATGACCGTTTTTATCCTTAAGTTTGATTAGACCGAATCCTACCAGATTAATCTTAGAGATAAGAAGACTATCCCCTATAAATATAGAGGTGAGGCTAGTTCATTAAACCCCTCCAACACAAATCAACTTCAAACCTTAGTTTGAACCGTACCTTTACTTTTATTTATCTTTCTACACAATCTTCGTGGGTTTGCTTGGAAGCCCTCCGCCAGCCACTCTGAAACCGTGGTAAGCCTTGCTACTTCGCCTGTGAAGTACCTATTAATCTATGTAATAGATTGCTATCGCCTTGTTACTTCGCTTATGAAGTATCCATTAATCTATGTAACAGATTGCTACCTTCTTTTCCCTACTGCAACACTTAGCAAATATGGTCTCCAGTCCGAATTGGCACTTGATCTCTGTTCTGTTGCAGGTTTCCATGCTCGGAGCCACTTTGCCGGAGGTGTCCAGAGCCAGGAGATTAGTTTCAAAGGCTGCTAGAACACCCTTCATCGGAACCCTACTTCAACTATCCCGTGCCGGACCAGTCACGTTGTTTTTGGTTTGACTAAGTCCCACATGCCAGAGCGCTTCGCAATAGGCTTCATCGCGTCAGGCTTCGCCACGCCTACACTTCACTATAGACGAAGTCACGCTAGCGCGCTACATTGAAGTATTTTGTCGTGTCAGAGACTTCACACCGAACCCTACTGTTTGGACATGATTTCGCGTCGAGATCTAGTCGGAGCTTGCCTTTGGCCTGATTAGTTCGAATGCCAAAGACTACCTTCGACGAGATCCTTCGCACCAGATGCCAAAGGCTCCCTTCGGTGAAACCCTTCGCATAGTACACTTCAAATCAGTTAGGCTCCGTTCAACTTGCTGGTTTATTTTTATTTAATATATTTCTTTTTGACTAATTGGATTATTTGCTTGTGATCTGATTACCTGGCAACTCCACCCCCCTTGCCACTGTTAAGGGTAGTCAGAACGTGACATCATTGTTGTGTTATGCTTAGGCTTGTTCCTAAGTATCCGCACACTTTTGGATCGTCGAACTAACCCAAGTGTGGGGGCACGTTTTCGTGTCAACACACTTTTTGGCGACTCTACTAGGGAATGCTATGCCAACATGATGATTACATCTACGTCGGCCGCAGGCACGTCTACAATGACTACTACGTCTACATCACTGATGGATCCTATGGGGGCGCAAATATCGACAACCACAACATCATGACGCCTACCCTCGAAGATATCCCTCAAGAGGATTGGGCAGAGATCGAGGCAAAAATGAAAGCGCTACAACACCTCATGCTGGGGAGCTACGTCAAGACATGCGCGGGCTTCATCAAGGACGACGTCAACATCCCCGACCCTCGCTCGGACCCAGGTAACTCCAGTATCACCTCCTTTATCTTCTTTAGAGATTGAGCAAAAAATAGCCGCATCAGTAGATCAAGCTGTTAGCGCTTCGCTAGCCAACCATTTGTAATCAGCAGTTAGATCTCAAGTAGAGGCTACACTTAAAAGGTTCGGCTTTATCGAGGCCATACCTCCAACTCCAATTGCTAGCGTACCTCTGATAAATCGCATTTACAGTAGGACTGACAGTATTGCCGGCAAAGCCAATGCATTTATGGCCTCGACATCTATGGCCGAGACTAGTTTCCCTGCTTACGGCCAAACTAACACTACCTACTATGCGCCACCACCTCCTACGCACGCGTCAGTTATTGCCACATTGCCTGCGTCGCATGCTCCTTCTCAAAGGCATAGGCCTGAACACGTCATACATCATGATCTAGCGCATGAGGAGACACCCGCGGCCGACACGCCGACATACCACCACGTGTCGCACCCCCACATGAGAGACGCGTGCAGGCAGTAGGCCAGATGATTATTGAGGAGCGGATCTACGCACTATTTAGGGAGTGCACCAGTTTCGTGCCTAGGGGTCAGGCTAGGGTTTACGGAAAACATACCATGACCATTTCGACACCATACCATACCATACCCTCATGGCTATAGAGTACCTGAGTTCACCAAATTCGATAGTGAGGGTAACAAAACCACACTAGATCATGTCAGTCAGTTTTTAGCATAGTGTGGAGAAGCTAGTGGGTTGGATGCATTAAAACTTAGACTTGTTTTCCCTCTCACTATCCGGCACTGCTTTTACTTGGTTCTTAGCGCTCCCACCTAACTCTGTCCAACGTGAGATGAATTGGAACAAAAGTTCCCTGACTATTTTTTATACGGGGTGAGACAGAACTAGGCTTCACCTCTTAACATCGGTTAGATAGAAATCGAGCGAGAGTGTCTCCGAGTACATCAAGCGCTTTAGAGATACCAGAAATCGATGTTTTAGTCTTAATATTTCAGAAGGGATTTGGTGGATCTAGCTTTCAATGGGTTACGTTCTGAGTTAAAGAAAGATTAGACAACCAAACCTTTTGGAAGTTAGTCAAGTCTTACAACAGGCTCTAGTCCAAGGAAGGTCGAGCCAAGGATAAAAAGTTTATTAAAACAGTTTAACAAGCCTAGGGTTGAAGTCCACATCATGGAGCACTCCAATGAGCAAGAGTCGGAAGACAGAGGAAGATTCGGGTGACATGTATGCGGCACGAATGGGTTTGGAATGCTAAGAGCAAAATCGTCACTAGTTCTGATTTATGGTTGTCTCCTACCAAGAGTCGGGCCCAGCGAAGTCAAATACTCATTTGATATACTAAGTGCAATAAATATTTGATTTTCTCTTGAAGAACCAGCTTCTTAGGTGCCTCAATGTCAGGTCATTCCATATTCCGACGAGCTAAAGAAACGCCCTACTATAAGTGGCATGATTCACATTCCCATTATACTAATGACTGCAATGTTTTTCGTTGACAGGTTCAATCGACCATAGAAGGACGATTGAAAATAGACCTAGTCCAAAGATGAAGCTGGACAAAGACCCCTTCCCGTGAATACCGTCGACCCTCGACGAGAAGAGAGTAATGATTCGGCCAGAGCAGGTCGAGTCAACTAAGGGGAAAGCAATCATTATTGGAGAATTGTGCACACGCACACTCGTACCAAGAAACCCTGAAGTAGGAGTATGGAAAAGGAATGTCAGCACGTCTCCTTCGGCTAGGGCTCGCAAGAAGCCGAAGGTGACATATCAGATGTTGTTGAACAAACATTAGAAAAAAGTCAAGGAAATAGGCCCCCACGCAAAAAGACTTAGACAGCCGAAGGGACCAAACAGTCGGGGATGGCTTCGGACCACAATGGCCGAACCCTCCGCATAGTGGCTTCAGACCCCAGTGGCCGAGACCTCCACACGGTGGCCTCAGACCCCAATGGCCGAACCCTTCATAAAATGATCTCAGACCCAATGGCTGAACTCAACTCCGCTCTAGGCAAACCCTCTAGCGGGAGGCTTTAGCCCACAATGGCCGAACATACCTCTGGCCTGGCGGGACCCTTCGCTAGTATGGTCCGAAATACCTTCAACATGGCCGAACCCCCCTCTGGGCAATGGGTTTGGCTCACAGTGGGCGAAGCCACTGGAGCCACCATGCCTCCATCGTACGATTGGACAAGGACCCCGTGGGTTCCGTACACCTCGCCCCCAGAGTACCATTGCAGTATAACATTGCCTCCTACTTTCCTTCGGAGTATTATAACTGGTAGGGACAAATAGACGCGGCGAAGGGAGACATCGTCAACAGGCTGTCCGTAGTACCTCCGAATCGACTCACAAAGAATAGAGCCAAGGGAGATGGACGTGAAGAGGTAAAGGAGAGGGAGTCTGAAGTCATCACAGTCAAAGTAGGATCTCAGGAAGTCCCAATCCCAAAGGGCCCCTCGCCGAAGCTCGATAGAGGTAAGTCCCTAGTCCAGCCGAGACCAGCGTTGGAGTCCAGTCAAATCGGCCAAATGAGGTCGGTCCGACCGACATGGTCTGTAGCAAAGCGTCCTCCAATTATAAAATACGCAAGGCCGACCTGGGTGGTACCCCTTTAGCCAAACATCACAAAAACAGGGTGGTGGCACCTGGTACTAGGCCACAACCGTCTTGGGTACCTCTGGACATGTCCAAATCGCAGAAAAGACGTCTACAATGCCTACGGGCACATGAGATGTGCGAGAAGAAGGCCGAGGATGACAAGACGCCATATTTGAGGAAATATGCCCTCGGTCGACGATGAGGCAGGTATGGATACCTAAGCCGGTTGAGATAACCAACCTGGCCCGTATTCCGAGCGACGACGATGACATGCTCAATGACGACTACACGCCTGTCTCTGAGGGACCCACACCTCAGGCGATGGACATCAACATCGTCATGTTGCCCGCCGAGTTCACCCTACCACAAAACGAGGCCGAGGTCGCTCAGTTGAACCTCGGCCCACGCAGTGCTATTTTTGAAAAACCTGAGGATACGACTCGTCTCCTGAAACCTCTCTATATCATGGGTCACATTGACGGGAAGCCGATCTCTAGAAGGCTCTTCGACGGTGGCACCAATGTTAACCTAATGCCTTACTCTCTGTTGAAGAAGCTTGGTAGGGGCGAAGAAGACTTAAAGAAAACTAACCTAATGCTCAACGGCTTCAACGGTGAATGTTCCGAGGCAAAGGGCGTACTCTCCATGGAGTTAACAGTAGGTAACAAGATGTTGACGACAACATTCTTCATCGTTGATGTGCAAGTTAACTACAACGTACTGCTTGGGCGTGACTGGATTCACGCAAATTGTTATATTCCTTATACTTTGCACCAATGCCTGTTACAGTGGGACGGCGATGACATAGAAGTCATACCATTACAGTGGGACGGCGATGACATAGAAGTCATACCAGCAGATACTTCAGCCCAGGTAGCATTGGCCGATGTGTCCATCGACACCATCCACAACAAAGTAGAGTGTCTATCAGGTAGATACCTGTCGGATTACGACATCGTTAGCGTGTCCGGAGGATGTTTCATACATGTGTCTATAAATCCGGCTGGAGTAGCTTGGCTATTTCTAAATTGAGTCATGTCTAGTAAAAGTAATCTTGATTGGCTAAGTCTCATGTAGAGCAATATCGGTCTTCTAAAGATGGTATTGTCGAAGCCATTGAAAATTTTAGCGAAGTAGAGAAATTAGGACAGGGTTTTGCGTCGGTCGATCCTTTAGAAGAAGTCGACATAGGCAATGGTGGCATTCCATGGCTGACCTTTGTAATCCAGAATTTATAGGCCAATGAGAAGGCCGAAGTAATAAAGCTGCTTCGGTCATATGTTGATTGTTTCGCATGGGAGTATAGCGAGATGTCCGGATTAAGCCGCAAGCTCATGGAGCATCGGCTGCCCATTAAACCCGGGTTTAGGCCTTATAATAGCCCTCTCGTCGCTTTAATTCGGTCGTCTATGACCGAGTTAAAGAGGAGGTAGAACGGTTACTAAAGCTGAGTTTATTAGGCCATGTAGGTATGTTGAATGGGTCACTAGCATTGTGCCTGTAGAGAATAAAGGGAGTGACAAAATATGAGTTTGTATTGATTTCAGGGATCTGAAAAGGCCACTCCAAAGGATGAATATCCCATGCCGATAGCCGACATGTTGATCAACGATGCTTCAGGACACAAGGTACTAAGTTTTCTTGAGGGCAATGCCGGTTACAATCAAATTTTTATGGCCGAAGAGGATGTCTACAAGACAACCTTTCGATGCCCTGGTTTTGCTGGCTTGTTTCAGTGGGTCGTTATGACTTTTGGTTTAAAGAATGCTGGTGCTACCTATCAATGTGCTATGAACTTGATCTTTCATGACTTGCTAGGAGTTATGTTATAAGTATACATAGATGATGTTTTAGTCATATCGGACGCTATGGGAAACCACAGCCGATTTGAAAGTTGCTTTTGATAGGGTGCGGCAATATGGCTTGAAAATGAACCCGCTTAAATGTGCTTTTGGCGTGTCGGCAGGCAAGTTCTTAGGATTCATGATTCATGAAAGAGGTATTGAAATTGATCCTAAGAGGCTTGAAAAGATTAGAAACTTTGCAGCACCGACATGCAAAAGAGATGTTCAAAAGTTGCTAGGCAAGATGAATTATTTGCATCGCTTTATATCTTACTTGTCTGGCAAGATCGATGCTTTTGTCCCTATACTCTGGCTAAAGAATGAAGCTGAGTTCACTTGGGGGGCAAGGGAGCAAAGCGCCTTTGAAAAGATCAAAGAGTGCTTGTCATCACCGCCTATGGTGAGAGCACCAAAGGCCGGAATTCCATTTTGGCTATACATCGCTGTAGAAGATAGCGTGATAGGAGACGTGCTAACTCAGGAGGTGGAGGGGAAAGAGTACATCATCACATTCTTGAGACGCCACCTACTGGAAGCCAAAACCAGGTACGTGTTTATGGAGCGTTTGTGTTTGTCACTTTATTACACATGTACCAAATTACGTCACTATCTTCTTCCTACCACATGTATTATTGCTTGCCAAATCGATGTCATAAAATACATGTTGCAAAAGTCGATTATAAGTGGAAGAATCGGAAAGTGGGTTTACGCTTTGATTGAATACGATTTGGCTTATGAACCATTAAGAGCTATGAAAGGCCAAATTGTCGCTAATTTTATAGTTGATCACCACGTAGATGTCAATTGGAGTAATGATATTGCTCTGGTTGAAGTAGTGCAATGGAAACTTTGTTTTGATGGTTCAGCTTGTAAGAATGGCCAATTCTGCTCTCGATCCCCTCGAGCCACCTGAATGCTTGTCCTAGCCTCCCTCTCGCGAACCCAGTTGTCATACCATCGCAATCAACCATCCGTCCAAGTCTTCCTCGGTCTCTTCGTGCACTCTTGAGATCTTCTCCAACTTCGCTCGGCCTCCTTGATCCTATGGCATCGAGCTCCCTGCTTGACCCTTGATCACTCGCCGTCGATAGTCGGTCATCATCTCCACCCCGCACATCTAAGACAAGCCAAAACAAGAACGTGACGCACCGCCGAACCCATCAGCACACAATCCTCCATTTCACATCGAACCCCTCGATGCACTCAAACCACTCTCAACAACTCGATCTCTTATCCTTGTCAATCACTCATCATCCAAACCAAAACCATCCTTGGTTTCACAATCTCCCCCTTGATGAGTGCATTGACAACTCCAAAGCAAAGACATGATGAGGATTCCAAGTTACGCGCACAAGTGACCATAAAAACTCATAAAAGAGCAAAACATGTCACTTGGTGAAAGATCTCCCCTCTTGGGCAAAAACCTTATGCAAGGCAAGGAAAAGGCATCAAAAGCATCTCAATGCAACATAAAAGCCAATTACTCCCCCTTAATCAAGCAATCATCCAAAGCCTCCCAAAGCATCATGTAGACCATTTCTCCCCCTTTGACAATGCAAGCATCAAGGAGATAAAATGATGCAAAGAGGGGAATGAGGGTAAAGTAGAGATGTGAGCTTCTAAAACATGAGCAGCTGCAATTACAGTACAAACAAGAATTCGCCTTAAATATCATCTAAAAGTACTGTATGACAACCTCAAATGAATACCATCTAAACAAAAGGCATGAGCAAGCATTTTCAGATTATAGCAAATAAAAGCATCACCACTTAGACTAATATACTAGACATGTCAAGGCATGAGATGCAAAAGCTAAACAAGCATACACTAGATAAGTGAATCCCACTTCAAGGTGCTTCAGCAAACATGATATGCAAAGAATTTAAAATTTTTCATTATTGTGCCAGGGGTTATTTGCATGTCAACCTTATGCTAACCGACCATGCTAAGCCTAGGTTGAAACCATCAGAAGCTTAAAGCAATGGTCTCAGCAAACACTTCAATGTCTCGGTTCATACCAAAGTGCTATGGTAAGCCATCTAGAACAAAGTAGTGCGACAAAGCAAACCCACCTGGATCTTTTCAAATTTCAGCACACAACAGCATGAATATCATTCATTTCCATTCTCATTTTCATTTTCATTCATTTTTCATTTTCATTTTCATTAATTTTCATTCATTTTTGATGAAATCAAGTTGCGTATTAGCATCCAAGTTAGATAGGACCTAGCTATCAGGTGTGTAAAAGATAGCAAAAGCACTCAACCCATTTAAGCTAGTTTCTAGACTAAACAGTGATCGTTTTCAAATTTTCACAAATAAAAGACATGCTCATGACAAGTATCAGATGAAGACATGCTAAGTAGTTAACAGTATTAAAGACAATAGTTCAAAGGCATTACAAAGCATGTACTTGTAAAAGCAATTAATCATATGATAGAAGCTCATGCAATGCTACACAACTCCCCCTCAAAACATGCTAGAAGCTCTCGGATGCTCAGTGACAGGGTGAGTTAAAAAATTTTTGAATCTAGCAACGCAAAACTCGTGAACCAGGCAAAGTAGTAGACTGATCATGCACAGGAGATAAGCTATGATAAAAAGTGTGTGGTCTACCTATAAAGCACGAACCTAAAAATCGACGAGGTCTCCCAACCTGTCGAGCATCAAAGCCTCTTACACGTGGTCTATCACCATACGAAATATGGTGTACACCACGAGGGGCAAACTCACTCACAAACCCATAGGGAGCCTCAAAATTAGAGCAAGAATGATAACCACAATCATGCAAATCAAGTGAAGAATAATTATGAAAGTTCAAAGCATGAGCACGACGTTCATCTTTCATGCGTTGATAGCAAAAACCAATCAAATAACCTACATGATGACAATAAGTGTTGTGAAACACTTTCTTGGGTGTAGGTTTATAGGTTTCTGGCGCAATCCTCACAGTTTTCCTAGGTTTCTTCTTGGAGTCTATCTTGAGTGATGAAATGATTATCTTTTTGGGTTGGGTAGGATTTTTGGCTTTTTGAAGTGTGTCTAACTGGGCTCCCTCTTTCTCAAGGGTAGTAGGTAGAGTGAACACAATTTGGCTTGGGGTATTAGAGGAAGTTCTCTCATAACCTAACCCAAGAGCTAACCCTGCCCTATCAGCGCACATTTTTGTTTTGTCCAAAAGAAAATCCATTTCCCCTTCCCTTCAGTGCTTTTGTATACCATGGAAATCAAATAATCATTCTCACACTTAAGTTTTTCTACTTGCTCCCTAGCAAAGCTGAGTTGGTCCTTAAGGGTGATGCAGATAGGACATGCCAGTTGCACATCCTTAGAACACTCAGCACTCTTGAATCTAGCCTTAAGCTCATCAATATGCTTATCTCTCAGATTTATGCTTTCAATCAGTAAAGGGCAATTTAAGCATTCATTGATGACACAAGGACTAGACTCCACCACCAAAAGTTGCTTATGAACATTTTCAAGTTTTTCAATGTTTTGAGCATGAATCAGACACAATTGATCAAGTTCATCCATAACGATAAGACAAGACTCAAATTCAGCAATTTCAAACTCAGACTTCAACAAAGAAAGTTCAGTAGAAACTGATTCAATTTTAAGCTTTAGTTCCTTTCGTTCTTTAGCAGCAAGTTTAAGTAGTCCATCTTGTGAAATAATTGTATCATGTAATTCATCATTTTTAACAAGTAATTGGTCATGTGATAGACTAACCTCAGATGAGTCAAGCTCATCGCTGCTGTACTTGTCATTTGTCATGAAGCATAGGCTGTGGAAGTCCTTCGTCTTTTCCTTCTCTTCTTCACTCTTGAAAAATTCTTCTTCATCAGAGCTTGGCTCTTCACTCGAGGTGTTGTCGATGTCGGTAAGTGCAGCCACGAAATCTCTAGCCATCCTTTTTGCCACTTTTCCTCTTCTGCCTATGAAGAAGGGTTTTTGTCTCTTTTCTGGTGTTTGAGTTCATGTTCATTTTTTGAGTTCAGTTTTGGGAAATTTGCTTTAATATGATTAAGATCACCGCACTCAAAACACCCTCGAGAGCCTCCTCTTCTTTGATCTCTTCTATCATTGTAGAACCTAGTGAAATTTTTGACTATAAGAGCAAGCTCTTCATCGTCCAATGTGTCCACTTATTCCTTTGTGATAGAGACCAATGAAGACAAGGCAAAACCCCAGATAAAGCGTAAACTCTAGACATACTACCTCCAGATGAGGTGCCACTACTAGGATTGGAAACAAAAGAAATCGAAGGCAACAAAGAGTTTCCAGCTCCCGGTCGAGACGCCTTGGCAATCTCGGTGGACTTAAGCTTACTACAGAGTTCATTGCAAGTTAGAATGTCAAAACTTGCCGACTCTTCAATACTGGAGATCTTCACTTCCCATATGCTACGATCAAGAGCATAGAGAAGTTTGATTGCCCTATCGTGGTCAGAGTAAGCCAAAGTCCCAGTGGCGCGCAAATTACTAACAATCCCATCAAAGCGCAAACATAGCATCTACTGATTCGCTAGGGCATTACACGAACATTTGGTATTCTAGATTATACGTGCTCTTCCTCCTAGCCTTAACCTGGGTAGTGCCCTCATGAAAAGTATGCAAGGTCGTCTAGATTTCTCGTGCAGACCGTAGGTGCTAGACCTTGTCAAACTCGTTGCGACTCAGACTAATAAAAAGAATGTTTCTAGCCTTGCTATTACATTCATATTGTGCCTTCTCAGTCTCTGAGGTACGAGTGTCAGGTATCACATATTGGGATGCAACAATGTCCCAAATCGCACTTCCTTGGCTAAGCAAATAAGCCTCCATGCGCACCTTCCAATAAGCATAATCTCGACCATCAAACATTGGGATCTTGGTGTTCCTTTCCATGTCGCCAAAACAAGGATCACAAACCGGTTAAGGTCAACTGGTGATCTAACCGGCTCTGATACCAATTGTGAGATCGGAATGGCGACTAGAGGGGGGTGAATAGACGCCTCAACAAATTCTCATGAATATGATGGCCTTTTCAAATCACCCAACACACCTCTAAAAGGAACAAAAATGGAAGCTAATAATCTTTCACAACAAAATCCCGAATAAAGTAAGTTCTATCACTCTCCTATCATATATGATGTGATATAACAGTTTGAGAGATCACAAGCACTACTCTTATATCAAATAGACAAATCACCAAACATTTCGACAATTCTTAGTCATTTCATCATGTTCATGGCAAGTATACAGATTTCACACATATTTAATCATAGCACAATGATCAAGCTAGATTAGACAGGCTCACAGATGAATTATACTGAACATCACACATTCATAGGTATATTATCAAAAGGACCACAAGTAAAGTGCATGAAGCAATTTAATCTATCACAAAGTAAACATCCAAAAATAATTCATGTGCATGAGGATTGAAAATACTATACAGTTCTTAATCAGTTCTATCAACAGAAACCTAGCAGAGAGGTAATCAAATACAGAAACAATCTATTAGGAGTCTTTGAAAATACACTAAAGAAAATCACCTGAGTCTGTCAACAGTGGTACAACTTCCAGATATCGTAGAAATTTCTGTTCCAAAATTCTCAGCTGAAATCTCAATTTTTTAGAATCAGTTAAGCATATTGTTGGACAGAAAAATATATGTAGCAATGGTCAAAAAATTTTGCAAATTCCCAAAATGGAACCCTTGAAACTTGATCTTCAAAGGCTATGAAGAACTTGGATCCAAAAACAGTTCCAAAATAGATCAAACATTTCCTCAAAGATTGAATCTAGACTGAAAACAGAACACTGTACTCAGCAGAAATTACAAGTGTTCAGAATCATTTAGGTACTTTGTTGGGTAGAAAAATACATGCAGAAGTGATCAAAAACTTTTGAGAACTTCACAAATGGAACCCTGGAAACTTGAACATCAAAAGCTATAAAGAACTCGGATCCAAAATTAGCACAAAAACTGCTAAAAAATCGTATTCAAAAGTGATCACACAAGAAAACTAATCTGGTATCAGAACTCTCTGCAGGAACAAAACAAAATGGTAGAAAGGATTAATTCTCAATTTCTGCAAAAAGGGTTATTGAATACCTTTGAATCCCTTCAACCATTATATTACTCAAGAAACAATCCAAGAATCAGCCAAGATGCTGATGAACACTTAAAGAAACATTTCATCAAACATGTAGAGGGCTACACAAACACTTAACCATTTCAGCGAGAGTTAAATTCAAGAACTGTGATGCCTTGTTTGATCAGCAAAACAATTAAGAAGGAATCACAGAAATTAGTTGCAACTTTCGAAAATGGATCATTCAAATCATTCACAACAAAAGATGTATAAACATCAATATCAACTTCTGCACTAGACACTAGAAAATAGCTCTCAAAAATGAATTCAGCCACAAAACTGCATACGTGCGCCCAGAAATTTAATCATCACTGGAACTATTCCTTTTGCTAGATTGTGAATAGTGTAGCGCTTGATTGAATAAAAGCAGCAGCAAATGTAAGAAATTGATATTTTGTTCAGCAAAAAGAACAGCCAAAAATCCTCCACCTTCCCATGGTTATGGTCCCTTATTTATAGGCCAACCATGGGGGTATTCTCTAAAAAGAACCCTCTAGAATTGAAAATTACACAAAAGTCATATTCCTTGTAATATATTTTCAGAATTAGAAAATTCTGAAAAATATAGCAAAGGAGTACACTAACTCTAGACTCACAACCTTTTATTACACATTGACTCAAAGTAAAAAGACTCCAAACTATTAAAATTAACAAAACTAGATATGCGACAGTTTTCAGCAAAAACCGACAAACCGACATAGCGTTCGGAGTCGTGAAGCGGTGTCATAAGTCAAAGGGTTGAGAGGCTTTGTCGGTTTTTGCTGAAAACCGTCGCATATCTAGTTTTGTTAATTTTAATAGTTTGGAGTCTTTTTACTTTGAGTCAATGTGTAATAAAAGTTTGTAAGTCTAGAGTTAGTGTACTCCTTTGGTATATTTTTCAAAATTTATTAATTCTGAAAATATATTACGACAAATAGGACTTTTGTGTAATTTTCAATTCTAGAGGGTTCTTTTTAGAAAATACCCCCATGGTTGGCCTATAAATAGGGGACCATATCCATGGGAGGTGGCGATTTTTTGGCTGTTCTTTTGGGCTGAACCAAATACCAAATCCATCAAATTTTGTGTGTTCTTGCTGCTTTGAATCAAATCTAGGCGTCACTGTTCACAATCCGAAAATTCCTACAGTGTAGTGAAGGAATTCTGTTCTAGGTGCAGGTATAATTTTGTGGCTGAGATCGATTTTGTGCAGCGATTTCTGGTGAATCTAGTGCAGAAGTTGATATTGATGTTTATACATCTTTTGTTGTGCATGATTTGAATGATTCATTTTTTAAAGTTGCAAGTGATTTATATGATTCCTCCTTAATTGTTTTTGTTGATCAAAGGAGGCACCACAGCACTGAAAAATTACTCTAGAAGATTGTTTCAGTTTTTGGTTTAGCTCTCTACATGTTTGATGAAATGTTTCTTTAAATATTCATCAGCATCTTGGCTGATCTTTGGGTTGGTTCTTGAGTGATTTCATGGTAGAATGACGAACAAATTATTTTGGTGTGAGGATCAAGGTTTTATTTCTGTGAGTCAACTAGAAAATCTGAGAAATTTGTCTCTGTTTTGAAATAGTGTTGGGGTTCAGTTTAGTGCTTAGTTAACTCATCCTGTGTTTTGATATGGGAAACTAGTTGGAGCAAAGGTTGAGTTTATAAAGTTCAAGACAAATTTTTATGAACCTTGTTTTGATTGAGTTTGATCTGAAAAGAGGATTATACAGAAGTTATATTTTCAGTTTCAGCAGTTTTTATTCTTATTGATGATTGAATCACTTCAAGTTCTGAAAAGTCTGTTCTAAAGTTGATTGATATGTGAAGAGTTGAATATGAAATAGTTCTCTGGATTTACTTTGTGATCTATTTCATTCTGTGTTGCAATTTTAGTAGAAGTGACAGAATTTCAGAATTGAAACTGTTTTATCTGAATAGTTCTGAGTATAGTTTTCAGATCTGAACTGTTTTCAGAAGTGACAAAATTCTGTAGAGGTTTTGAAATGTTTGTGTCTACTGATTGAAAATCAATTTTTACATCTCATGTTTAGATTGTTTAACTCTGTTTGAAGCTGTTGAGTACTGTAATTACTGCAGTGGATCTACTGTGCTGATTACTGAAAGTCTGTGATTACAACTGAGACACTTTTGGGTTTTCACTGGATCATATTCCGAAGTCTTTCTTGAGTTTAAATCCAGTTATTCAAATTGAAGTATATAGAAAAGATTCACTATGTGGTTTGATTTGAAATGATTGATACTATTTACTTTCATGCTGTTTTTAGAAAATTTATATTCTATCTAAATGTATGAATCAAATTCTGGAATCTGTGAAGAAGATATATTCTGTAGTAGGTTACATAATGTTTAAAAACTGAATTCATTGTAGTTCTATGCTGTTTCAGATTAGAGCTCATGATCTGAATTTTGTCTCTTGAAATTGAACTACTGGTGTATGTGTCTGAATTATTGCGGAGAGTTATAAAGAATGAATCAGTTACAGTTGTTTTTAGATTTCAGTTATTCAGAATATCAGTTTAATCCTGTTGCAATTAACAAAGTTCATCTGCTGATTGAAATTCTTGTATTGTCTCTAGTATTCAGTCTGATCTGAAATTGTTCATGTTATGAATCTTTCAATACCTTCATGATGTGTTGAAATCTCTGAATTTAAAAATCAGATTTGAAGTAAATTGATTTCAGTAATTTGTGTTCAGATCTGAACAAAAGTGATTCTATTCTATTCAGTCCTTGAGTTTGCAAAGTTTAAATTGAAAAATGTGATTTAAGTAATTATACCAACACATAATGTTCTAACTTCAGAAAAGTTGTTCTCCATTCCAATAGTTGTTTCAGCAGAACATTACTTTCTACCATGTTCTTGAGTATTGGCTGAGTGCTGTAGAGTTTAAATCCTTATTGTCAATAGCATTGTTTTATTCTGAAATTGGCTGATCTCAGTAGGTTGTCTCAATATATATATGAACACCTTGTTTTGTGCAAGAAACTCTTTGTTGGTAGTTTGTTTAACTGATTCAAAGTCAGTAATCTCTGTAGATTCTGAATCCATTGTGATCTGCTTCAAACATTTTAGTCTATTTGTTTGAAAATATGAAGAAATGCTGATTTGTTTCCTGACTGGTGTTTTAGGGAAAACATATGGTTGAGTCATCTGATTAAACTAGTTTAGTAGTGATTGATACTTAGTTTCAGAACTGAAATTTTAACTGAAGTCAGGATTGATTATTTCATTGGTCTGATTGAACTGAATCAAAATTCTATAGTCTGTTTTTCAGCCGGTGTTGAATTACAGTTCAGTTTTAGTTTGTGGTTTAATATCCTTTAACTCAATTGATAGATGCATGAGTGTCAAGGTCAAGTGAAAATCAGGTTGTGAGTTTTTGGAAAGATCATTTTGCCCTGATTTGTTTTTGATAGATTTGAAATTGAGATCTAAGTTTTTGGAGGTGCGTTGGGTGATCTGAACAGGCCATCACATTCACGAGAAAGTGTCGAGGAGCCTATTCACCCCCCGTCTAGTCGCCATTTCGATCCCACATAAACTCTTCACCATACTATGCTCAGGCCAATGGTCAGGCCGAGTCTAGTAATAAGACTGTGATTAAACTCAATAAGAAGAAAATTGAAGAGTTCCCAAAAAGGTGGCATGAGGTGCTTTCAGAAACATTGTGGGCTTATAGAGTTGCAAAGCACGGTGCTACCAAATTTAGTCCATACGAGTTAGTATATGGGCAAGAAGTCATTCTACCCGTAGAGGTGGATCTTGGTTTTTTTAAGATTTCTTAAGCAAGATGGCTTATCGGTCGACGAATATGTGACTCTTTTAAAAGATAACTTAAAAGAAGTGATCGATAAGATATTAAGGGATTTATAGGCTATAGAGAAAGACAAAAAGAAAAATAGCTAAAGCTTACAATAAGAAAGTTAAACCAAAATCGTTTCAAGTTGGTGACTTGGTTTGGAAGACGATTTTACCTTTAGGCAGTAAGAGCCCCAAATTTGGTAAATGGTCACCTAGTTGGGAAGGCCCTTTCAAAATAGCTGAGATCGCTCCAGGTAATGCATACGTGTTAGAGTCTCTACAAGGAGAGCGGTTTCGAAGAGCTTTGAATGGCAGGTACTTGAAAAAATATTTCCCAAGTGTGTGGCAAAGCGCTTGAAAGTGTTGAAAGGGCCGATTTCAAAGGTATCATCCTTAGCCCGTTATGCTTTTAGTTCACTTGGTTCACTAAAAGGCAGGGGGCATGTGTTGATAGCAAAAAATGGTATTAATGGTAGAGATTCTCAAAATATCAATTTTAGTAATTTGGGCCAAAAATACACAAGTCCTGGATCAGGCCAAAGCCCTATAGGGCCGAAGGCCCATGGACCATTGGGCTTCGGAGGCCCTCTAGCGGCCTGTTACCTTCGGCCCGAAGGTCCATCGAACATGGGCTTCGGAAGCCTTCTGGTGGACGGCTACCTTCGGCCCGAAGGCCTTCGGAGGCCTGCCTCGCCGAAGCTTCGGGCCGAGGAGCAGGCTTCGGCGGGCCCTGCCGAAGGCCCACTTTGGGTTGTTTTCAGAGATAGAGTTTGAGTCTGATTTTGGTTGTTTTTTATCCTTAAGCTTGATTAGGCCAAATCCTACCAGATTAATCTTAGAGATAAGAAGACTATCCCCTATAAATATAGGAGTGAGGTCGGTTCATTAAACCCCTCCAACACAAATCAACTTCAAACCCTAGTTTGAATTGTACCTTTACTTTTATTTACCTTTCTACACAATCTTCGTGGGTTTGCCTGGAAGCCCTCCGCTGGCCACGCCAAAACCGTGGTAAGCCTTGCTACTTCACTTGTGAAGTACCCATTAATCTACATAACAAATTGCTATCGCCTTGTTACTTCGCCTATGAAGTATCTGTTAATCTACGTAACAAATTGCTACCTTCATTTCCCTACTGCAACACTTAGCAAATTTGGTCTCCAGGCCAAAATGGCACTTGATCTTTGTTCTGTTGCGGGTTTCCACGCTCGGAGCCACTTCATCGGAGGTGTCCGGAGCTAGGAGACTGGTTTCGAAGGCTGCTAGAGCACCCTTCAGCGGAACCCTGCTTCGACTACCCGTGCCGGACTAGTCATGCTATTGTCGGTTTGACTAAGTTCCGCATGGTAGAGTGCTCCGCAGTAGGCTTCATCGCATCAGGCATCATCACGCCTACACTTCACTCCGGATGAAGTCACGCTAGAGCGCTGCGTTGAAGTATTGTGTCATGTCAGAGACTTCGCACTGAACCCTGCTGTTCGGAGGTGATTTCGCGTCGAGATCTAGTCAGAGCCTAGCTTTGGCCAGATTAGTTCGAACGTCGAAGACTACCTTCGGTGAGACCCTTCGCACAGACACCGAAGACTCCCATCGGTGAACCCCTTCGCACAGTACACTTCAAATTAGTTAGGCTTCGTTTAGCTTGCCGGTTTATTTTTATTTAATATATTTCTTTTTGGCTAATCAGATTATTTGTTTGTGATCTGATTACCTGGTGACTCCACCCCCTTGCCACTGTTAAGGGTAGTCAGAACACGACATCAGTGTTGTATTACGCTTAGGCTTGTTCCTAAGTATCCACACACTTTTGGATCGTCGAACTGACCTAAGTGTGGGAGCACGTTTTCGTGTCAACAGACTCCAAATGGCTGATTTCGGGGTATTTTATCCCTAATTAATTTTGGACGACTTGGAACCCGTGTCTAAATCAAATTAGACCCTAGGAACTCCTTGATATTTTGAAAATCTTGACCATTAATGCCATGGTTTGCTATCAACACATGCCCCCTTGCCTTTTAGTGAACTAAGTGAACTAAAAGCATAATGGGCTAAGGATGACACCTTCCATATCGGCCTTTCGACACTTTTAAGCGCTTTGCCACAGACTTGGGAAGTACTTTTTCAAATACCTGCCATTCAAAGCCCTTCGAAAACGCTCTCCTTGTAGAGATTCTAACACGTATGCATTACCTGCAGCGATTTTGACTATTTTGAAAGGACCTTCCCAACTAGGCAACCATTTACTAAATTTGGGGCTCTTAGTGCCTAAGGGTAAAATTGTCTTCCAAACCAAGTCACCAACTTGAAACGACTTTGTCTTTACTTTTTTATTGTATGCTCTAGCTATTCTCCTCTTGTTTTTCTCTATAGCTTCTAAAGCCCTTAACCTCTTATCGGACACTTCCTCTAAATTGGCTTTCAAAATGGTTTCATATTCATTGACCCATAAGCCATCTTGCTTAAGAAATCTCAAAGAGCCAAGATCTACTTCTACTGGTAGAACGGCCTCTTGTCCATGTACTAACTCATATGAATTAACTTTGGTAGCACCGTGCTTTGCAATTATACAAGCCCACAATGCTTCTGAAAGCACTTCATGCCACTTTTTAGGGAACTCTTCAATTTTCTTCTTAATGAGTTTAATCACAGTTTTATTACTAGACTCGGCCTGACCGTTGGCCAGAGCATAGTATGGTGAAGAGTTTATCAACTTAATACCATAAAATTCGGTAAAGTCTCTCACTTCTTTAGCAACAAATGAAGTACCTTGATATGTAGTGAGAGTTTGGGGAATACCGAATCTATGTATAATGTGCTTCAAGATAAAATCAGATGCCTCATTGTGAGTCATATTCTTGAGAGGTATGGCTTCGGTCCATTTGGTGAAGTAGTCTGTTGCCATCAACACAAACCAATGCCCTTTTGAAGAGGGAGGATGAATTTGGCCGATGAAGTCTAATCCCCAACCTCAGAACAGCCATGGCTTGATAATAGGATTAAGTAGTGATGCAGGAGCTAACTGAATATTACCAAACCTTTGACATGCTTCACACCCTCTATAGTATTTAAAGCAATCCTCAGTCATAGTCGGCCAGAAGAAACCTGCTCTTTTGAGCATCCAACTCATTTTATGGGCCGACTGATGAGTTCCACAAAGCCCCTCATGGACTTCTCCTATAGCTACTTTGGACTGATCGTCATCCAAGCATCTCAAAAGTACTCCATCAATAGTTGGGCGGTATAATGCATCATCTAGCAATAGAAATTTAAACGCTTGTCGCCGAACTTTCCGATCAACCTTTCGATTGGGATCTTTTAGATATTGGATGATTGGAATTCTCCAGTCATCCTCATGGGTATCCGGAGGGTTTGCTAATTCTTTTCCAAGAGCAATGTCTAAGTTGCTAATTTCATTGTGCCCTGGGGCCTCTCCTGTTTCTGCCGAAGGCTGACCAGATCAGCCATGCGGAGCTGATCAAACCGAAGTCTTCTGCCGGAGGGACCCGGTGTGCGAAGAATTTTGTTGCCTAGAAGGCTTTGGTGCAAGGGCTCCAGCGTGCAGGAGCCTTCGGCGGACGATGTGCTCCAGCACAAGGGCTCCGATGTCCAGGCGCCTTCGGCGGACGAAGCACTCCGGCACAAGGGCTCTGGCACGCAACACCCTCTAGTGGTCAGAGGGGTCTGTTTCGGAGGGTTTGACGGACCTCGCATCCGCCTGAAGTCCCTAGCTTCGACAGTAAGACAAACATTGACTTTTCTTGTACCAAATCATTTGCAATTGAATTGGCTCTCTTGCCACGTGAGAAATTTTGAAGTCGTCAAAAGTAGCAATTATGTCTAAACATCTATCCAAGTAACTATTTAGCAAGCCATTAAAACATTGAGCACTTTTAGCTACTTGTTGTACTACTAACAGAGAATCACCATGCGCATGAACATGTTTAGCACCTATGGAATCTAGCAATTCAAGTCCTAGCAAGAAAGCTTCATATTTAACTTGGTTATTAGCAGAAGGAAATTCTAAACGGGCCGAGGTTACGAAGCGTGTGCTGCTAGGTGATATGAGAACTACCCCGATACCCTGGCCATTCTTACAAGCTGAACCATCAAAATAAAGTTTCCATGGCACTACTTCAATTTGAGCAATATCATTACCCCAATTGACATCTACGTGGTGATCAACTATAAAATTAGCGACAATTTGGCCTTTCATAGCTCTTAGAGGTTCATAAGCCAAATCGTACTCAATCAAAGCGTAAGCCCACTTTCTGATCCTTCCACTTAGAATCGTCTTTTGCAACATGTATTTTATGACATCGGTTTTGCAAGCGACAATACATGTGCTAAGAAGAAGATAGTGGCGTAATTTGGTACATGCGTAATAAAGTGATAATAACAAACGCTCCACAAACACGTACCTGGTTTCAGCATCCAGCAAGCGGTGGCTCAAGAATGTGATGATGTACTCTTTCCCCTCCACGTCCTGAGTTAGCACTGCTCCTATCAAGCTATCTTCTGCAGCGATGTACAGTCAAAATGGAATTCCGGCTTTCGGCGCTATCACCACGGGTGGTGATGACAAGCACTCTTTAATTTTCTCAAAAGCGCTTTGCTGATTTGCCCCCCAAGTGAACTCGGCTAGCCGGAGTATAGGGACACAAGCATTGATCTTGCCAGACAAGTTAGATATAAAGCGACGCAAATAATTCATCTTGCCTAGCAATTTTTGCACATCTCTTTTGCATGTCGGTGCTGCAAAGTTTATAATCTTTTCAAGCCTCTTAGGATTAATTTCAATACCTCTTTCATGAATCATGAATCCTAAGAACTTCCCTGCTGACACGCCGAAAGCACATTAAAGTGGGTTCATTTTTAAGTCATATTGGCGCATCCTATCAAAAGCAGCTCTCAAATCGGCTAGGTGGTTTCCCATAGCGTCTGATTTGACTACAACGTCATCTATGTAGACTTCTAACATAACTCCTAGCAAGTCATGGAAGATTAAGTTCATAGCATGTTGATATGTAGCGCCAGCATTCTTTAAACCAAAAGTCATAACTACCCACTCAAACAAGCCAACAAAATCAGAGCATCAAAATGTTGTCTTGTAGACGTCCTCTTCGGCCATAAAAATTTGATTATAACCAGCGTTGCCATCAAGAAAACTTAGTACCTTGTGTCCTGAAGCATCATTGATCAACATGTTGGCTATCGGCATGGGATACTCTTCCTTCGGGGTGGCTTTGTTTAGATCCTTGAAATCAATACAAACTCGTATTTTGCCGCTCCCCTTCTTCTCTACAGGCACAATGTTAGCGACTCATTTAGCATACTGCATGGCCTAATAAACTTAGCCTTGAGTAAATGTTCTATCTCCTCTTTAACTCGGTCATAGACAGCCGAATTAAAGCGGCGAGGAGGCTATTTATAAGGCCTAAACCCGGGTTTAATAAGTAGTCGATGCTCCACGAGCTCGTGTCTTAGTCTGGGCATCTCGCTGTACTCCCATGCGAAACAATCAATGTACGACCAAAGCAACTTTCTTACTTAGATCTTCTCATTAGCCTGTAAATTTTGGTTTACAAAGGTCAGCCTTGGAATGCTACCATTGTCTATGACAACTTATTCTAAGGGATTAGCCGACGCAAAACCTTGTCCTAATTTCTCTACTTCGCTAAAATCTTCAATGGCTTCAGCAATATCGTCTTTAGAAGACCGATATTTCTCTACGTGAGACTTCAGCCAATCAAGATTACTTTTACTAGACATGGTTACTAATTTAGAAATAGCCGTGCTACACCAGTCGGCTTTACAGACACAGGTACGAAACATCCCCCGGATACGCTAACAAAGTCGTAATCCGAAAGGTCCCTACCTGATAGACACTCTACTTTGTTGTGGATGGCGTCGATGGACACATCGGCCAATTCTACCTAGGCCGAAATGTCTGCTGGTATGACTTCTACGCCATCGTTGTCCCATTGTATCAGGAATTGGTGCAAAGTAGAAGGAATACAGCAATTCGCGTGAATCCAGTCACGCCCGAGCAGCACGTTGTAGTTACCTTGCACATCAACGACGAAGAATGATGTTGGCAACATCTTGTTACCTATTGTTAACTCCACGGATAGTACGCCTTTTGCCTCAGAACTCTCATCGTTGAAGTCATTGAGCATTAGGTTAGTTTTTTAAGTCTTCCTCACCCCTGCCAAGCTTCTTCAATAGAGAGTAAGGCATTAGGTTAACAGTGGCGCCACCGTCGACAAGCATTCTAGAGATTGGCTTCCCATCAATGTGACCCCTAACGTAGAGAGGCTTTAGGTGGCGAGTCGTATCCTTGGGTTTCTCAAAAATAGCATTGTGTGGGCTGAGGTTCAACTGAGCGACCTCGGCCTCTTATTGTGGTAGGGCGAACTCGGTGGGCAACATGATGACGTTGATGTCAATCGCTTGAGATGCAGGTCCTTCGGAGATAGGCATATAATCGTCATCGAGCGTGTTGTCGTCGTTCAAAATGGGAGCCAGGTTGGTTATCTCAACCGGCTTGATCTTCCATACCTGTCTTGTAACTAGCTGAGGGCGGATCTCCTCAAAGATGGTGTCTCGTTCATCCTCAGCCTTTTTCTCACGCATTTCCTGTGCCCGTAGGCGTTGTAGATGCCTTTTCTATGATTTGGACATGCCCGGAGGTGCCCAAGATGGTTGTGGCTTGGTACTAGGCGCCACCACCCTATTTCTGTGATTTTTGGCCGAATGGGTACCACTCAGGTCGGCCTCACGTGTTTTGTAATTAGTGGGCACTTCGCTACAGACCCTATCGGTCGGACCGGCCTCGTTCGGCCGATCGGACCGGACTTTGGTGTTGGCTTCGGCCGGACTAGGGGGCTTACCTCCGACAGGCTTCGGTAAAGGGGCCTTCGGGATTGGGACTTCCTGAGACCCTACCTTGATTGCGATGGTTTCAGACTCCTCCTCCTTCGCCTCTTCGCGTCCATATCCCTTGGCTCTGTCCTGTGCAAGTCGATTCGGAGGTACTACGGACAGCCTGTGGAAGATGTCTCCCTTCTCCACATCTCTTTGTCCCTGCCAGTTATAATACTCTGAAGGAAAATAGGGGGCGATGTTATTCTGTGAAAGGTACTCAAGGGCAAGGTGTATGGAGCCCACGGGGTCCCTGCCCAATTATATGGTAGAGGCATCGATGGCTCTAGCGGCTTCGCCCACTATGAGCCAAACCCATTGCCCAGAGGGGGGTTCGACCATGTCAACGGTATTTCAGACCATATTAGGGATGGGTCCTGCCAGGGCGAAGGTATGTCTGGCCATTGGGGGCCAAACTCATGGTGCAGAGGGTTCGGCCATTGAGGTATGAACCCACTGTGCAAAGGGTTCGTCCACTGGGGTTCGAACTCACCTTTCGGGTGGTTCAGCTGCTGGGGTCTGAACCCACTGTACGGAGGGTTTGGCCATTGGGGTCCGAACCCACTATGCGGAGGGTTCGGCCACTAAGGTCTGAAGCCACCCTCCGACTGCCTTGGCCCCTTCGGTTGTCTTAGCCTTTTTGCACGGGGGCAGGTTTCCTTGGATTTTTTTTGGTGTTTGTTCAACAGCATCTGATATGTCACCTTTGGTTTCTTGTGAGCCCTAGCCGAAGGAGACATGTTTACATTCCTTTTCCACACTCCTACTTTAGGGTTCTTTGGTAGAAGTGTGCGTGTGTGTGATTCTCCAATAATGATCGCTTTCCCCTTAGTTGACTCGGCCTGCTCCGGCCGAATCAGCACCCTCTTATTATCGAGGTCGATGGTGTTCACGGGAAAGGGGTCTTTGTCTATCTTCATCTTTGGACTAGGGTCTATTTTCAATCATTCTTCTTCTATGGCCGATTGAACCTATCGATAAAAAACATTGCAATCATTAGTATAATGGGAATGCGAATCATGCCACTTACAGTAGGGGCATTTCTTTAGTTCGTCGATGAATGGAATGACTTGGCCTTTAGGCAACATGAGAAGCGAGTTCTTCAAGAGGAAATCAAATATTTTATCGCACTTAGTTATATAAAACGAGTATTTGACTTCGTTAGGCCGGCTCTTAGTGGGAGACGGCTGTAGTTCAGAACAAGTGACGGGTTTGCTCTTAGCGTTCCAAACCCATTCAGTCACGTACATGTCAGCTGAATCTTCCTCTTCTTCCGACTCTTCCTCGTCGGAGTGTTCCATGATGTGGACTTCATCTCTAGGCTTGTTAAATGTTTTAATAAACCTTTTATCTTTGGCTTGGCCTTCGTGGACCAGAGCCTATTGTATGACTTGGCTAACGTCTAAAACGTTTTGGTTGTCTAGCCTTTTTCTAATCTCAGACCGTAGCCCGTTGAAAGCTAGATCCGCCAAATCTCTTTCTGAAATATTGAGACTAAAACATTAGTTTCTAGTGTCTCTAAAGCGCTTGATGTACTCGGAGACACTCTCGTTAGATTTTTGTTTGACCGATGTCTAGTGTGAAAGCCTAAGTTCTGTTTCGCATGTATAAAAATAGTCATGAAACGTGTGTTCCAATTCAGCCCACGTTTGGACAGAGTTCAGCGGAAGCGCTGAAAACCAAGTGAAAGTGGTGCCGGATAGGGAAAGAGAAAATAGTCTAAGCTTTAAAGCATCTGACCCACTAGCTTCTCCACATTGTGCTAAAAACTAGCTGACATGCTCTAGTGTGGTTTCGCTACCCTCACCATCGAACTTGGTGAATTCAGGGACTCTATAGCCATGAGGGTATGGTATAGTGTCGTAATGGTCGAGGTACAGCTTCCGATAAACCCTAGCCCGACCCCTAGCCGCGAAACTGGTGCACTCCCTAAACAGTGCGCGGATCCATTCCTCAATGTCATCCTATCCTCCTACCTATGTGCGCCTCTCATGCGAGGGCGCAAAATGTGGTGGTATGTTGGGGTGTCGGCCGCGGGAGTCCTCCTCATGCGCTAGATCGGGATGTATGATGTGTTCGGGCTTAGGCATTTGAGCGTGAGCATGCGGTGCAGGCAATGCGGCAAAAACTAGCGCGGGCATAGGTGGAGGTGGCGCATAATAGGCAGTGTTAGTATGGACATAAGCATGGTGACTGGTCTCGGCCATAGATGTTGAGGACGGAGACACAATGGCTTTGTTGGTACTACCATCAGTTCTGTTGTAAATGCGATTTATCAGAGGTACGCTAGCAATCGGAGCTAGAGGTATGGCTTCGGTAAAGCCAAACCTTCTAAGTGTCGCCTCTACCTGAGAGCTAACCACCGAGTCTAAATGGTTAGCTAGCGAAGCGCTAACAGCTTGGTCTACTGATGTGGCTATTTTTTGCTCAATTTCTAAAGAAGATAAAGGAGGCGATACCGGTGTTACCTAGGTCAAAGTGAGGTTGGGGACATTGACATCGTGCTTGATGAAGCCCGCGCGTGTCTTGACGTAGCTCCCAAGCATGAGGTTTTGTAGCGCTTTCGTTTTTGCCTCGATCTCTGCCCGGTCCTCTTCGGGGATATCTTCAAGGCTAGGCGTCATGATGTTGCGGTTGTTGATATCTGCGCCTCCCATGGGATCCATCGGTGATGTAGACATAGTAGTCGTTGTAGACATACCCGCTGTAGGACCGAAAGTAGTGACCAGAGGGGGGTGAATGGGCGCCTAAAAAATTCTTGCGAATCAATGGACTTTTCCCAACACCCAACGCACCTCGACTAACAACCAATTGAAGCCAGCAGATTTAAACCAAGAAAATGATCTAGCCTAAAAACAACCGGTGTCCTAAGCAAGAAGACACCAACATAGTGTTCGAAGGAAGGTTGACAGAGTATTTAAAACATGGTCATTTCAAGCTTCATGAAAGTAGAACATCACAGGCATTTAACTTGAGTGCATGTAAAAAGAGATGAAAGTTTACTGTTCAAAATTTGTCTCCTGTTCGGTACTTGACGAAGCCTGTTTGAAGTCCTCGTGCGAAGGCTGCAAATGTGAACTTCGAAGCCAGAACAAAAACTGACCGAAGCCTATTAGAAATTTGTAAGCTAAAAAACAATTCGAAGCCTTCACATGAGCTTTGTCAGGGAACCGAAGCTAGGGAGCAACCTTCACTGCAATCTTGTCGAAGCCTAAAAAAACATCTTGTCGAAGCCTACTTCGAAACAGTAACGAAGCTTGGACTTCGAAGCCTTGAAAGCAATCTGACCAAAGTCTGCAAGAAAAATCCTGTCGAGGCCTACTTCGAAGAAGCCAAAGTCTGTCAATCCCGGAGTTGCCAAATAACAGCAGCTTTGTGAGACCTTCGCAGCACACTTCGCTTAGGCAAAATAAAACCGAACACCAGCGAAGCTCCGAACACTCTAGCGAACTCCGTAGATCGAGCTATCACCACCTTCGCAATAAACAAAATCTTGGCGACACTTGACAAAAATACGTGCCTAGCAATCTCCGGCGGAAATAAAAAATGGCCTAACTGCCTGGCAACCAACTGACCACACACGCAAGAACTGACACCGACTAGAGCCTTGCAGCCTAGCTACTTAAAAAATTCAACAATGAAGACCAGCTTGAAAATCGTGATATGGAAGAAAAAAAACAAGTGCTAGCTCATGAATCTATGCACTAGGCTGAGCTAGACCTATTGCTTCAGTAGAAGAGCAGCCAGACCTGCTACCTAGCACCACCGCGGGACCCACAAACAATTCACACTCTAGCAGCATGCGTGCGTCAAACCAATGCAGGTCTAGGAACTAGGTGGTAGGCTACTGCAGTTCTATGGGAAAAATACTTCACACCAGAACTGAGAAACGAAGTAAACCGGAAGAACCACGAGTGTAGATCGAATAGATCAAGACTATTTCTTGCGCCATCAATAGGAGACAATAGTAAAAAAAACCTGAACAGGGTCCACAGATCGAATAAACAGAAAGATCTGGAAGACTAGACCTCAGGTCCATCGCAAGTACATGCATAGCACACAGCGATTCGGCTCCTGCACGCACGCCCGCTGAGAGATCGTCTTCTTCAAAAGAACAGGAAGAACACGGTAAAAGCAGACAGAAATTTTAGAACAGTGACGGCGCTCAAAACAGGAGATGAACAGGACCACAACATGGGGAAATTGAACTCAGGTTTGTCATTAAGTGAGTTAACCCTAACCCTAGGGATTGGGGCCCTATTTATAGGCATCCCAATAGCCTAGGAAAATACCAAAAGACCCTTAGGGTTTTTACAGACGCTGAAATAAAATGGAAAAGACCAAAATGCCCTTAGGATATTTTTATAGACTTGATTGACAGACTGTGGGCCTAAAGGCAAAATAGTAAACTCCTAATGACAGATGACTTATCCTGAAGCGGAGCTTTCGTAGCGACTACGGCTTTGCCTCAGAACGGTCCGATCCGAGATCAGCGGTTGTTAGTTTTGTGCCAAAACTGACAAAGTGTACACCGACTTTGTACCAGGTACCCGGATTGGGCTGGCCTGATTCCGCAGCTTTCTCAGCCCGGCAATCGCTCGCCGCCCGTGTACCTAAGTCAATCCTGGTCAACAGCCCAGTGGATCCTCTGCTACTCCTAGCCCATGTACCCGGATTGGGCCAGCCCGACTTCGCGCCCCTCTACCCGACAATCGGTCGCTGCCCGTGTACCTGAGTCACATGTGGCCCAGCCACAGTAGGTCTTCTCCTCTTTTTGTGTCCTCTTGACTTCCGTTAACAATCACTCATCACATCTAGAGCCATGAGGCTCATACTCTTCAGCATGGCTCCTCACCCACAGCCGATGTAGACGTACTTGTCATGTTTGCGCAGCCTTCCCCAGTGAAGTCACCAAAAATTATGTTGACACGGTAATCGTGTTGCCGCACTTGGGTCAGTTTGACGATCCAAAAGTGTGTGGATACTTAGAAACAAGCCTAAGCGTAACACAACATTGACATTGCATTCCGATTACCCTTAACAGTGGCAAGGGGGTGGAGTCGCCAGGTAATCAGATCACACAGAAATAATCCAATTAGCGAGAAAGAAATATATAAATAAAATAAATCAGTCAACCGAATGGATCTTGACCAGTTCAAAGTGTACTGTGCGAAGGGTTCGCCGAAGGGGGGCCTTCGGCGTCTGGTGCGAAGGGTTTCACCGAATGTAGTCTTTGGCGTTTGAATCGATCTAGCCGAAGGTAGGCTCCGAACAGATCTCTGATGCGAAATCACCTCCGAACAACAAGGTTCGGTGTGAAGTCTCTGAAACGACAAAAATATTCCAACGCAACGCCCTAGAATGACTTCGTCCGATGCGGAGTACTGGCGTGGCGAAGCCTATTGCGACGAAGCCTGCTACGGAGCACTCTGGCGTAGGAACTCAACCAGACTGACAACGCTGTGATGGGTCCGACACGGGTAGTTGAAGCAGGGTTCCACCGAAGGTTGTTCTGGCAGCCTCCGAAACTAGCTTCCTCGCTACGGACACATTCGGCGAAGGGGCTCCGAGTGTGAAAACCTACAACAGAATAGAAATCAAGTGCCAATTTGACCTGGAGACCGAATTTACTAAGTGTTGCAGTAGTGAAACGAAGGTAGCAATCTATTATGCAGATTAACGAATACTTCATAGGCGAAGTAACAAGACGATAAAAATCGGTTACGTAGATTAACGGGTACTTCACGAGCGAAGTAGCAAGGCTTACCACTATTTCAAAGTGGCCGGCGGAGGGCTTCCAGGCAAACCCACGAAGGTTGTACAGAAAGTAAAGGAAAAATAAAAGGTACGGTTCAAACTAGGGTTTGAAGTAGATTTGTGTTGGGCGCTTTAATGAACCAGCCTCACCCCTATATTTATAGGGGCTAGTCTTCTTATCTCTAAGGCTAATCTGGTAGGATTTGTCCTAATCAAGCTTAGGGATAAAAATAGCCAGAATCAGACTCAAACTCTATCCTGAAAACAGCCCAAAGTGGGCCTTCGGCAAGGCCTGCCGAAGCCTGCTCCTCGGGCCGAAGCTTTGGTAAGGCAGGACTCGAAAGGGCCTTCGGGCTGAAGGTAGCAGGCCGTTAAAAGGCCTCCAAAGCCCAATGTTCGATGGGCCTTCAGCCTTGTAAGGCTTTGGCCTGATCCAGGACTTGTTTATTTTCGGCCTAAATTATCAAAATTGATATTTTGACAATCTTGACCATTAATGCCATTTTTTTCTATCAATAGAGTCAGACTTGGGTTGGGCTGGTCTTATTGAGCCCATATGGCCGGTCTGACTGGGCCTACATGGCCGGTCAGACCGGGCCTACATGGCCGATCAGACCGGGCCTACATGGCCGGTTGGACCGGCTTGTGCCGGGTCTCGGCATATTTTGCTATCAACACAAGTTTCAAGTCCTACCAGGATTAACCTTGGAAACCAAGGGTGGTGATGCGCAGAGAGTAGTTTGTGGTTGTGTTTGTCTAGATGTCCCTAACCTAGCTAATAGTTACATATTTATAGTCCAGAGACTTGTCGTCCACTATAATGATATCATAACCGATTCTAGATTTATCTCTATCTTCCTTTATCCCTTTCAGCTCCTTCATATTCGGCCATACGTAACAAAACATACAGGCTTCTTTGACCAACCTTTGACCGGATTATTTTGACTTCTGTTGACCGTGCGACACTCCTGATGGGCCTAGGCCTTTACCAAATCTTGGCGTCAACACATGCCCCCGATTTTAGAGCATATGTATAACTAATGCTTCAAAATTACCGGTCATTAAAGCCATCTGCACTACATCATTTCAAAAGTCACATCCACCTTTTTACTAGTAGCCGAAAACCCTTCAACTTATGGCACCTTTCGTAGTATATATTTGGATTACCGCCTTGTATCAACTCTTCATCTTCCTCCTCACCTTTTCTTCTTCAGCCATGAATGACTGTGATGGATGTCACCTGATCTGATGCATCTTCTCTTCTTAGTGATAGCATCGGATCAGGCTTCATTTTGCACAGTCTATCAATGGTATCTTTAAACAAAATCTCTAAAGATTTTGCTCCTCCAATCCCGGTCCTGCAAATGGCTTGTTGTTTAAAAAACCGTACTCATGATTGTATCTTTTGCCGAATATTATAGATGGTCCGACTGAATCCATAGTGATATGCTTGACCTAGCTACCGAGGAGATGCTCTCGCTCTATAAATATCTTTCAACTTCTCTTTTCCCCTTTCACGCTTTCTGCATACACAGTACTCTCGAATTTTATCCCTCAAGCTCATCGGCGTTCTGCTTCAAGCGCCTTCAAGACCGCTACTCCACCGTCTTCACCGGCCTTAGACTCTGGCAATCTTTTCAATGGCGGCCAATGACTTCATCCCCGAGGTAAGTCTTTCAATGTCCCCTCTTCTCTTGTTGTTCTTAGGTTTTCCTTGGTTCTTCCGCTTTCTTTTTCTTACTGCCCCTCTTTTTTTCTTTTTCTTCCCTTTGTAGAACCTGAAGAACCAAATCCTCATTTCCATGGCCAACTATTCGACTTGTCATTTCTTGGCCCGTTGGGCAATCCTGACCCCACTGATATCATCAATGTCGAAACTAGTTAGATCCCTTTAAAATACTCCCCAATGCTTTCCTCCGAACAGAACTTAAGTTTTAGGGCTTTTCCTTCCCCTCTCCCTAGATGGCGCGATTGGTGCCTTAGGGTATCGTCCATCAACTGCACCTATTGGGATGAGATCAACATAAGGAACTGCATCGGCCTTTCCCTTGCTGATCCCTATAAAAATGTGTCGATGTTGGTTGCCACCTTCTATTTTTGGTTGGGCGCTCTGAACGCCTTTGTTTTTGGCCATGGGCCAATGAGTCCCTCCTTATTTGATGTGTATTTCTTGACTTGCCTCAACATTAACTCATCGACCAACCCTCTCTTCTTCTGGTCCAAGCCAACCCATCGCCTTGATGTCAAATCCACCAGTGACTGGGGCAAATACATTTTAAAGCACAATAAGAAAATCGGGCATGTAGATGTCCGTGAGCACGAGGCTTTCCTCAACCTCTGGTTAGAGAGGTTTGTCTTTTGCGGATTCACTTTGGGTCCAACCTCCCACCTCCAATTCCTAGCCTAGCAGCTTGCTACAAACACAAAGTCCCTCTCTACCAATACCTCCTTAGGACCACCTACCACCTTTTCCACAGGGTATCGGCCAGCCTATCAGCTGGTGAACCCATCGGCCACTTCAGTGGTCCTTGGTGTTTTTTGCATCTTTGGCTTAATTTTATACCCGCCAAAGTGGCCAATGATCCCCCTCTTGCCTTAATGCAATTCCCTTCTAATTTCTCTGAATAGGTTGATCCCATTTATCACCATGCTCTTCTTTGGGTAAGGTAGTCGCTTGCCACACAAATTTTTGCATGTGCTCCGAATCCTTGAGCCTCTTCTTTAAGGGTTTTTATTCTAGTTTTCCTACCGATCAAATCATCTGGTATCCGTTTGGGTACCAGTTAGAATACGAATGCCCCCATCGGTTAATCTTGACCTATGTGTGTCGAGACGCGGACTCCATCAATATTTTCAAGGCCTTGATCTCTCCTTGCTTCCTTCCCATCAATTTTATTGTCTTCAATCAAAAAACTTCCTATGAATTCTACAGGCCGATGGTTTTTTCAAGACAATTAGGATTCGGCCAGCTTCCACTCTATCTTTTCTACATCGGTCGAATTCAAGTCCATGGGGATGTCAAAGACGGTGTCGAGTATGATCGTATTCTCCGCATGACCGATAAGATTCCTTTCAGCGATCCATCCTCCTAGTCGGCTTGCCACGCAACATCCATCGCTTTTTGTTAGTGGTGGGATGAATGCAAAATGATCTCTTCAATCACCCCTTGAGGGTGTACTCCGAGCGGCTACATCCAGGATATGTCGACATCGCTTCTGATGTAAATATTTCAGCTTGTCCCTTTATTCACTCCAATTTCCTTCCTACTTCCTGATCATTTTTGTATGTGCAGGAGGATGACCTTGACGCGCCTTTTGAGAGCCTAAGTGGTCGGCCGATATAGTACGGACCTATAACGGCTGTCACCAATCTAGGAACCAGTGCCCCCACCCTCACGGCCTGTGTTAGTGGGAGACGGGTCAAAACCCTGGCGCATAAATGTTAGGCATTGGTCGTAGGTGTGTGTCGATCCACTAGGTCATGGACTAGTCAAGTGATACCATCAGCTTCAGCTTCTCCACCCCTGGTAAGCCTTTGACCTTTGCCTATGACGTTGTTTTGTGGAATGTATGCTTACTGTTTTATTTTGCTTTGCAGTCAGCGTTGATTGCTCCTTCGGCCGCATAGGTTCCTAGTGCTAGTACCTTGCCGATATCTAAAGTCTCCCTATCAGGTCAGGTTTTGTACCTGTCTTTGTGTCGAATGCGTCGTTTCTTTTGTATTCCTGATACCTGACACCTTGTTTCAGCCGCTTCCTCCTCTCAACGTTGAGTCACTGTACGCGGCGTTAGATAATGTGGCCAATGATGTCATTGAGATTTCACCGGTCGTAGTTGTTGAAAGTGTTGTCACTGCAATAGTCAGAGTCGAGGTACCAAAGGGTACTTCCATCAGCTCTAGCGAGTCGGTGATGGCTGACGATGTTGTTGCCCCATTTGGTGTAGGCGTCGGGGGTCCGCATGTAGTTGTCGATGCCTCTTACCATGTACCTTCCTCTATTTTTGACCCTTGTAATCCATTTGTGGGAATCAAATCGGCCTCGGATGCAGTCGGCGCCTACCTCTCTTGCTTTGCTTGCCCCTAGGCCAATCTTGATGAATGGAGCATGGGAACCCTTCCTGTTACTAAGGCGGAGAGCGATGTGGCAGCCTCTCCTACCAATGGCACCCCATAATTGGCTAATCATTCCAGGGCGGCTGACGTAAGTGTCCTCTGTATTTGATATCTTAAAATGATTGCCCTTGATTTGTCTAACTTTTCCATCCTTTCAGTCCTTCGTCTAGATTTCCCCCTTCGATATCGGATCGTATCTTGAATACGAGGAGGTCACAAACATTCCTCAACCGACCGTGCCTCAACTGTCTTTGGAGGTGAAATAGGTTCTATTGGACCTGCTGTGTCATCTCAAAGACCTAGTGGAAGTCTGGGTCAATGACTCGGGTCCAATAAGGGCTCATTTCAATGACATCATGAATCCCCTTTCCCCGAGTTGGTCAATTCCCTCACGTCAGTCGCTTTCCTAGAGTATCTTTGTCTAGAAGTTTAGCGGGCTTTACAGTAGATGGTCGACCGCATGAGACGCGCGTTGCAGTTGGAGGTGGCCAAGACCCATGACAAGGCGATACTTTTCGAAGGCACTCTCTTGAACAGTCTTCACGGTGAGTCATCGGCCACATCGTTGTGTCTCGAGAAGCTAAAGGCGGAGGAGGCCAACTTGGCTTTAAGGCTGGAAGGGGTCCGGGTGAGGATAGCCGATGAAGAGAGTGCCTTGGCCTCTTTTCCAAATCGGATCCAAGAATAAGATCGTCGCCTCACCGGTGTTGTCTACCATGCGCAATGCTGTCGTCACTCTGTCAAAGACATCCCTAGATTGGATGTCGAGGATCGGGTCATGCTTCATAGTGTAGATGCCATTCGGCTATGAGCAATCGAGGCGATCCATCACTCTCTTTGAACTTGTTTTGTCTTGTATTGCCGAATGTAACCTCTAAATTATATACTTTGTAATATATTACCATCAATTCTCTGAATTTGTCTTGCATTTTATTGTGTCTAAGGATGATGTTTTACCATCGTCCATCTGAAGACGATACATTCGGTATCGGTTGTTTCTATATTTCGTTTAGATCCTTAAGCATTTATCTAAACGCTCGGGAAATACTTCTTTAGATACTTTCCATTCAATGCTTTCCCAAACACTTGTCCATCTAAACCTTCAAGCAAAGAGGCATTACCAGGCATGGCTCGGTGTATTCGGAAGGGTCCTTCCCAATTAGATGACGAGTTACCGAACTGATTGTCCTTAGACCCAATCGGTAGGATAAATTTCCATATGAGATCTTCTTCGAATGACTTAGGCACCACCTTTTTATTATACTACCTAGAAACTCTTGCTTTGTTTTCCTCGATCCTTTCAAGGGCTCTCAATTGGATCTGCGCTAGGTCATCTAGGCCATCTGTCATTAAGTTATAATAATCATAGGTTGTGAGTATGTCCTATAGAGCAATCCTTGTTGATCCGATATTATTTTCACAAGACAGTACTGCTTCATGGCCATAAACTTGTTGATACGGTGGCACTTGAGTAGACCCGTGACGTGCCATCCGATAAGCCCAAAGTGCTTTAGATAGAGACCGATGCCAACGCTTCAGCTGCTCGTTGATCTTCCGCTTTATCAACTGGATCATACTCTTGTTAGATGCTTCAGGCTGACCATTGGTTGTGCATAATATGGCGATGAATTTAAGTGCTTGATTCCCATGCCAGCTACGAATTGCTAAAACTCTTCTAAGACAAAAAATTGTCCCGTGATCTGTGGTGATAGTCTATGGAATCCCAAACTGGTACACTATGTGCTACTTGACGAACTCAATAGCATCGATGGATGTTACCTTCTTGAGCAGCATGGCCTCTACCAATTTTGTGAAGTAGTCGGTGGATGCCAATATGAACTTATGTCCCTTGCATGACGCTGGGTAGATTAGGTCGATCATGTCAATGCCCCATCCTCTGAAAAGCCAGGGTTTAACTATAGGTTTCATCGTCGATGCAGGTGCCCTCTGAATGGCTCCAAACTTCTGACAATCTTGGCACCCATGTAGTACATTATACAGTCTTCCACCATAGTCGGCCAAAAGTAACCTGCTCTCTGGACTAGCCACTTCATTTTCTGGGCCAACTGGTGTGTCCCGCATATGCCATTGTGTACTTTGCACATCACCACTTTGGCTTCCTTAGCATTTATGCACTTGAGCAGGATTCCATCTGTTGTCCCATAATACAAATCCCCGCTGAGTAGCTCGTACTTTGTAGCTTGGTACCTGAGCTTCCTTGGTTCCGATGTTGAAGGATTTTTTAAATAAGTAACAATGACATACCTCCAATCATCGGCGTCTAGTTCTACGATTTCCACCTCAATTGACCTGGCCATCAGCTTGTACCCTATTGCCGTCTTGGCCAAATCATTTGCTTTAGTGTTTTGTTCCCTCGGAATGTGCGTAAGGGTTATATTCATGAATTTTATCATCATATCTTGGCATTGTCTATGATACTCTTTCAACATGTCATCCTTGCACTCGTATTCACCTAACAGTTGTCTCATCACTAGCAAGGAATCTCCCAAGATTTCTACCGCATCAGTGCCAACTTCATCTAACAACAGCAACCCTTTTAATACTACTTCATACTCGACTTGATTATAAATGGAAAAAGGCGTGATGGTATACGCGAACTCAAATGATTCCCCCCAGGAGAAATAATTACAAGTCCTATACCATATTCGTGCCAACACACTGATCTGTCAAAGAATAAAGTCCATGGTGTCAGCTCGACATGGGTTACTGCTTCATCTATGTGTTGGACTATGAAATCAGCTATTGCTTGCCCTTTTATTGCCTTAGCTAATTCATATCGCAGATCAAATTTAGTAAGGTCGAGCACCCATTTTCTGATACGCCCTTTCAACACTAGGGCTGATAGCATGTACTTTATGATATCGGTCTTGCATACTATGGTGCACTCCACCAATAGCAAATAATGCCTCGACTTAGTGCACGAGATGTATAAATACAAATGGAGTTTTTCCACTGTGGGGTATTAGGTTTCAACATCTAACAGTCTTCTGCTGAGATAGAAGATCACCCTTTCCTTCTTATCGATCTCCTGTACTAGGACTGATCCGATGGCTTTATCATTGGCTGATAGGTATAGCCTAAAAGGGACCCCCTTTGTGGTGGCATCAACACTAGTGGTGATCTCAAATATTCTTTGATTTCATCGAATGTATTTTGCTGCTTTTTGCCCCATATGAATTCCTAGTCAGGCTTCAACTTCAGTAGTGGTGTGAACGGCTCCATCCTTTTTGAAAGTTCAAACATGAACCTTCTCAGAAAAGTTTATCTTCCCGTTCAATGACTGCAACTTAGTTTTATCGGCAGGGGGCTGAGTGTTCTTGATTGCTTCAATGTTGCGCTGGATTATCTCAATCCCTCTCTCATGTACGATAAAGCCCAGAAACTTGCCTACCAATACACCAAAAGCGCACTTCTCAGGGTTCATCTTTAGTCCATACTTCATGGCCCTTTCTAACACTTGACATAGTTTAGCTACATGGTTTTGAGTGTCACATGATTTTACCACAACGTCATCTATGTATATTTCCACCAATAGGTCGATCAGATCATGGAAGATGCAGGTCATGGCTCTCTGGTAAGTAGCTCCGGCATTTTTCAAGCCGAAAGTCATCACCACCCGCTCATAAAGTCTGATGGCACCTGGACACCAGAAAGTCGTCTTGTGGATATCTTCGTCCGCCATGAAAATTTGGTTGTATCCTGCATTTCCATCCATGAAACTGATAATCTTGTGACCCGATGTGGCATCCACTAATAAGTCAGCGATTGGCATTGGGTACTCGTCTTTTGTGGTTGTCTTGTTTAGATCTCTGGAATCAACGCATATCTTGAGCTTCCCACTTTTCTTCTACATGGACACGATATTTGATACCCATTCTGCACATCGACATGGCCTTATGAACCATGCATCATGCAATCTTACTACCTAGGCCTTGATGTTTGGATATATCTCCGCCTTGAATCACCGAGGTGACTGCTTGAATGGCCGATACCCCTACTTTATTGGGAGCCGATGTTCTACGATCGATCAGCTTAAACTTGGCATTTCATGATATTCCCACGCAAAACAATCCCTATATTCTTGTAATAATGCAATTAATTCACTTTTTATTTCATCAGGAAGTTTAGCACTTACAAAGGTTGGCCTCGGTCTATCGTCGGGTCCGATATCCACCTCCTGTAGTTCATCAGTTGTGGCGAAGCCCTGACCAAGTTTACCCTCTGCTTTGTCGATGGTATCTTCATAAGGTGATCTTAGGTTATCCATCGCTAACTGGTTTGACTCCATCGCTTGACACCTCGAGAAAGTCATTGTCCTAGGATTTTCCTGATATACAATCGACCCCTTTCATTTCCCATGCCGATAAATCGGCTATTGCCACGTTAATTGATTTATCAGCTGGGACAATTTCCACTTAATCACCAACCCACTGCGTGAGACTTTGATGCATTATTGACGGGATGAAAATATTTGTGTGAATACAATCACGTCTAGTTAGTATATTGTAGGACATTTTTCCCTCTATGACGAAGAATGTGGTCGGCACTGTTTTACTCCCAACCGTCAATTATGTATTCAACACCCCCATCGTTTCGGATGAGTTACCGTCGAAGTCCCTCAGCACCATATCGATTTTAATGAGATCCTCTGGCCCCTTTCCCAGCTTCCGGAAAGTGGCATATGGCATCAAGTTGATGGCGGCTCCTACATTTATCATCATTTTGGACATTGGCTTTCCATTGACCAGTCCTTTAACATAGAGAGGTCTCAGGTGCCGATGCCTAGGGTCTTCTAGTTTGTCAAATGTCACCGATTGGGGCACAAGCACCAAGTAAGCCATTGCCTTGGCTTATTTGTCATTATTATCGAGAGTGGCCCGATATTCTGCAGGAAGAAAGAACACCATGTTTACCCTTGCGTATCTCCTGTCATCGTGATCGACCTTCTCTTTAATTCGCCACTCACTCTTGATCTTCGGCTGATCAACCTTAGCCTCATGGCTTAGATCCCTCAGCTCTTTCTGTCACAATCGTTGCACTCTTCTCTTTTGATACTTCGTGAAGATTCCAGTGGGGCACTATTGTTGCTTTCTAGTAGTGGTACTGTCATCAACCGATCGGTCATTCTCTTTAGCATTGATGGGGCCGAGCCTCTCAAGTATCGATGGCCTCGGTAGTGGCAGCCTCTGACAAATGCTAGACCTTCCCTGATCGCGTGACTTTGTCCTATTGCTATGGGAGCTATAATCATTCCTCCATCTACCTCTATCATCACCACAATCAAGACAATTATCCAGTGATGGCAGGCGCAATCCTTCATTCTAGCAAAACCTAAAGAATTCACAATTCCTATAGGGGTTGAACCCTGAGTATTCCAAATCATCATCACTGTCTATATCTTCCCTTGACTTTCTTTTGTACTTGTCAACCTTCCCACGAGATCCGGCCCTTGCTAGTACACCTATTTCTGTTCGTGCACAAATCGTTGGCACGTTGCACATGCACCATGTTGACCAGGAAATGATGCCCATCGATGTTTGTCGGCTTATTCCCATTGTCGAACTTGATCCGTCCTTGCTCCACGGCCGATTGAATCTGTTGTCTGAAACTTTGCATTCTAAAAAATCAAGTTGAGATGTGCCTTGGTTTCAGTCTGTGATGAGTGATTGACAAGTTTCTTTCGCGTCGAAAGGGTCCTATCCGAATGGATTCGGAGGTGTTCTACCGAAGGGGTACAATAGTTACTGGCTGCACAAGTATGCAGCGAAGTATGTCTGTTGAAGGGGTTTGGAAGAATACGTGTCAGAGGTTGTACCGAAGGGTTCAGTACTTTGGTGGTGCATCGGAGTGTGCACCGGAGGGTGTTTTACCAAGAGAGGCTTTGGGGTATCGAAAACACTTGTTGCTTATTGTTGGTGCGCATGTTATTTCAGATGTGATAGGACGGTCAGCATAGTAGGTGCCTTAAGTCAACAGGGATCTTGATGTCGGGCAAGTAGGGAGCTTGGTGCCGGAGGGTCACAGAGGGTGTGTGAAGTCGAGGTCGGTCCTCGGGTCAAGGTGCGCCAGTCGAAGGCAGGAAGTGTGTAGGGGGACTCCGAATGAAAATACCTCGAGGCAAAGTCCGTGGAGTAGAGGCGCTTTGAAGGGGTGCTTTAGAAGGAGAAACTTTGAAGGATTGCGGTCAAGTACTCCAGAGTGAGGCAAGGCTGACAAGTGTGCTCTAGACGGAGGCACTAGGAAGGTTATCTGATGAAGGTCCCAGAAGTCAAGGTGCATCGAAGGCATGGTCCGGAGAAGGAACTTTGGGAATGTGCTCCGGGTGGAGACATTACGAAGGTGCGCTTATGGATATGCTTCATGCGGAGGCCTTGGACGAAGGAGGGATTCGAAAGGTGGTGAACGAAACCCTCCGGAGGAAGGTACTTCGAAGGTGGGGCTTCGAAGTCAGGTTGTCTTGACGTGCTTCCTCCATGCATGGCTTCGGTACACAAACGGGTGGAGTTCGAGCTTTGAGTAGATGAGAAGTCGTGGTGGTCCACTCCAGAGGTGATGGTGCGAAGACTTAGGGCCTTTTGATGGCTTTGGCCTAAAACTATCACTATATCGAAGACCGACTTTGGTGTAGCGAAGACCTACGAGTTCAAATCCTGCAACCGAAGTCACTCCAGCACTTCACAGTGCGAAGGGGGCTCCAAATATTCTAGTCTGCAAAGCTAACACGAAAAGGAGCTTCCAATAAAGTAGGACTACTAGTTGTACCCCCGTGACTGCCTGTGGCAGAAAACTTGTAAACCCTAGGGGTACTGTAGTCATTTCTCATGTCTGAGTTGTCCTATATAAACTTTTATCACTATTGCCTTGGTTTTAGAACCTTTTGTACTCATTGTCACCTAGGTCCAGCCGCCACAAACATGTACTTAGATCTATGAGTTTTTGTGTTCCCTGTTTATGCAATGAATTTTCTTTTTTATCTCTGATTCATTTTCTGCATGAACTTGTAATTGTGGTCTTCGCTTTGCTGGTAGTAAGTTTTGGCAGTACACTTTGTTATGTGCAAACAAGAGTTTTTCCCTGTGTTTTGCAAGCAAAATCGGTATTGGTTTTTTTGTGTACGAAGGCAGTTTCTGAGTCGTTTTGGAGTAGCTTTGTTCTATGTGGACTCAGGTATATCCTCAATATTTCACTAGGGAAGTTTAGCTCTGTGCGTGAAGCTTCTTTTCCCTTAGTGTCTATCGAAGCCCTTGTGATGGAACAATTTTGCTAAGTATTGTCCGTAGTTCTGATCAGTGTGAAGACTAGTACTAGTTTCTAGTGCGTATCATCAGAACGAAGTCCTTGAGGGGATTATGTCTAAAGCAAAGTGCTAACGTGCAGAGTCTGACTCCAAGCACCATAGTATGCGGAGCCTGCTCTTGCGAAGCCCTCCTTAGAACCATTTGGGTGTTCGAGTGTGAGCGAAGTCTTCTAAACTTCAAACTTTTGCCCAGTGTGAAGCCTGTGTTCGAAGGGTAAGTAATACTTCCGAACCAGACACTCTGAAGGGTGTGTTTTGAAGTATGTTTTAGAAGAAGAATTTCAAGCTCCCATTCACTCCCCCCTCTGGTAACCTATTTTGGTCCAACAATTGGTATTAGAGAAGGTTAAGATCACCAGTTGATGTTAACTGGTTTTGTGATCCTTTGGCGACATGGACAAAGTTAGTAAAATTCCTCTGTTCGATGGGACAGACTTTGCCTACTGAAAGGTGTGCATGGAGTCTTACTTATAGATCCAAGGAAGTGCAGACTAGGAGATTGTGGAGTCCTAGTACACCATCCCTGAGACTCGCATGATTCGGGCTGAGAAGGATCAGTATACTACTAACAGCAAAGCTAGAAATATAATGTTCATTAGCTTGAGTAGGAATGAGTTTGATAGGGTGCAACACCTAAAGACAGCTAGGGAAATTTGGTGCACACTCACTATTTTTCATGAGAGATCTACACAGATCAAGGCTAGGCACAAAAGCACATACAATCAACAGTATCAGCTGTTTGTGCAAGGCCCTAGTGAATCTATAGATGTCATGTTTTCTCGCTTTGATGCAATAATGAGTAATTTGCGCTCCACAGGGACGCTTGCTTATTCTAATCACGAGAGGGCTATCAAGCTTCTCTATGCTCTTGATCGTAGCATATGGGAAGTGAAGATATCCAACATTGATGAGTACACTGGTTATGACACATTAACGTGTGATGAACTCTTTAGCAAACTAAAGTCCATAGAGATTGCCATGACATCTCTAGCAGGGCAAAGAAACTCTTTACCTCAGACCATGGCACTAGTTTCGGGCCCTAGTAGTGGCACTCCTATAGAACCAAGCACATCTAGTACTTCTGTCCTTGCAGGAGGTTTTGCCTTGTCCTCCCTGGTCTCTGTCACCAAAGAGCAGGTGGACACTTTAGATGATGAAGAGCTAGCTCTCATTGTCAAGAGGTTAACCCGATTCTACAATGATAGACAGGATCAGTGGAGAGGTGGTTCTCGAGGGTGTTTTGAGTGTGGATATACTTCTCATATTAAGGCTGACTGTCCTAGGCTTACAAAGAGAAAGGAGAGTACCCACAAACACCACAAGAAAGAGAGGAAACCCTTTTCTAAGGGTAAGCGCACCAAGATGGCTAAGAGGGCAGCCAAAGCCGCTTTCAGAGCTTTCATGGCAGCTCTAAGTGACATCGACACTTCATCGAGTGAGGAGCCTAGCTCTAATGAGAAGGAGCTTTTGAAGAAGGAGGAGAAGAAGGAGAAGAAGAAGACGAAGAATTTCACCGGCCTATGTTTCATGACCGAGAGCATCCTCAGCGACGATTAGCTTGACTCATATGAGGTATATCACTCTCGTGACCAGCTTTTAGTTAAAAATTATGAACTAAATGGTTCTTTGATTGGTCAAGATAAATTGCTAAAACAAGTTGCTAAAGAAAGAAAAGACCTTAGACTTTGGCTTGAATCTGTTTCAACTGAACTTGCTATGCTTAGATCTAAGTCTGATGATGCTGAATGTGAATCATGTCTTGTTGTCATGAGTGAGCTTGTCCAGCTTCGTTCTATGTACGCTCAAGCTATCGACAAGCTTGAGATTGCAGACAAGAAGCTTGTTGAGATGAAGTCTAGACTTGTTTCTGCTATTGAATGCATGAACTGTCCTTTACTTATTAAAATCATTAATTTGAGGGACAAACATATAAATATGTTAGAGGCTAAATTGGAGAGTGTCAAGAGTTCTAAGGATGTGCAGCCAGCTTGTTCCACCTGCATCAACCTTAAGGACAAACTCAGCTTTGCTAGAGGGAAAGCTGAAAAACTCATGAGTGAAAATGATTACCTTCTCTCTATGGTGGATAAATGCACTGAAGGGAATGGTAGGATAGATTTGCTCTTGGCCAAGACCAAGATGTGTGCTGATAGGGAAGGGTTAGATTTAGGGTTGGGTTATGAGAGAACCATTACATCTACACCAAACAAAACTATGTTCACTCTACCCATTACCCTTGAGAAAGAAAGAGCCTAGTTAGTCACACCACAGAAAGCCAAGAAACATACCAAGCCTACCAAGAAAACACCACCTCTACTAAAGAAAGCCCCTCGGCAGAAACCCAAGGAGCATGTGAGGATTGCTCCCAAGACCCATGCTCCTACCCACAAGAGAATTTGTCATTGCTCATATTGTCAGCGGGTGGGTCATTTTATTGGTTTCTGCTTTCGTCGCATCAAGGATAAGCGACGCTCATAGGAGATGAGCTTTCGGGACATGCATTACCCTTCCCTAGGTATGCATGAGTCTAGTTCTCACTCTCATCCTGTTTTCGAGGCTCTGTATACTCCCATGAGAGGCTTTGCCCATCGTGGTGTACACCATTTTTCATATGGTGCTAAACCACGGGTGAGTGGCTTTGGTCCTTGACAGGTTGTGAGACCACGTTGTTTTTTGGTTCGCATGGTGTATATAGACCTCGCACTTTTCATCATTTTTCATATCATGTGTGTAGACAGTCTACAACTACTACTTTGCCTACTACTCGAGTCTCTCAATGTTGTATACCTCTTCAGTATTTCACTCACCCCAACACTAAGCGATCAAGATTTTCTCTTTTGTGTAGGCAGCGGACGGAGGCCTAGAGAATAAGTGGGTCATGGATTCCAGTTGTTCGTGCCACATGACCAGAAATGCATCATGGTTCTCCAGCCTCACCTCAACACAGCAACGGGAATACATCACCTTCGGGAACAACCAAAGAAGTAGAGTGAAAGGTAAAGGAGTGGTAAGAATCAATGACAACTTCACTCTCAAGGATGATGCTTTAGTTAAGGATTTGGGATACAATTTGCTTTTTGTATCCTAGTTTCTTGATGAGGGCTTGGAAGTGCGTTTCAGATGCGATACTTCTCAAGTACTCGATTCTTCTAGCGCTTTGATTTGCAAGATTTTAAGAATCGGGAGGGTTTTTGGAGCTAACTTTTCTGAGTCGATTAGTTATTCTCTTTGTTTAGTTGCATAACCATCTTTTGAGCTCTAGATATGGCATAGGAGACTAGGGCATTTGAGATTTGATTTGCTTGCTCGGTTGAGCACCCTAGGTCTTATCCGAAGATTGCCAAGCTCAAATTTGACAAGAATCTAATTTTTGATCCATGTCGACATGGAAAGATGGTTGCAGCCTCACATTCACCAGTCAATATGGTGATGACTGAACAACGCGGAGAACTTCTCTATATGGACACTATAGGCCCTTCTTGGGTTAGTTCTATAGGCGGCAAATGGTATGTCCTTGTCGCGCTGGATGACTTCTCCCATTATTTTTGGGTCTTCTTTTTAGCTAGCAAGGATGAAGTGTTTTAACATTTTTGGAGCTTATCTTTGAGGCTTTTCACTGAACTCTCTGGTGCCTTAAATTTTATTTGAAGCGATAATGGCACTGAGTTCAAAAACAACCTCTTTGTTGACTTTTGCATGGAGCATGGCATAGAACATCAATTCTCTACTCCTCGGATTCCTCAACAAAATGGAGTTGTTGAGAGGAAGAACCGCAATTTGATTGAGATGGCTATGACGATGCTCGATGAGCACGGGACTCCTAGAAGATTTTGGGCTAAATCCATAAACACAGCATGTTACATCTCGAACCTAATTTTCTTGCGCTCAATTTTGAACTTAACATCTTATGAACTACGTTTTGGGAGAAAGCCAAATGTTAATCATCTTCGAGTATTTGGATGTCGGTGTTTTATCCTAAAACGTGGTAATTTGGATAAATTTGAGTCGCGCTCTTCCGATGGGATTTTTCTTGGGTACACATCGCATGGTCATTCATATCGGGTGTTCAATTTGGACACTAACATTGTCATCGAGTCATGTGATGTGACTTTTGATGAATCAACTCCCGGTGTTAGTTCGTCTTTTGAGCTTGCCAGTGACAAAGATATGGAGGCCACCATCTTTGAAGAAGAAGATCCTGAAGACTTCGAGGACGAACCTCTACTTCCCTCAACATCGACCCCCGAAGCGGACCCAGCTTTGACTACCTCGGCTTAAGGCCCCGAAGCAAGAACCTCGTCATTGGTCATCTTCAACCATTCCCCGGCAAGAGTTGAGGGGAAGACTGCATCTCGACGTGAGCCTCCGCATTACATCCAACGGATGCATCCCCTAAAGCAAATCATTAGTTAGCTTGATCAAAGGGTAACACGTTCGCACGCTCACTTTATCGATTTTTCCTTTGTTGCTTCTTTTAAGCCATTAGATGTGAGTCATGCTTTATCTGATTCTAGTTGGATCAATATCATGCATGAATAACTTGGAAATTTTGAGAGAAACCAAGTCTGGACACATGTTGACCCCCCTCCTAATGTTCATTTCATTGGAATTAAATGGATTTTCAAAAACAAACAAGGGAAGGATGGGTTTGTTGTTAGGAACAAATCTAGACTTGTAGCTCAAGGTTTTTCAAAAATTGAGGGGATTAATTTTGCTAAAACTTTTGCACATGTTACACGTTGAGGCCATTAGGATTTTGCTTGCATTTGCTGCATCCCGTGGATTCAAACTTTACCAAATGGATGTAAAAAGTGCTTTTCTTAATGGTTTCGTAGGCGAAGATGCTTTTTTATAAAACGACCCCTGGCTTTGAAAACTCCAAATACCCCCATAGAGTCTTTAAACTTTATAAATCTCTTTATGGACTCAAGTAGGCCCCTCAGGCTTGGTATGATAGACTTAAGTCTTTTCTGCTTGAGCATGGGTATTTGATGGGATCTGTCGATAAAACCCTTTTTACACTCAAGCATGGCAAAGATTTCCTCCTAGTTCAGATTTATGTTGATGAAATCATCTTTGGTGATTCTTTTAATGATTTAGTTGTAGAGTTTGCAGATACCATGAGCAGGGAGTTCGAGATGTCCATGATGGGAGAACTCACGTTTTTCCTTGGTTTACAAATCAAGAAAAGCAAATAAGGTACCTTCGTTCATCAGGAGAAGTACACCAATGACTTACTCAAGAGGTTTGGCATGGCCGATGCGAAGCCCCTCGCCACCCCAATGGCTACTTTGGTAGCTTTGGACTCGGTTGAGGATGGAGAAGTAGATCACAAGGAGTTCAGAAGCATGATCGATTCCCTCCTCAACTTGACTACTATGAGGCTAGACATACACTTTGCAGTGTGTCTGTGCACTCGTTTTCAAGATTCTCCAAGGGCTTCGCACCGACAAGCGGTAAACTCATACTCAAGTATCTCAAACATACCCTTGAATTCGGCATTTGGTATTCTGCATCATCATCATTATGTCTTAGAGGATTCTCAGATGCTGATTTTGTAGGTTGTAGAATTGATATGAAAAGTACCTCTAGTACTTGTCATTTTCTGGGATCATCTCTTGTTTGTTGGTCTTCTCACAAACAGTCTAGCATTTTACAGTCTATAGCTGAGGCAGAGAATGTAGCTACAGCTAGCTATTGTTCTCAGATTTTGTGGATAGTTTCTACTTTGCGGGATTTTGGGTTAGATTATAAGAGTGTTCCACTTTTCTGTGATAACACTAGTGCCATTAGTATTGCAAACAACCCAGTTCAGCATTCCAGAACCAAGCACATTGATATAAGATATCATTTTCTCAGAAATCACAATGAGAAGGGTGATATTGAACTTCAATATGTTGATACCCAGAACCAGCTTGCCAATATTTTTACCAAACCCCTTGATGCTACTCGATTTGCATATTTGCATGGGGAACTTGGTATTTGTCATCCCTTTGGCATTTTGTGAGGGAGAGCATGCTTTATGGTTTGCATAAGCGTCTGTTATATGAGTGATTGAATCTACATATTTGTACTTATGTATGCCTTTGTATAATTGACATGATCATGATTAGCTCAGTTCTTGTTAATATGTCTATTTTCACCATTTAGCCTGATTTTAATTTGAAAATTTCAAAACATGATCACTGCTTAGTTTGGCATCTAGCATGTGTAGGCTGATTGCTTTAGCTATCTTTTATGGACCTAGAAGCTACAATCCTTTTATCTTGGATGCAAACATGCAACTTGAATCTTTAAATGCTTTTCATGGAAATCCTGTTGAGTAAAATGAAGAAAATCATAAAAATTGATATCCATGTTGTTGGAGGAAATTGCTTCACCTTCCGGACTTAGAGATTAATAGCTCAAAGATTCACTAAGCTTCGGAGTTGGTGGGCTCCTGTTCGAAGGTGGAGGCGCCAAGCCGAAGGGTGCCTCAATCCGAAGTCCTGAGAAGCCCTTCGCAAGATACGAAGGCTCCGAAGTAGAACAACAGGATTGATAAGATGTTTGGCTTATCCATCTGCCCTAGATAAACTTTACCCTTTTTAACCCTGCTCCGGGTACCGAATTGTCTCCGCTATGTCGGTTGTAATCTAGGGGTGATTAGGTCTTTTCCTTAAACATTTTTTGCATATAAATACCCCCCTCTTTACCCTGTCCCGGGGAGGGGAACACTCGGGCCATTCAATACACATATTCGAACTACTTGAGTTATTATCCAATACGGAGGCTCGAGTAAGTTCTTAAGCATGAACTCACTGTTTGTCTGTTCTTGGTATCAGAGAACATGTTAGCGTAAACTTTTACGCCAACAGTTGGCGCCGTCCGTGGGGAACCAAGTTCTAGAAGCTTGTTCTCTACTACTGACTGCGCTTCGAAGAGCACTTACGGAGGGAGCCTCGAAGTCTTAAGATTCTGCGCACCCTTCGGTAAGGGGCTTCTTAGTGCAGCTCGAAGGCCCTCGCTCGCCTTCCCAAGTCGATCAAAGTCCTCGGTCTTCAGACCTCTCCGTGACTAGCCATGCCTCCGAAGAGAAGCCAAGCCTCGGGTCCTCTCCGAAGACCCCTCGTACCACAGGAGTCAGACCCTCAACCACTCCGGCGATTCCCGAAGATGCCGCTGGGCGTCGAGTGCCTAGGGGCCCCCGAGCTCCTCCTACGGTGCTCCAGACTGATTATGTCCGCTCCCAAGACCCGGAGCAGCCCTCCGACGAAGACGAAGACCTTCCTGGAACCGAGGCTACTCAACTAGCAAGGCTTCAGGAAGAAGTGGCGAGGTGGAGGCAAGAGGCCGCTGATCGCCTCCGCACTCAAGCCTCCACCGAGACTCCAGAAGGGCCTCAAGATGGTGGTGCTCGCAATCACCCAGAAGCTGCCCAAGTCCCGGAGGAGGCTGAGAACGCATCTTTCGATGATGAGTCTCCGTTATATTCGGACTTGCAAAGAGTGCCCTTCGATCTCAGATTCAAGGCCTCGAAGTTACACAAATACTCCGGTGGGTCAGACCCCGGAGAGTTCGCCCGCTCATATGACCTGGCAATAGAAGCAAGTGGAGGGGTGCGAAACACTATGGCAAAGTGTTTCTCCCTCGCTCTCGAAGGCATGGCGCTCCGATGGTTCTGGTCCCTGAAGCCAGGATCGATCAGATCCTGGGAGCAGCTGGAGAAGAAGTTTGTGAGCAACTTCCAGGGCACCTTCGTGGCCCCGATGTCCACAGGGAGTTTGTTCCAGCTAAAGCAGCGGGCGAGAGAAACACTTCGGGAGTACTTCACACGCTTCGCCCACACCAAGTCGCAGATGAAAGGTCTGTCTACCTCTTCGATAGTCGACGCCGCCCGCTAAGGGGTGCTAAACCCCGACCTCCTCAGCAAGCTCCATCGGAAGCCGGTGACGTCTGTGGCGCAGCTGATGGCGTACTTCGAACAGTATGCAAGGCGGAGGAAGGCTACCTTCGGCGGGGCGGAGCACCCGTGCCTGCCCTCCGAGAAGTCAAGACGGAGTCTGAAGCCTCGGCTCCTTTGCAACCCCCTCAAGATAACCGCTTCAACGAACACAGACGAGGGAAGAAGCATTTCCGTTCAGAGGTGCTGAACATTGCGCCTTCTGCTCCAAAGGCACCTGCGAATTTTCAGCAGGCGCAGAACTTCAAGGCTGGAGCACCGAAGCCTCAAGAGAGGGCACCTAGCAGGCGCCAGAGTTTTTTTTGTTGCATGCATGGCGACAATAGGAGCCATGACATGAAAGATTGCAAGGCAGTGTTGGCCCTTCGGGGCGACTACCTTGGGCGAAGTACCGGGTGGGGTACTTCGGGTCGAGCCCCACCAGCGGCACGGTCAGAGCCTGTGCAGGTCGTGGCCCGAGCTGGTGTCCTAGAAACCCCCATACGACTTCCGGTGGCCAATATTATGCCACCACCGAAGCAGGAAGACACACAAGACCGTGGCAAGTGAGTGGTCCTGCCCATCTCCGGAGGGGGGACACTCGGGAACATGTCAAAAAGGCAGTGGCGTGAGTACGTCCGCGAGGTTGGGCACATTGGGACTTCGAGTTCCGCAGAAGGGATGCCAGAGTGGTCTCATGTGCCCATCTCGTTTACTGCCAGCGATGGAGCGGGGGTAAAGTTCCCCCATGCCGACCCCCTGGTCATTTCCGTAGACATAGCAGGGGTGGAGGTCCGAAGGATCCTGGTGGACGGCGGGAGCTCCGCAGACATACTTTTCGTCCAGGCCTTCGATCAAATGTGCATCTCCTAGAAGGATCTACTTCCAGTGGCCCGGCCACTTCAAGGGTTCTCAAGATCGCCTCTCGATGCCCTCGGCCAGATAGGCCTTGAGGTTGCCTTCGGAGAGGGGCCTCTGGCCAGGGTAGAAGAGGTGATCTTCGATGTTGTCGACGCCCCCTATGCTTACAATGCAATCTTCGGCAGAGGAATGCTGAACCAGTTCAAGGCTATAGCGCACCACAATTATCTTTGTCTCAAAATGCCCACACAAGGTGGAGTGCTTACTATTTCAGGAGACCAAGCTATAGCCCGGAGAACGGAGTATGGGCACGGATAGCCGTTGGATCCTCGGCAAGTGCATAGCGTAGTGGAAGGCACCGAAGAGGTACCGGAGGTCACCGAAGAGGCACCGGAGACCTCGAACCTTTCAAAGGGGCTCTCTCTCAAGCCAAGCCCAGAAGATGAGGTCGAGACAAGGATAATTTCAAAAAATGGCAAAGAATATCCAGTGTAGTTCGGCAAAGGGCTATCCCCGAAGATAGCTACCTCATTGGAAGAAGTCGTCAAGCAAAATCTAGACGTCTTTGCCTGGACCGACGAAGACATCACCAGGGTTGATCGAAGCATAATCGAGCATAGCCTGCTCGTCAGCCCGAAGGCCAGGCCAGTGCGCCAAGGGCTCCGCAAGTTGTCTGCAGAAAGGGCAAGCCTCGCCAAAGCCGAAGTAGAGAAATTGTTAAAGGCTGGCATCATTAGGGAGGTAGCCCATACCGAGTGGTTGGCTAACCCTGTTTTTGTAAGGAAGAAGGACTCGAACAAATGGCGCATGTGTATTGACTTTACTTCATTAAATAAAGCATGCCCACGAGACCCCTACCCGATGCCCCGAATAGACCAATTGGTGGATTCCACAGCCGGCTCCGAATTTCTAAGTTTCCTCGACGCTTATTCCGGATATCATCAAGTCTGGCTGAAACGTGAAGACGAAGCCAAGACGAGCTTCATAACTCCTTCCGGAGTATTTTGTTATGTAAGAATGCCTTTTGGCTTGCGGAATGCCGGAGCCACCTTTTCACGTTTAATAGCTAAGGCTCTAGGTCATCAAATAGGCCGGAATGTCGAAGCCTACATGGATGATATTATAATAAAAAGTGCTCAAAAGCACCAACATAGCTTAGACCTAGCTGAAACGTTTGAGAGCCTCCGAGCTTGTGGAGTACGCCTCAACCCAGAAAAATGTATATTCAGAGCACAAGTAGGGAAACTGCTAGGGTATCTAGTTTCGAGCAGAGGAATCGAAGCTAGCCCAACGCAGATAAGTGCACTACAAAGAATGGCTCCACCAGGGAATTTGAGGCAGGTCTAGAAGCTAGCAGGAAGGCTCGCAGCCCTCAGCAGATTCCTAGCCAGGTCAGCAGAGCGAAGCCTCCCAATTTTTAAAGCCCTAAAGGGATCTGAGAGCTTCAGTTGGACACCAGAATGCTAGAAAAGCTTTGATGACATAAAAAGCATACCTCGGAAGCTTGTCAACACTTATTGTATCCCTTCCAGAAGAAACACTACTCCTTTATCTTGCAGCGACAGGCTCCGCAGTAAGTGAAGTATTGGTCCGGGAAGTTGAGCTTAAGGGAAAGCTGGTGCAGAACCCAGTTTATTTTGTGTCAGAAGCTTTGTCCGGAGCTAAGATAAGATACTCCGAGCTCGAGAAATTTGCTTATGCACTAGTAATGGCCTTGCGAAAGCTAAGGCATTATTTTTTGGCGCATAACCTAATTGTTCCTACTTCGTATCCTCTTGGGGATATACTCCGAAGCAAAGACTCTACAGGTAGGATTGGAAAATGGGTTGTCGAGCTAGCCCCCTTCGGAATCTCCTTCACAGCGAGAACAGTTATTAAATCTCAAATCATAGCTGACTTCGTAGCAGAGTGGACTCCATCTACAATTTGGGCTCCGGAAGAACACTCCGAAGGTTTATGGACAATATTTTCTGACGGAGCTTATCAGGCATCCGGTGCCGGAGCGGCGGCAGTCATCATATCACCATTAGGGCAGAAGGCCATGTATTCTGTGAGGCTCAACTTTAAAACCACCAATAACATCGCAAAATATGAAGGGGTCTTGCTAGGCCTCCGAAAGGCTAAGGCACTTGGAGCTGCAAGGATAACGATTAAGACAGATTCCCAAGTCGTCGCAGGGCATGTTGATAAGAGCTTTCAAGCAAAGAACCCACATCTAGCGCAATACCTTGAAGAAATCCACAAGGCTGAAGCAGCATTCAAAGGATTCACTGTTCGGAGTATCCCTCGGGCAGATAATCAACTCGCAGATATTCTGGCAAAAGCTGCGGTTGGAGCGGTGGACCTCCCGGAGGGTGCTTTCTACAAAGAACTAATGCAGCCCGCAACTAGTCAGTTACCCTCTGCAGAAATATTGTGCATTCTGACTACAGATTAGCGGGCTCCGATTATGAGCATATTGCAAGGTGGCATAGATTCTTCAGAAGGTCCGGATGCCCGAAGATTGCAAGCAAGAGCCCAAAATTACAAGCTTGTCAACAGAGTATTATACAAAGCTGGCGTGTGTTCCCCTCTACTCCGATGCATCTCCCAACCCGAAGGTCAAGACATACTTCGGGACATTCACGAAGGCTTGTGTGGAAGTCATCTGGCCCCTCGTGCTCTAGTTGGCAAGACACTGCGGCAAGGACTTTACTGTCCAACAATAGTGAGAGATGCAGAGGAGCTGGTTCGAACATGCCAGGGCTGCCAATGGATGGGCAGACAAAGCCATCGTCCGCCAGTTCAACTCCAAGTTATTGCCCCGGTATGGCCAATGGCTCGGTGGGGCATGGACCTCATAGGCCCTTTTCCAATGGCAAAAGGCGGCTTGAAGTTTGCGGTAGTAGCAATTGAGTATTTTTCAAAGTGGGTTGAAGCGGAGCCATTGACTGCTATCACTTCGAGGAATGTGCAAAAAATTTTCTGGTAGAACATTATATGCAGGTTTGGAGTGCCAAGGGAGTTGATAGTGGATAATGGAACCTAGTTCGAAGCTGACACATTCCAAGCATTTTGTGAAGAACTGGGTATTAAGTTGTGCTTTGCTGCGGTACGCCATCCACAATCCAACGGGAACATCCTTTCTGGTCTCAATCGGCGAATCATTGGCTTAGCCAAAGGGTTGTTGGTCGAAGATCTCCCTAAGATCTTGTGGTCCATTCGAACCACTCAGACCAGGTCCACAGGCTTTACCCCATTTAGACTACTATTCGGAGATGAGGCCATGACTCCAACAGAGCTCAGAGGTGGATCCCTTCGTGTAGTTCAACCAGGAGATGAAGATGAAAGGAACACTTTGCTGGACTTGTCAGAAGAAACAAGGCTTCGAGCTGTCGCCAATCTAACCAAGTACCAGGGCCAAACAAAGACATGGTATGACCCGAAGATAAAGCTAAATGAACTTAAACCTGGTCATCTAGTGTTGCGAAGTGTAATAGCTCCGGGGAAGCTAGGAAACAAATGGGAAGGACCATATGTTATCTTGCGCTCAGGATGCCCCGAATCGTTTAAATTAGCTAATTTAGAAGGGGAAGAGTTGAAGCATGCATGGCATGCGGAGCACCTTAAACGGTATTACACTTAGGGGCTCCTTGTAATCACTTGTAAAACTTTCCTTTCTTCTAAATAAAGAGAAGGGTCGAATTTTGTTTGCTCTTCGAATATCCCTTACTCCTGATGGACGCATCGGGAGGACGGATATGCTTGCAGAGTCAAGCATCTTTCCCAAGACCCGGGCAGCAGCCTGCGAACCATCGGTTCAGGGGCTCCGCTACCACCCTACGGATTCCAGGCTCCGGTTTGTTAGGATCCGTAGAAGAGTCTAAGGACTTTAAAAAGAAACAGATTTCCGGCCTCCGGGTATGAAGTATCTGTAAAAGAGCCGAAGGTGGCCACCCTACGGATTCCAGGCTCCGGCTTGTTAGGATCCATAGAAGAGTCTAAGGACTTTAAAAGAAACAGATTTCTGGCCTCCGGGTACGAAGTATCTGTAAAAGAGCCAAAGGTGGCCACCCTACGGATTCCAGGCTTCGGCTTGTTAGGATCCGTAGAAGAGTCTAAGGACTTTAAAAAGAAACAGATTTCTGGCCTCCAGGTACGAAGTATCTGTAAAAGAGCCGAAGGTGGCCACCCTACGGATTCCAGGCTCCGGCTTGTTAGGATCCGTAGAAGAGTCTAAGGACTTTAAAAAGAGACAGATCGCCGGCCTACGGGTTCGAGTAATTTGTAAAAGAGCCGAAGGTGGCCCCCTACGGGTTCGAGAAATACTAAAGTACGGATGTTAAGTCTGTTACGAAGCATTAGGTTGTTCGGCACATCATTGTGTCCGGCGAACCAATTTGCACAGCAAAGGATCCACCACCCCCAAGGAGGGGCAGGAGGGTAGGAAGCACACAAGATACTTTCGAAGCATTTCACATTAAGTATCATAGTTTTACATTAAGAAAAGTTTTGGTCCAAGCCCAGGAAAAATCGAAGACCTTGTCGGCATCTGGAGCTACCCCTCTGGCTACTCAGTCCTTCGGAGCTCAAAGCTGCCGGTTTGGTCCTTTTCGTCCAAGCGCTCCTATTCTTCTTAGAGGCGCGTAACTTCTTTTGCTCTTCTTGAAGCTCGGCCCAGGTTAGGAGCCTTTCAGAGTTAGTCCCCGAAGGGTCTTCGGCTTGGTACTCCGAGTCGGACCAATTCATATGATCCGAAGACGAGGATGCCTTCTCTTTCTCCTCTTCCTTGATATAAACTGAGACCTCTTGAAAAACTTCGAGGGTTATCTCTCCCTTGTCTCCACGAGGAACAGAGAAGCGAGAGCAGCGGTAAGGCCTTAAGCTCTCGAGGATTGTCCACTCCTTCCGGAGCCCTTCGGTAAACTCCAGTATTTCGAGGTCAGGGCTCGAGGGGCGCGACAAAACCTAAGAAGAACAGAACACCCAAACAAGCTTCTCGTTTATAACTTTTTCATTGATTAAAGGGGCTTTACAACAGTTTGTGTACATGATGGCCCTAAGAGCTAGACCTGCGGGTCGGTTGGTGGAGCAGGGATTGCCGAAGCTGGCGGCGCAGGAAGTGGTGGCCTTGTTTGTGCCTGCTTCTGCCGACGGGCCTCGTCAATCCAAACTTTGGCCGCAGCCTTATGGTCCATCTTCCAAGTTACCATAAGGCTTCCTAGGCCAAAGCTACGTCCGAAGAAGGGTGCAGCAGGTCTTCATAGGCGAAGCTTCCAGGGGTCGAACCCCCGACTGAAGCGAGGGGGATCTGAAGGGACTCGAGGTGACGAAGAACTCCGATGCCGGCACACTGACCGGAGATCTCTCCATACCGGGCGCCGGAGTTCATCATCAACGCGCTGCCACTTGGATCCTCTTCAGCTTCCGATCGAGGGATTCGCTAGCCGCCGCAGAAGACGAAGGGCACATAGTGCCAAAATATTCCAAGGTACCCTGAAGGGCGTCCAAGGTACGTTCTGCTGCACTAGCGTTCTTCTTCTCTGTTGCCTTCAGCCCTGCAGCAGTAGCAGACACCTCGGCCACCTGGAGCAGTAAGGAACTCTTCTGGGCCATCACTTGGTTAAGAGCTCCTTGGAGCTCCACCAGTTGGGCGCTCGAAGTGGCCGCCGATTGTCGGAGCCTTTCAACCTCCGCCCGAAGAACTACGTGCTCGGCTTCAACCTCTTGGGCCAAAGTACGGAGCACATCGTTGTCTTGCCTCGCCATTCGGAGGGCTTTGTCGGCCGCAGCCCTAGCCCTCCGTTCCTCTAGAGCTTCCTCCTCCAACCTAAGGGATCTTTCGTCAGAGTCTTTGAGGGCGGTTTGGAGGGTGATAACCTTCCTTTTGAGTCGATTAGTTTCGACCTCATTGGAAGTCACTGCCGCTCTAGCAAGGACGAATTGCTACAAAGGAAAAAGAACAAGTAAGTACCAAAGTGTTTATAATTACTAATTCGAAGTAGCTATGGTGCTTTTCATACCTGAAGGGCAGCCATTTCGAGGGACATGTTGAGCGCTGGAGCCCTAGCTTCGCTCGGAGCCAAGACCAGGTCCGAATTGGCGATGTCCTAGCTCTTCTCTTCCAGGGGCTCCAGGAGCACTCAGAGGCCTACCCGGTGCTCCAGGAACGGAGCCAGCAAAGGAAGCCAAGACGAAGCTTGGCGGTCGTCTATCGTGACCTCCTCCTCCGAGTTGTTGGCCAAGGTCGTCGCGGGGCCGGGGGGAAGGCCGAGGCTAGACATGCTTTTGCCCCTCCCCGGCACGAAGGCGGGCGCAGCGGTTGAAGCAGAGGTGGCCCTTTCTTCAGCGGCTACCCCTTCGACCAGAGCCGCGTCAGCAGGGGCGACCTCGGTCACCAAAGCCACACCGGCGGGCACGACTTCTGCTACTAGGACTGGAGCGTCCAAAGGAATCGGGGGGTCTACCTGGGCCACGACCCTTGAAGACGTTTGGACTTCGGGTGCAGCCGGAGCTTTGTCACCCTTCGAGGTACCTATCGTGTTGAGAAATTTGATAAACAGTTACAAGAAAAGATTGTTGTAGGTATCAACCGAAGTAAGGGCTTCGAGTCGCACCTTCGGAGGCCCTGTGAGGCAGGATCGTCGGATCCTCCAAAACTTCATACATCTGGAGGATATAATCGAGGTCGTCTCCCGAAGCCCTCTCCACCACGTTTTCTGCCAGGGCTGCGACTTCCGCCGTGACCACCCCGGTTACGGGTGAGTTGGGGGTGGTGGAGTCTGATTCCAGGTTTACGACGACGGGCACGGGGGCGCGCGTCGGATCTACCTCCGCAACCTCCCGAGCAGAAGTTCCAGCTGGGACTTCCCCTATATCTTCATCGTCCTCCAGGAGATAATTCTTGAAGGTCGTTGCCAGTTGGGCATTGGAGTCTTCGGAGTCCTCTGAAGCCAAACTCTGGATGTCCAAGGACGAAGTAGACAAAGCAGGAGCCAGCTGCGGAGGGAGCTTCGCCATTTTATTCTTCTTAGGCGGCGTCTTGCTGGCTTTCTTGGGTGGCTCGGCGATGGCTTTCCGTTTCCGAGAGGCTGCTCCGGTCGAGGTAAAGTCTGGCAAAGGAGAGGGCACCATTCCGAGAGCTCCCCACACTCTGTTGGAGCGCTCCCAACTCCCCACCAGCTCCAGCCTATTCTGTCTCTCAGTCACCGTAGGGGCTCCGAGGACCCGTTCGGTGGCCCAAGCGATGTCTTCCGGAGCTAGCGCTAGTGGAGCCGCTGGGGAAAAAGGGTAACATGTTATAAGTATGCTATTCTTCATCATCTAACACATTACTACAGGAGTTGAAATCGTACCTAGGGTTCGAAGATCACCCTCTGAGGCCTGTTGAAACACTATCGGCCAGGTAGCCCTGAGGGGTGGAATCCGAAGGGAGATGAACTCTTCGGCGAGGTCGTGCATACTCATGCGACGGGCCACCGAGGTCAATAGCCCTAGCCGCGTGGAGAGTAGGCTAGGATTCGGAGCGATCTCCGCCTCCTTCCGGAACCAGATCTCTTGGAGAGGCCCTGCGAGGGGGGAGTCCTCTCCGACTTCGGCGTAGAACCACCGAAGGATCTAGTTGGTGTACCACCGATCGTTGATGGCCTTCATAGGAAAGTGTTGGGCATGCTCCCTCCGCAACTGGAAGTTGACGCTGCCGAAGGCCGTTATCACCTTGGATTCCCCAGGCCCGTCCTGCGGCTTCGGTTGGCAGATGGCTTCATGAGTAGCAGCGAAGACCTCCGAACGTCCTTCGCACCCTTCGGCCCAGAGTGCCCACTCAAAGATAGCTAGGCGGGCGATGGCATTGGGGGATAATTGAGGTAATGTGATGTGAAACAGGTCCAGCACCTCCGCCAAAAAGTCGATGGCCGGAAGCCCCAAGCCCGCTTCGAAGAACGCCTCAAAGACCACCACTTCTCCGCTTCGTGGCCTCGGGGTTGATTCCGACCCGGGGACTCGAGTCCTCAGTCCTGCCCCTAGTTTCCCTTCCACGGCCTCCTCAATGGACTCAGCGGTGCTCATGGACTGGCCGATGAGGAAGCTTTGAGCGATTTTCTTCTTGGAGGGCGGGCGGAGCTCCCGAGGGTTCTTGGGCCAGGCGTCGCCCGGAGCTCCCGCCATTGCTGCCGCAGCCGAGGCGGCCCACGCTTGCCTCTGCGCCAGGGTGCTTGCCGCCACCGGAACGGTGTGGCTGGTTCTCGCCATGGCTTAGTGGATTGGGAGACTGTGAGAATTGGAGGTTGAAGAGAGCAAGTCGCAAGCGCTGAATGCGGTAAAAGGTTTCGGGTAACTTCTAATCCTCCTTTTATATCCGATCGCTGGTTGCTACATTTCGATTGCGTACACACTGCAGGTTCGGCTTCTGCCACTAGCAGATGGGTCCAGAAAGTGGAACGGCGTGAGACCGCCATAAATTTCGACCGTTACCTTTTTACAGGGCGTAACGGCTACCTGCGTCGTAACGGCTATAATCGAAATGGCTCCCCACAACGTCTACGCTTCGGAGTAGTACTCTTTCCTACGATGTGTTCACACGGCGTTAGGAGCTTAGGGAGAGGTCCGAATGCTTTGGGTCCGAAATCCTCCGAAGGAATGTAATGTGTTCAAATCCTCTATAAGTCTCAGAATATGAAAATATTCCTTGCGTATACTGCCTCCCTTCTGCACATGTTAAATACGGAGAGGCGTATTCGAGGGGCTACTGTTGGAGGAAATTGCTTCACCTTCCGAACTTAGAGATTAATAGCTCAAAGATTCACTAAGCTTCGGAGCTGGTGGGCTCCTGTTCGAAGGTGGAGGCGCCAAGCCGAAGGGTGCCTCAATCCAAAGTCCTGAGAAGCCCTTCGCAAGATACGAAGGCTACGAAGTAGAACGACAGGATTGATAAGATGTTTGGCTTATCCATCTGCCCTAGATAAACTTTACCCTTTTTAACCCTGCTCTGGGTACCGAATAGTTTCCACTATGTCGGTTGTAATCTAGGGGTGATTAGGTCTTTTCCTTAAACATTTTTTGCCTATAAATACCCCCTCTTTACCCTGTCCCGGGGAGGGGAACACCCGGGCCATTCAATACACATATTCGAACTACTTGAGTTAGTATCCAATACGGAGGCTCGAGTAAGTTCTTAAGCACGAACTCACTGTTTGTCTGTTCTTGGTCTCAGAGAACCTGTTAGCGTAAAATTTTACGCCAACACATGTCTTTTGTGCTAAAGTTGAAAAAGATCTGGTTGGGTTTGTCTTGTCGCATTATCTATATTCTAGACTGCTTACCATAGCACTTTGGTATGAACTAGGATATTGTAGTGTTTGCCAAAATCACTGCTTTAAGATTCTAACAGTCTTCTCTTGACCTAGGCTTAGCATGATTGGTTAGCATAAGGTTGACAAGCAAATAACCTCTGGCACTAAAAGAAAAAAGGAAACTAAAAGTATGAAAATTATGCATATCAAGATTGCTCAAGCTCCATGTTTTTGGATATGCTTTCCTAGGTGAATATTAGCTAGCTTTTGTAGTTCATGTCTAGGTTGACTAGTCTAAGAGGTGATGCTTTTCTCTTTAGACGAACAAAAGGATGTGCTCCAAATGAAAACTAAATTGTATTAACTTGAGCTGAGTGCAGTTTTAAGATATTATCATGGGCATCTTTTGCACTGTATGTACTTGCACTCACGTATCTCGGAAGCTTTGCATCATTTATTGCTCCTTGATTCTTGCATTACCAAAGGGGGGAGATAATGCAATTCAAAAGGGGAGAGACAGAAACAGAGTCTGGTTGAACTTGCCAAGGGGGAGAATGTTTGCATGTGTTGCCGAAGGGGACTTTAATGGGAATGGGGGAGAAATTTACTTTTATCAAGTGACAAGTTTTTTCTCTTTTCTGAGTTTTTATGGTCACTTGTGTACTGAAAGTTTAAATTTTTCTTGAATTTGGATTTGGGTTGTCAATCCACTCATCAAGGGGGAGATTGAGAAACCAAGTTGAGATGTGTCTTGGTTTCAGTCTGTGATGAGTGATTGACAAGTGGCTTTCGCGTCGAAAGTGTCCTCTCCGAATGGGTTCGGAGGTGTTCTAGCGAAGGGGTTGGGTAGTTATTGGCTGCACAAGTATGCAGCGAAGTATGTCTATTGAAGGGGTTTGGAAAAATACATGTCGGAGGTTGTACCAAAGGGTTTGGCACTTTGGTGGTGCACTGGAGTGTGTACTGGAGGGTGTTTACCAAGAGAGGCCTTTAGGGTATCAGAAACACTTGGTTGCTTGTCGTTGGTGTCTAGGTGATTTCGGAGGCGATAGGACGGTCAGCACAGTAAGTGCCTAAACTTAAGTAGGGAGCTTGATGTCGGGCAAGCAGGGAGCTTGGTGCCGGAGGGTCACAGAGGCTGTGTGAAGTCGAGGTCGGTCCTCGGGTCAAAGTGAGCTAGTCGAAGGCAGGAACTATGGAGGGGGACTCCGAATGAAAATACCTCGAGGCAAAGTCCTTGGAGGCGAGGCGCTTTGAAGGGGTACTCCAAAAGGAGACACTTCAAAGGATGGCGGTCAAGTCCTCAGGAGTGAGGCAAGGCTGACAACTGTGCTCTAGATGGAGGCACTAGGAAGGTTACCTGACAAAGGTCTCAGAAGTCAAGATGCATCGAAGGCATGGTCCGGAGAAGAAACTTCGGGAATGTGGGAATGTGCTCCGGGTGGAGACATTACGAAGGTGCGCTTATGGATATGCTTCATGCAGAGGCCTTGGACGAAGGAGGGATTCGAAAGGTGGTGAACAAAACCCTCCGGAGGAAGGTACTTCGAAGGTGGGGCTTCGAAGTCATTGGCTGATGCCTCCCCACACTAGGTGAGAAAATGGTTGATGTGCTCGATCATGGAGACTGAGTCTTGCCCTGAGAACTTGGTGACATCGGGAATTTTCTATTGGCTTGGCATGGGCACCCGATCGAAGGTAGTGTCGCCGATACATGTATGTCTGGTCAAATTGAGCCCAAATTTGTCCCGAATAACTTCAGCGATCCGATTCACCCAATCGGGTGCAGGTAGCATATTCCTTGCGACTTAGTATGTGGATTGAGGTACTTCTTACCTGATCGGCCCCTATGGCGCAACCGAAGGCTGAGATGGCGGTGTGCCCCTCCCAAAGACGTGTTATGTGAGGTCATGCATGCCTATCCCTTGGAGAACAGTGGTAGGTAGAACAGGGGTAGGTAGCTGGGTCGTCATGCTCCCTTCAATATCGAACGAAGTGTCCAGTAGATCCTACCTCACTAGCCCTTATGGAGGTGGCATCGACGAGTGTGCCGAGGATTTTGCAGTATACGAGGATGGTTGATGGGGAAGTACACCGACCTTGCGCTGACTCCTGAGCTATTGTGCCATCAACAGTCTTCTTGATTAGCCCATGCAAGGTATTGACCAATACCTCAGACTGATTGATGAGGGCGTGATAGAGAGCGTTGTCGACGGCTTCTTGAAAACTGATTTGAGGGTCATGCCAAAGGCCTCGAGACACATTTTTTTGTAGTTTTCCATATGATCCTGTATTTATTCCCTTTGTTCGTCGGTGAACGCCTCGAGGTAACCGGAAGGATGTCCCACCGGGCGTGCCAAAAAGCGTGTTGGTGTCGTTTTTGGTCACACGCGTAGCTTGGGAGGTCTGCTTAAGTGGGTCCCATAATCTTAGAAAGGATTATGTGCCAATAAGTTTGACCATGCAACTAATAAGGGAAAATGAAAACATTATTACACCGATCGGCTATCGAGACGATAACTAGTGATAAGAAATAATTGTGAAAACCGGCGCTTATGAGCCGATAGAAAAATCGAGACTATCGGGATCGATTATGCCATCGACATATAACACGCCATCAGGCATGCGGACATTGCCTCGCACACAAAGGCCGATGAATAACCCTCGACATCGATAAAGTATAATGTGAAATTAAAGATAAAACTGAGATTGTACCAATCGAGCTAGGACTGTAAGAGATCGCAACAATGCAACCTTGAAGAATACCCGATCGTTAGGGTGGCAGCTCTTCGCCAGAGATCAAAGCGCAGTCGAACATACGCGGATAGTAGTTTGTGGCTGACCATGGGGAAGACGATCTAGTGAAGAAATTGGCGTGTTGATCTGGCCACAGGTCCTTCCTGTTTGGGGGACACTACTTTTATAGGCACCTCTCAAATTTTCACGTTCCCCATTACCATCCTTGCCTCTGACCCAATGTGAATTAGCTTTAGTTCTAACCCTCTACATCAGCTGTGTCTTAGGTATTTAATGAAGAGAAGAAAAATAGACAACATTGGACCTAGTTTCTTCTCTCTTTCATTGGATCCACTGTGTCGTCGACCTATCACTATTTCACCTTTTGGTTCTTACCTATATAGCCTAACCCAAGCACAGTCAAAATCGCAGTTTGAGCAAGCATGAGAATGGGAGTCGTAAAACTCTAACCAGATCATTTAACAAGGCTTATAATGTTTACAGCTGAGACACAAAGGCTGTCTATCCTTACAAACATAGATGCACATGGCATGTATAAACAGAAATTGTAGATCCTCCGGAAAACATGTCTCTCAGCTCCTTCCAGCGTGTATGGTTGCGCGGACAAAATCTTCACAAGTAGTATGACCACCGGAGAATACATCCGGCAAAGCACCCATGACATCAAAGGCCTCCTGCAAATCTTCAGATGAGGTCATGTCTTCGAGCCATGGCAGCAGATCCTTAGAAAATCCCAACATATCCTTCATGTTTCCCAGCTTTTCTTTCATCGTAATCTCCCACCCTTTGAGGTTACCACTCGATTCATCTTTTTCACCAGCCTTTTGCATGCCAGATGATTTGCCTTTCTTGAAAAATTGCTGCAGCTGCTCAATCAAGCCAGTGTATACCAACATCGGCTGGACAATGGCAAAAAGCCTCTTGCTGTCGTTTGAATCAATGGATGAACCTTCAGCTGATCGGACTGAAGAGGAAGACAAATCAGCAGAGAGCTTGAGGGTCGACCGTCCATGCTTGTATTGCATGTAAGCATGGTATATGCCCCTCTGCAGGAAAGCAGGGCGGTGCTGTAGCCAACTCTCATAAGACTCAGACAGCAGAGAATTAACCATCATGAACTGTACAGTTTCCTCTGATGAACCTAAACTACCACGGGCTCCAGATAGAGGTGAAAGCCGAACAGGAGATTCTGGAGTTGACGGTGAACAGGACAAGTACGAGGCAACAGCTTTGGCCATGACATGACGTTGCTGGTTGGCACTACCATCTACAAGATGAGAAGCCATCTGGATCATGAAAGGAAGAAATCGCGAGTTGCTCTCCCTTCCCCCACCTTTGCAGTCAGTGCTGAAAGAAGCACCTGTTGCAAACCTGGCCAACATCTAGTGAAAACAAACCATTTGTGATTAGTCATGTTCGTGCAAACAAGAAAAATAAAACGATAGGCCAACATATCAATCAATTTTGCATCCTTACAATGCAATATGAAAATGAATTTCAGGCTCAAATTATATGCCCTACAACACGCACTCTATACAAAAGAATGACCATATGTTAGACATGTTTCAGCTTTTCTTGTTAGTAAATAATGCAATAGTGTTATGGGCTCGCAGCTCGCTAATTACTAACAACAATATATTTATATTCCTAACTAATAGATGTAATCACAAAATAAATATCTCTATCTTAAATCATCTAACATATTTACTTAGGCAACATATATAACACATATTATTATTATGAAAGGTAAACTCTTTCCTAATAGCACCAGAAAATGCAGTTTGTAGGGACATAATAACAGCATAATGAATGAAATGGAACTTTTATTCTTTTATCCACAAGATCAGAAGCTACGTACCAGAACAATGTCGTATGTTAACAAGCGGAGACGGCTCCCATCTGCTCGTCCTAGAGAATTCAATTGGTCCCAGTATTGGTCGACACATCGGGTGTACTGCCCAAGAGGAACAGATGGGCCCCTCAAGGGGAAGATACAATTACACAATGTCTCATTATTTCTCAGGGTAGCACCATCCCATTCTTTTTTAGGATTCTTCAGTGCAGAATCAGCTCGTTTAGCTTCCTGGTGACATTGGTAATGTATGATGTTGAAGTGGCTAACAGTAGTGTAAACACAGTCCCCACGGCCACTACCTGAACTTGTTGCACCCAAGTTCACCCGTTTACTGAATGCATAGACTCCTAACATGTCAGCCGGCCTTAACATATACCCTTCTCTACAAACCATACATGATAAACCATCCTCCTCTTCTTCCACATCATCCAAACCTTCAATTATAGGCTGAGAGACAACAATACGTCTACCTCCATCAGAAGCAAATTCTTGACGCATTCCTAGCCCCTGGTGAACAAAAGAAAGCAGTGAAACATATTACTTTGTGCACATGCAGAACACAAGACCAAACAGCAAATCATAAACAATCAGAACACGATTTCAAATCATAATTTTACACAACTCAGTGCAGGTGATGAAATGATAACTGCAACAGTTACCTGAAGTAGCATTTCTCTTTTCTTCAGAGCACGGCGGCGCATTTCATCCCTTGTAGCATGTCGCAGCTCTTGAATCTTCTCTCCCAGGAAGCCATCACCATTGTTTTCCTTGTTAGCAAGTGTATCCAAAAGATTTTCTGCTCTTGCACCGATCTCATTTTCACCAGGCACTCCTTCCAAAGCATGAAGCAATGGCAGAATGCCTTCTTCATCGACACACTTCTGTGTAGGTAGATGACCCTTGGCAAGCCCCTTCAACATTGACAGGATGAGTGGAATTGAATGTAGCTTTAAACCAGCTGTCCATTCTGCACTAGTCCTAAAGCTAGTCTGCCCTGCAGAAGCAAAGCTTTCCCGCAGATGGCTGACAGCAGCTTTTGTAATGTCCTTCTCTAGAATAATCTCCTTCAGCCTTTCACCACAAGAACTTGTCTTGAGTGACTCCGATACTCGAACAAAGTTTTCAACAGCAGATCTCTTCATTGATGCGTCTTTGCTTAAAGATTCATCTTTTAGATTTTCTTCATGTTGCTTCTGCAACCGGTCAAACTCACTCCAGTCCCTAAGGTAAGGCTCAAAATGTAGAACAAGAGCCTCCATGGCTGCTCGCTCCCCATAAGTCAAGTTAGGCAAGATCCTTGCCACCATCTCCTCATTTCTTTGTTGCTTGTTTGATTTTTTGGCACCATCTGGAGGGCATAACCTCTCCAAAAACATGAGAACAATTTTCTTTGCCTGCTCACCAGCACCAGTCTCTTCAGTAGTAGTCGTAAAAACACTTTGGGCAATACTTATGTCACTCTCATTAGCTTCCATTGTAAGACTTTCTACAATTAATAGAATACCCTCAGCTGACTCCATCGCATCTACTGAGAATGCACGCCTGGCTATCTCAAGTAGCAAACCAAGTGCACCAAGACGTAATAAAGCACATCTATTTTCACGTATTTTGCAACAATACTTTAGAAGGGTAAGAACTGAACCCAACTCTTCCTGGTTAGATCTTAACTCATCTTCACGCAGGCTCTGAATAAAAGGAATTTAGGGGGACACAAGTCAATTTTCAAGCCTCATTAACAATAGCAGGGTTAGTGCACAAAATTCAAATACCAATCCCAACTAAATACACTATAAGCATAAGTTATAAAATACAATAAGTAATTAATTATCCTCAAATAAAAAAACTGTATACATGATTATATAAGACCAATTGAGACCTACATACTCATATGCAAATATGTGAGTGTTAAATATTTGCAGCCATAAAAGATCTAGAGGGAAGGTGGCTGTCAAACTTACTACCATCAACCCCAATTCCCTCTTTTATAGAGTATATAAGAAATGTCAATCTGTTCAAATTCATGATCAAACACAAACCCATTGTGTTAACATAATATACCTGAATCATGCTTAATATAATTTCAAGACCTCCGCATTCCCGAACAGCACCTGCTATAGCAAACTCAACTTCAGGATCTTGAGATTCCTCCCTTTCTTCTTCTAACTCTTTAATCATAGGTTCGGTAGCTTCACCATCTAATCCCTGATAAGAAAATAAACATTTTCTATGAACATACATCGACAAGAAGAGGCAGAAAATAGCATTAACCACATTGGCAAAATAAGTTCCAATTGTGGACAGATTAAGGTGGTGTTTAGTTCATAGACTAAAGTTTAGTCTGTGTCACGTGTCACATCGGATGTTTGGACATCAATTTGAAGGACTAAACATAAACTAATTATAAAAATAATTGCAGAATCAGAGGATTATTCTCGAGATGAATTTATTAAGCCCAATTAATTCATGATTAGCAAATGTTTAATGTAGCATCACATTGTCAAATCATGGCGGAATTAGATTCATTAGATTCGTCTCGCGAATAATCCACTGATTATAAATGTGTTTTGTAAATAGTCTACATTTAATACTCCAAAATAGTATCTAAACATTCGATGATCGATGTGACAGGGACTAAAGTTTAGTCCCTATAACCAAACGGGGCCTAAGTCCCATGAGCAGTCAGTTCTTGCACAGTAATGTGCTCTGCAATTGTTCAATAAACATATGATGAAACCCTAGAGTTTGCATGCAGTGTGCGTTAGGTATGAAATATTACGTTGAAACAGATTCATTTTAACAATGATGATAATAATCTCATGTGTTGGCACTTGGCAGTACAATATCAGTTCTCCGTATGTGCAAAACAGCAGTTCCTGCTATTAAATATTAATAGGTGCATGCTAGGTATCGGTTCTATCTACATCTAACAATAGCTCCCTTTGTTTGTGTTTAGATGGTATTAAGTATTAACCTTTTACTAGTAAACACATATCAAGGTAATATTGGCATATTGCCAAAATGCCCTCCAATAATATATTGTACATGCAAAATAAGGTAGGAACTAGGAAGTAGTGGAGATATATCATTCGTGGGGATATTTTGTGAAAGTTTACCTAAAAAAACGTAAAATGAAAAGTATTTGTGGAAGAAAATTTTGGTTACTAATGCCAACTAAACACAAACTGAGTGAGTAGAATCATTATATCTTAATTTGTTTGTGCCTTTGTGGCCAAGGAACATCATTAGAAACAAGTATCCAGATATTGAAACTATTCAAACTGGAAATGTGCTAATGAAATCAAAGTCTAACCCGAATAGCTAACCTGTAGTCTGTAAGTGACTGTCATTGGTGGACAATCTTTGATAGAAGCAGCAGACAGTGTGCTGGCGTTGGGCAAAGAATGCTGAGATTGACCATGGTGCTTCCTCCATACTTGCTCATAGACTTGGGAGATGCTAAGGTCAAGTGAAATTATATTCCCAGCAACCAGTAACTCCATACCATAGTCATCCTCTAGAAGACCAATCAAATCAAGTTGATGACATATTTTATTTTTTACATCTCTCATTAGTGGGCCAATCTCTGCACTGGAGTATGGATTCTTTGTCATCGAACCCCTGATGAACTCTTCTTGAGTATGTGCCTTGTTTAGAATTAAAAGATAAATAGGCTCTGGCTTAACTGGGCAAATCAAATTGCATAGTTGCTCCAAAATAAACTGAAAGATAGTTCCAGATAAGATAACATTATAATCACAAATAAGTTGCATTTTATTGTCAGTTTATAGCAAACAATTCAGTTAATCACAATATATTGCAAAATATGAAGTTTGTGATTGTACCAGAGATGTCCGTCTCTTCTTTTCTTTCACATGCTTCTGCAATCCAGATATGCAAGCACGAATAAATTGACGTTTGTTTGCCGTACTCTCTACAAGCAAGCTGTCAAGAAGATCCTTCAAAAACCTATTGCAGTCATTAATTAACTTTGTCTTTTGCACAACTAGCCCACGGATAACCAGAAAAGCCTCCAGCAATTCAGACAACAAATTATCACTCATAAATCTGCAACAAGGGAAAAATATAAAGTATGTAGAGAATGAGCTGCATGGGGGGTGCATGTGCGCAAACAGAAAAGATGGGGTTAGGCATACAGGGTATTAGGACTACCTTGCTCTGATATTGGGAATATCAAGGAATTTGTTGAGGAGCTCGACAAGCTTGTGAAGAATGAATCCTTGTGATATGTCGATGCTAAGGCTTCTCTCTTGAGATTCAACATTGGACACTTCTGTTGTTATCAAAGAACATAATGTGGTTAAACAACCACGAATGGTTAAGAAAAGACGTGAAGCATCTGAATCAATCATTGTCCCAAGTAACTCAAAGTACTCTGCAGCACATTCACCAGCTGACAGGGTTCGAGGAAGTAATGACATGAGTAAGTTCAATAACTGATACTGTCTGGATGAATTTGAGGGGCATAGCAAGCTTATGAGAGTGCAGATTTCAGATCTTATTGACTGAGAACAGGAACTTAAGATCAAGTCTGACACCCAGGAGCCCAAAGCAAATTTTGAGAAGTCACCTTTAGATGACTTTCGACATGCACGGTGCTTCCATCTGAGTCCATATTTTAAAACCAGGTAGTCAGACTTTTGTGAATCATGCCGTGTTTTTTGCATCCCTTTCACCGCCTGTGATACTTTATACTGCCGCCTAACAAAATCAAGATATGATGCACCACTCTCCCATTCTGAATAACTGAGAAGTGAAATATCCTGCCCTCTTCGACTTACATCTAGAATCTTCCCTGATACATCAGATTGAATCTTGGAAGTGGGTACATTAGTTATTGAATGACCAGCTGTATCATCATTCTTTGTTTGCAACATCAAGCTAGATTTTCCCATAGAAGGTTCTTTATCCCCGGAATCAGATTTTGGAGGTGTGCAAGCCTGAGAAATGATTCTCAAACAAGGGAGAATAATATGCTCTGAAATTGCAGGATGCTTCGCTCCAACTTTAATAGAAGAGAACAACAATTGAAAGGCCACACGTAGCCTTGCCTCCCAAAACTCATCCACAAGCGCACAGGTCTCTGAAAGTAAAAGTAACTCTTCTCGTGTTGATTGTGAAATATCCATGGAGCGATGGTGCTCAAGACAATACATCACCTTCTTCTGAATCAAGTTATTCAGTTCTTTAACTGCATCTGCATCACATTCAGAAAAGGATGAAAGCACAGTCCTGGCAAGAGTGCGTGAAGTTCTAGGGCCCTGATGAATGTTGTTTTCAAATAACTCTGACAGAATGCCAGCACTAACAAGTTGTTTCTTGCAGTTTGCATGCTTGGACAGAACTTGCAATAACTCCAAGCATTGAGTAACAAACGTGGTACTACAGCCATAGCAACTGTTTGGAGACCTTGGTATTGAACAAGCTGGTAATGCATTGGTATCATTAGAATTTTTCTGGTGCAAATATGTCATTAAAACACGGCGCAGTCCCTGTAATGTCTGAACGCTTTTGCTCACTGAATCAAAAGCTGCCTTGCATTTTTCACCATACAACACACCAAGAAGTGCAATTTTGCGATTTACCTTGCATGTGGGCCCAGGCAAAGACACCATCATCTGCTGGACAGCATCTTTCTGCTGTGAATCAATCTCCTGCTCACCTATACTTGATACAAGTTTAATAAGAGGCTTCTTAAATCCCATCAGCTGCTGATATCGCCTATGAGCATTTTCTGACTCTGACTCAATTGCTGTCAATCCTTTTCTCATATCATCATCATTTTCCATGTTATCAAATGAGAAGCTTGGTTTTGCCATGAAATGGAACTCAAAACGACCATATTTACTGTATCCACATTCATTGCAGAGGAAAGAATCAAGGTTTTCATAATTAATATTTCTACATTGCCTGCACTGGTATGCATTTTCATGACAGTTGCTACAGATGCCATGCTTATCAGTTACAGACCTGCTACACCGTGGGCACTGCAATGACTCAAGGGAAGATGCTTGAAGATTTTCGTAAAACGAATCAAGCTCAATCATGAAATTGCATGCTGTAATTGGGATTGGGAACTCCACCTTCAATTCTGTCTGATTAAAAGTAAGATGACAGCTTTTAGCACGCTTCCAGAGAGACCAATTATTCTTCAGTTCTGACAAGTCTGTTACCGGCCTGTTGTTGTAATACAGGTTAAGTACTTTCACTGACTTTGACTTGCGAGCATCATAAACATTCATTGTCACTGACTGTATAGTAAAGCTTCCCGTACATTTCACTATTATCCTATTGTCAGTGAATTTTGTCTCAGACTTCAGGCTTTCAAGCTTCATTCTCGAATACGGAACATCCGGGCAACTGCAGGTAACACAAGGCTCACTTTCCAAGTAATAGCCATCAAACTCCACTAAGCAACTCAGTGTGTTGTATATACGGGAATTTGGATGATTTGCCAATAGCTCATTTTGTGAGTGGAGTGTGTCAAAAATACAACTTATTACATCAGATGCTAAACATTTACTCAGAAGTTCCATGTCACTCTGCTTTGCAGTAGAATCATTTGCTTTTCCGAGTAAACATGTCATAAGGTCAGTGTACTCAATGATGTTCTGTCCATACATGGGAAGATACTTAACCTTCTGCAGTAGAGTTGTTAACATGTTCTCCTTAAATGAATTCTTTGAATGGTACCACAGTCCAAGTAGAACACTTTTGGCCTCATGACGCACACTTGTGGAATTCCATTCTAACAAGAATGTATCAATAAAACGCTTCAAGACATCACCTTCTTTACCACTGAATGCTCCTACAGCCTGCTCCATGTCCATGCATGATTTTTCTGAGGAGCCTTCAGAAGCATCGTCACCCTTCCGCTTCTTTTTTGAATCTGACAATTGTGAACTAGTTCTTGTAGAACCTGTAATATCCCCACTCTCTGATTTCTGCATGTTATGGTTGGCATCCTTCCCTGAATAGAATGCTAGATTTAGAAGCTTGAGAGTCTGAATGATACATTCTTCACTGAAATAGTAAAAGTTGTCCATCAGAAAAGGAAGAAGATCTGTGTGCTTCAAGCAGAATTTTTGCCAATTTCTTGGCCTTGCTACAGCCACATCACAAAGAGTAGACAAACATTTTATGAGCTTAACACTTCTCTCATAGGGCACAGGATTTTGAAAACCTCCAGACTTATTAATGATTTTGTGAAGTTTCTTGACTTCATGGGAACATTGCCATGAATCCCTGACACTATAATAATGAGTCTTGCTACCACACAAATGAAGGAATAGCCTCCTTGCATACCTCCGAACAAATGTTGTATGAGTATTGCTGATATAACTGCAAAGAACATCTTGGTATCCATCCAACTTTAGATCCTTGGTGTTGGGAACCTTGCAACTTTTATCCTTCTCAGCAGACTTCTCTTTTTCTGGTCGAACCATGCTATATACAAGCCTGAATGTATTCTCCAACAACAGTTTACTGTAGTCCATGAAAAGATCAGTTGGATGGGACTTAGCATAAGAATCTGAGAAAAAGGGAGAGAAGTTTCCAGCTGGTAGCTCTCTCCGTACTGCCAATAGGGATCCACAGCCTGAACTAGAAGAACCACCTTCACCACTTACAGATGATGACTTGAAAACATGAACAAGTTGCTGCAGTATATCCATTAAATAATTCAGAAATGATTGTTGCCTGAGAGCAGAACAGGCACGAATTAACTGGGAAGCAAACTCATTTTTATCATGGTCATCATTGGAGGACGGAAGAGTTATGTTTGACATTTGGACATGAACAGGACTTTTTTCTGTCAAATCAGAGCTCCCACCAGACTTGGAATGAGTGCCATCAGCCCCAGGCTGGTGCCAGTTACGGAACATTAGTGTGAAGAACATGAAAACAAGGATAGATACTTCTCCAAAAGAACAGCGTGTTTTCGCAGGGAAGGGTTTGCTTATGTTGATTTCATCTATAAGCCACTTCACAAACTTTTCTAAATCCAAATTTACTGGTTTTGTGCTATCCATGAAAGGTCCACCCACTGCAGATGAAAGTCTGTAGAACAGCTGCATTATAGGTATAGCCCGAGTGCCAGAGGTCGTTGCCATCCAGCCACTAAGCTCTTCAATTAGACAACTAAGTAGCAGAGAGTTAATGGCACGTTTTGATGCAGAAATTGATACCGTCCTTTGATCTGTCATGGAACCATGGAAATCTACAGACTCACTTGCATCCAGCACATGAATTGATGATGGTGAGGTCTGGATACTTCTATCAGCAGGAGCTTGAACAGCACTAGAATCTGTTAGTTCATCAATAGAGAAATGAATTCCATTTCCTTCACCCCCAATTGTATCAAGTTCAATTGGTATTGGTGACATGGGATGATTTTTTGAATGTGGTGCAGGTAGACAATCTGCATCAAGTATCTCATAGCAGGTTTCACAGAGGTCAAAGTCTGGACATATGTTGCAGTGCCACCTTTGCCTAAGTATTGGAACAGTGGAACAACCATCGCAACAATATTGCACTGAGGATGTGGCAGGATCTTCTTCAATCATGACCTGAGTATTACCTGTAGTAGAATTTGAAGAAGCACTTGGTTTTGCATGATTATCAGGAGCATCATCATTAGCTATCATTGTCTGTTTTGGGAAAGGGACTTGGAGAAATCGTGATGAAATAGCCAAACTGAAAAGCCAGCAATGAAAAGAAAAATAGGAAAAAGATGAGTGCTTCTAAGACTGCAACAATATTATCAAATGCCAAAAATGTTACACAGGCAATACTAAAAAGATCACCTGCTTGAAGTCTGAACAGCTTCATATGGCGCGAATAATAACTTCTTCAATAGAGTAACTGCAGGTGCCACTGAGACTCCAGCTTTTTCATTTGAATGCAAGGCCAAGCATTCAGCATAACCATAAATAAATTCCACACAGGGTACAACAAGGCTATTTATTGTTTGTGTATCTGGCCTGTCTAAATCCAAAATACCCCAGAAAACTTGCATGAGACCATCAACTAGTTCAGTACCTGCATAGGACAATGATATGTTTAATCTTTATAATTTAGAAAATATACCAATTATACCAATACGTTGATATAACCATAATGTTCCTAACGACAAGACAGTCACATTTACAGTGCCCTATGCTCAAACTATGACATACATATTGCAATTGGAGTTGCATGCTCAAGATGGCAAAGTAGATTACTCAAGGCATAAATAGTAGCCACATTTGCTTCATTGCTTGGGATTCAAGTTACATATTATTCAAACTGATGGGGTACTCATGGATATTACCCAACAAGTGTATTGTTCACAATCACTTACCCTAACTTTCTATTGCCCAGCTCACCAAGAACAGGAAACATGCAATGGCTAACATAAAGAAGAAAGTGAAGGAATTGTGCCCAAGAAAATTCTGGGTGGATCGGAAGTTCCAACTAGCCCAGGCGCTCTCTGTAAGTTAATTCTGGAAGCATTGGAAGTTCCGATATGGATCGAAAGTTCCAACATCTAGAGCTGATCAGAAGTTCCGATTTGGAATCAGAAGTTCCGAGATCTGGAGTGAGTTTTCAGTTTTCCAGAGCTAGTCAAAAGTTTCGATTTGGAATCAGAAGTTCCGATAATCTAGGACGATTGGAAGTTCCAATAGGGTATCATAAGTTCCGATAAAGTAACAAAAGTTCCGATTATTTCTAAATTCTAGACCAAGAGTACAGATCGAAAGTTCCAATAGGGGTGAAACAGATTGGATCTGTTAGGCTTTAATTATAATTAAAGACCCACACCCTTGGCCTACATAAAGGGAGGTAGAGGGAGGTTGTGGGCAGAAGTTCTCATTGCTAAAACCCTAGCCATCATACCACCTCTTCTCCCATCTAGATCTCAGAACTCCTGATTCTCACGATCAGTGCTAGCACACTAGCGTGTAGACTTCGTGGAGGCACTGCTCGAACAACAGCGCTTGTCGTCTTCCTCACGTGGAGATCGCCAAGGAATGGGTTGTCACGGCCTGGCCTTGGCCGCAGGTTGTAGCTGTGTCTCGTCACGGTAGAAGAGGGGAAACGGCGCTAGGGAGGGCGCCGACGGGGAGAGGAAGAAGACAGCACGGGACTGGGAACTAGAGGGGAGGAAATTGGAATCTTTATTACTTCTTGCTTGCCCTCTCAGGTCTGATTACATCCCTATATATAGGGCAAACAACCTAACCACCCTAACTACTTTCCTAACTACCTAACAAACTTATCTAATACCTTCTACCCTTGTGTGCGCCCTGGACTTGGGCTGTGTGCGCCCTAGACCTGGGCCTCTTTGGGGCTTGGGTTTGCGCCAACTATGACATCTCTCCCCTCCTTGAGAATCAGCTCGTCCTCGAGCTGAAAATCTGAACAAAGATGTTGAAACTCTTTTGTTGGCGAAAGAATCACTTGTCCTTGAATTAATGACGGCAGTGAGGACGGAGCGGTAGGCGGTTCCCCTTGAAGCTATATTTTGGTGTAGGCTTGTGCGCATGGTTTCTCCATGGCCGCTTCATCAATGCAGCTCCAGACAATCAACTCATCGTTGCGATGGAAGGAGATGCACTTGTTGGTGAAGTCCCACAAAACTGGTCCTAGAGTGCGTAGCCATTGCACTCCCAAGACCATATCGCAGGCATCCAGTGGCATGACGACACAATCGGTGGGAAATATGTCACCCCCAACAACCACTTTGACATTATTGGTGATCCTACTGCATATGACGTTGTCACCGTTGGCCATGCGTACTCAAGTGTCGACACAAGGATGGAGATGGATTCTCGTGATAGCAACAACCCTCTCTGAAACAAAATTATGCGTAGAGCCCGTGTCCATAAGAGCGACAAAGTCAGCACCATTGATATGTATCGCTAACTGCATCGTTTCGGAAGCATGCGGTTGTACTCCGGCAATTGCATATAGAGAAATCCTGGGGCTGATCGTGGTATCTGAACCATCTATATCCTCTACTTCATCATTGTCGGTGGACGGAGCACATAACCAGAACAACCGCTTGCATTTGTGAGTTGGGCTAAATTTTTCATCACAGTTGTAGCATAATCTGGCCTCTCTTCGTGCCTGCATTTCCTCTGGTGTTAGGGTCCGTTGTTGGAAACACCCTTCTTTGGAAACCAGGGCTGTATGGCCCGTTGTCGCCTCTGTTGCTGCTGCTGAATTGGCCGGAAGTTGCTGTGTAGCTGGCTGAAAATTCTGTGCTCGGCTCTGGTTGTTCTTGGCCCCTGTTCTTGCCTCCTCATCTATCTTGGCGCGCAGTTCAAACGCGTGGGTGAGGCTCATCGCAGTCTCCAAGGAAGCAGGTGCTTGAAGCTCAACATCGATCTGCAATGTGCCTTTCAAACCTTGTGTAAATAACTCAATCTGTTGTGCTTCCGTGAGTGCTCCCGCTCGGCTGAGAAGGGCCAAGAAGTGTTCTTGATAATCAGAGACAGAACCGGTCTTGCGTAGTGCCACCAATTCCCTGAGTTTGTTATGCCGAAGGGGAGGTCCGAACCGTAGTTCTATCATTTCTGAAAAGCGTTTCCACGAAGGGGTACCGTACTCGCACTCAACGCAGGTGTACCATTGCTGTGCTACCCCTGTAAGATGGAACGCTGCGAGCCACACCTTCTCTTCTTCCATGGTTCGCTGACCGCGAAAAAATTGTTCGCATCGACTGAGCCATGTAAGAGGGTCTTCTTTCCCATCATAGGTCGGAAAATCCCACTTGTAGTAGTGAGGAACTCGGCCCTGTTCTTGTGAATTGTCCCCTACGGTGATGGGACGTCCAAGAATCCCCTTTCTGCCATGATCTTTGCGGGCAGCATCCTGATCTTTGCGGGCAGCATCCTTTTTTGCCTCTAGCCAGTCCATCTTGGCCTCTTGTGCTTGCTGCCTTGTCTCGATCGCCTCTGTCTTCTGCAGCAGGTTCGATAGTTGGGCGGTAATGACGGCAAGAGCATTTCCATTGCTGCTGGACATGTCCACAGGCACAGGAAAAGGCTCTGATACCAAATTGTCACGGCCTGGCCTTGGCCGCAGGTTGTAGCTGTGTCTCGTCACGGTAGAAGAGGGGAAACAGCGCTAGGGAGGGCGCCGACGGGGAGAGGAAGAAGACAGCACAGGACTGGGAACTAGAGGGGAGGAAATTGGAATCTTTATTACTTCTTGCTTGCCCTCTCAGGTCTGATTACATCCCTATATATAGGGCAAACAATCTAACCACCCTAACTACTTTCCTAACTACCTAACAAACTTATCTAATACCTTCTACCCTTGTGTGCGCCCTGGACTTGGGCTGTGTGCGCCCTGGACCTGGGCCTCTTTGGGGCTTGGGTTTGTGCCAACTATGACATGGGTAGAGCGAGACGAGGCTGAGCGAGGACACACTTCCTCAACATCTTCTTCCACTGCACTAGCACGTCTCGCGTTAGAAGGTAACGATTCATGATCCCTCGCGCGCATGGTTCTTAGGCTAAGGGATTAAAATTTTAAAATTGTCGGCTACCATAACCTCCCCATATCCCAACAGAAAGGTGTTGCCAGGTTGTCACAATGAATGATTGAAAGATATCAATACACTCCAACAAAAATTCTATGTTGTCAGAGTGAATGGTTGAAAGAAATCAATACACTCTGAACAAAAATTCTATATGCATGCACACAAAACACAACCTAAGAAGAATATATCAATGGACAACATATAATCAATTAAAGGTTTCTTTTGCACGGTTTTGGATTATTAAATCAATCAACAATTTCTTCAAATATCATAAAAAATGTTTCTATTGAACTGCTGAAGATTCACTATAACTTGTTTCTGCAAGATCAAATGTTATAATACTTGACAAAAAGTTAGGAACTGAGTGTTATGATGTACTCCTAGTAAGAATGTAGTTTCCTTTTACATACAATTCTGGTCTCTGATTTTATATTGCAGAAGTACTTATGATGAGTAGTATGTCAAAGACAAAATCCATGGTCAACACTGATAATTGTAAATATATGAGTGATCAAACTCCAAAAGATTGACCATAATGCATAAAAATAACTTGTTGGAATTGTGAGTGAAAACATTAAAAATCAGATTAAGGAAATCGCCTTTTTCATTTGACAAATGTTGGCATGTTGGGTGAAATTAATACCATGGGTCTCAAGAAAGGAGGTCAAGTTTGATTTCCTGTGCATAGCAACTTTTGACACTGTGTGGATCTGGGCTATGAATTCTTTTGTCACCCAACTAGATGCAGCACCTCCAACACCTATTCTTGAAGTAATTGCTGGAAGTGATTTTATCACCCCTCGAAGGCGCATAGTGTCCTTAACCTGAGAAAAAGGTTAGAATAAGTTAAACGTGCAATGGCTGAGTAAAGAGAGAATAGTATGTAAAGACAATTGGCATTTACATGATAATATATTTCCTTCTTTGGGAACACAGCCTGAAGGGCATGGCATGCAGCAGAATGTAACAGAGGCTCCCTGTCACTCTGAAAGATTGTTTCCAACAAAGATCTGCATTTTAGATTGTTAAGTTCCATGTCTGCATCAATAGTGTCTGTACAGAAACTCGGTTGGCAAAGCAGGTATATCTGTGAGAGGACCCTGAGAGCATCTGCCAAAACCTGCTCCTGGATAGGAGCAGCTTGCATCGTTTGAGGCTTCTTGCCAGATTTTCCACCAGAAGAACTACCACCTAGGACATGCGCTTCCATATCAAGTACGGCATCCATTTTTTCTTTCCATCCAAATTCATCTTTGGCTCGACCATAAACTTCAATAGAATCTATCCTAGGAATAGATGAACCATCGAATGTCCGGCCAACAATAATTGTGAACTCTTCATCAGCCAGAAGTGATTCAGCAGTAGTAAATGGAATATCATACCACGATCTCATGCCTTCATCCAGCTTAATGACTCGGTGAAAAATGGTGATCTCAGAAGGGATATTACTAGCAGATGTGTTACCCACATGGATTCGGCAACCAACCATGACATTATCTGGGTTTGGATTTGAAGTAGTCACCTACAACCAATAACAGAGTGCAGATGAGTAATTCAATGTCAGAGTAGCAGAAGAATATAAGCAAAAGCTAGCCCCATGCAAAACAAAATCACAATACAGTCACCAATGGGATGATCAAGAAATGTAACTTCCTACCTTGAAGCCAGCAGATGTCAAACTTTCTAAATAGCCATCATCTGAGGTCAATCGTTGCTTGATGCTTTCAGAATCACTACTTTTAGTTGTGTCACTAATGAATTTCACATCACATGTGATGCAGACCGTCTTCTCAAAAAAATCAAGTGGAAATTCTGGTTTGGTGCCAGCATAAGCTCTATTGCTAAGGATACTGCTGCCTAACTTCTTTGTTTGCTCTGCAGTAAGGGTCGTTGAACTATCACCTCCACTAGATGTATGTGAATAAATATGAAGGCTTCCATCATCATACAAAAGAAGACAATGTGCTTTATCTTTGGACAAAGGCTTATATGCAGCAACGCCAACAACTGGAGCATTCGAACCACTTGCAGATCTCATGTTTTGTGCAAATAACTCATGAGGGCCCAAAGATACAGCAAGTGGAGAGTTTGATTTAAATTTTGATAGACAGGCAAGAGTCCCACTGCCAACTATTAGCTCTCTCCAACGGTACAGCCCTGCTGGCTTGGATTTACCATCTTGATCATTCTCGCATATGTATGACAATTCAGTAATTGATGAAGAATCAACATCTAAGCGTCCCATGAAAGTTGTACCATCTTGATGAGACACAAATAGAAGCCTGTATGTTGATGAGAAGTACAATGACAGACCTTTATGCATAGATACTGCATCTTTCACCAAGACTGTATCAGTCAATGTTTTGGTACCAACATCACCTGCCAATGCAACATTCAGCCTATACAAAAGCCCTCCTTCAGAAAGAACAAGAAGCACCAGCTTTCCCATTGAGGAGGGAACAAGGGTGGCATCAACAATTATATCATCAGCCACAGTAAAATAATGCAATGGGCTAATGTTGTCCTGCGAGAGATCATATATCTTAACAAACTTGTTTGTTACTACCATGAGTTGTACCTGAGAACCTGGAACCCACTCCACACGACGAATATATGCTCCTTGCAGAGCAAGCTCTATTGCAAGCCGATCAGTTACCTCACCACGACTATTCAACGTTAGTACTTGGCAATCCTCATACCCAGCAACAGATAGGTAATGCTCCACTAATGGATTGAAAATCAAATGAACAATTTCAAAGCGAACTATGTTCCTAGAAAGAGGCTTCACATTAGTTTTGTCTGCTGTAATCGGAGCTGCAGTAGGTTGTCCAATAATTTGTCCCACATCAAATATAGCTACTTTATCCCCTTCTCCGACAGCAAGCTTACCTCGAATGCTGATACTTAACAAGGATTTAGTAACAGATCCATTTGCAAGATGTGACTTAAGTTCCCTTGAATTTGGATAATCCGCTTTTATCTTCAGGTCCAATGACCCACTTTTGAAAGCTTTCTTTAGTTGAAAAATATCAGAAGCATGTGACATGGGCATATCACCTCCTAAAAAAACTTTCCTGTCCTTCAAAAGATTCAACTCTCTTTGGCTAAGTATCATTGGAAGCAACTTCTTGCAGATTTCAAGCATTCGAACTTCAATATTAAGATTTTTAAGAAATACAGGAAGCTCATCATTGAAGCCTTTTGGCACAGATAGCTTGATACAATTATCAGCTTCAGTTGAGATATCATCATCAAAATCAGAACCACTGTCTGCAACATGCTCCACATCCTCATGATAAGGCAATATTGGCTGGAAGCTGCTAGTCACAGGAGGTGGTACACTAGACGTACCAGTAAATTTCCGAGGTTTCAAGCACTGACAGTTGCTTCCTCTCACACCCCCAGCTCCACAGTCACAGAAGAAACGGCTTGACCGTGAATAAACAACACGATGCCCTCGATGGCACACCTTGGCACAAACAGAACAGCAACCTTTGGAAACAGTCAAATCACACGTATAGCAGAAGTACCAATGCTGTTCCATGAAATTGCTACCACTGGATGTAAATGTGCATACTTTGGATGCTAGAGCTCTTTCACTGTTTCCATCCTCTTCCTCATCTCTATCCATGCTCACCAATTCACCATCAGATGTTCCATCATCTTCATCTTCCTCGCCAGAACTAGCATCACAATCAACAGTTGAATTACTTTCTTGATTGCTGCGAAGAACAAGACTGTCTGAATTCTTCAATTGCTTTGGGATAAGAGATCCTGAACCAAAACTGTTGCCAGAACTTTTAGAAGAAAGCCTCTTAAGGGCACTTCTATTTGATCCAGAATCACCAAACACTGACTCCACACAAGTAAACAGAAACTTCAATGTATGAAGCAAGGTCTCATTACCAACCATTGTCTCCATCAGTATCAGAGTTTTTTCAAAGAGCTGCTTGAAATGTGATTCCTCAGTTGACAGTTGAGCAATAAAATGGAAATGTGCTTTAGCAGTTTGGAGATCACATGATATAAATGCTCTATCAAGTAATAAAAGCATGGAGTCAAAGAGGTGATGCTGAAGTTCTTTGGCCAGTGTCTCAGATGAAGGGCAGGTAAGGCGCATAAGAAAATCCATTGCCAATTCTCTTAGGGTTGTAGGCCCTGATGTAGTACAATTGCTGCTTTCAATTTTTGTAGAATGACCCAACATTCTAGATTCTAACCAAGATGAAAAGCAGGTCACCTCCATTCCAATAAATTTGTTTTGCAATTTCTGCTTGAGATCAGGACAAAAGCCATCACCTAGAATATCCGTAAACAAGTTAAGAATCTTCAAATTAACCTGCTCAGATTGCAATTTGTCAAGCACGTCAATGAAAATGGACATATCAGCCTGCACAGGGGCAAAAAGACTGCTCACTCCTTTAGGTGCTCCTTCTGCATCACCAAGGAAGAATTTAAACACATCTGTTTTAGATTGAAGGTCTTCCACTAGATCAACAACTGTAGAAACTATAATTTCTTTCACCCCGTGATCCATGCTTTCTTTTGAGTTGATGTCTGCCAGGTACCCTTCTAACTGCTTCAGAAGAAATAAGTCGCTATATCCAGCGAGATCATCCTTCTCATTAATTAGACTTGAAAATATAGAATCGCACAGCTTGTGAACAGATTTGAAAATTCGATCTGACCTTACAGTCATTATCATACTAAGTAGTTTGGAAATAACACCCACGTCAGCTTGATCTCTGTCATTTGGTCGCATGATCTTTATATATCCATTTAGTGTGTGTATGATCTCATTTATCACAAGGACACAAGAAAGGATAGCACTATTATTGGAAGCATAATCCAATGGAAATCCATGTAACATACACTTCAAGAAAAAGTAATCTTTCCGCCCTTCACCCAATTTTGTAGCAACTTGGTCTATCTTTGACAAAAGATCACATATAGGCTCTAGCATTGCCATGTTTGAACCAACTTTCTCAAAGAGGAGATGGTGCTTGGATTTGTCAAATGCAGTGTGTTTAAGCAGCCAGGAAGGATAACAGTGATCCTTAGAAAGCCTCCCTTTATGAAGAAATGAAATATATGCTTCCTTGAAAGTGTGAAGATAAGTCTGTAACAGACATGAGAAAACATTTAAACAATGCCCACTATTTTCACTTATGTATGTAAGCAAACTCTTCCCAAATAGCTCTCCATCATGGACCACCTGCTGTCCATGTAAACTCACATCAGGTTTTTCACTTGTTTGGTGCCCCCAAAATCCGGTGTTAATGAGAGACAGAATAAGAGAAAGCCATGCTCCTTTCCTGGAGAAATCCCAACTTTCTAGCACACTTGAGCCACAAAGAATCTCAGAATGCAACAACTTTAGGAATCCAAATATTACAGCAGGCAGATTGGCATCCAAAAGTGATGAGGCATCATCACTTACAGTGAGAGCAAATCGAACGAAAAAATTTACATCAGCAAACTCAGGATTCAACACACTGCCATATCCATCACTGTAACCAATACTAGAAAGAGTGCTCCAGCAAATCAAAAATAAGTATCTCTCCACAATGAGATCATCAGCCACTTCAGCTTTCCTACCATTCCAAACACCAAGAATTTCAGAAATTGTTGTGCACAAATCATCAAGGTTTAAACCTAAAGCTTCAACAGCAGATTTGTCAAAGTAAAACTCAGCATGATCTGGAGTGACATCGATCAACTGTGGAAACAAACTACTAGTTGCAGTATATTCCTTGATAGTATCAGCAAACATGCCCTCCACAATAACGGTTGTGAAGGATGGCAAGCAATCGTTCATGGAACGTGACTGATCTTCTTTCAACAGGATATCCCTCATTCTGGATCTTAGCCTCATAAACAACCATGATGGATATGCTAATGGATATAACAACATATGCCGCAAGACAAGCAGGAGTCTTGACAAGAGTAAAGCCCATCTTGTGAGCCCAGATGCATTTACTCCAAGCGGAGGCTGCCTCATTTTTTCTAGGGAGGAAAGCACAATATTGATCAAACCAGCCTTTTCAGACCCAGTGGTTGAATGGAATGCTACCAAAAGAATTTCCAGGTGGAAAGCACAAGGAAGAGTTTTGCAGAAACCATTGAAATCCAATGAGCCAGATGATTTATCATTTGCTTTCTCCAAAAGATAATCAACATACTGAACAAAAACTGTTCTCCCAAGATTATATATTGAGTTTGTCCCAGAGCCAATAGCATGTGCCACCAGAGCAAGTGTATAGTTGTTGTAAGTATACATCCCATTCTCAGCATTAAACACTTTCTCCACAAGGCCCTCTCTCAAAGAAGCCGGGCATTCATCAGAAATAAGGAACACCTGTAAAAGTTCAAAACAGGCTGTCTTGATATGCAATGAGTTAACCTCAAGGAGAGATGTTGTGGCAGTGCTTTCATCAGAGCAAAAGGCTGGGCATTGAAGTATTGAAAGAAACTGTTCCAAATGATTGCTCTGGAACTTCCTGCAAGTATCCATATATATTGCAGTGCACCATCCAGAAGAGAAGATGGAAATCTTCATAAAGCATATCAAATCAGCAGCTAACTGAATAGGCCCATGCTGGCTGTTTGAAGTGCCACTCCCTAGAGAAATTGGCTGTTCAACACTATCAGCTACTCCTGTAGAACGGGCTTCAGAAAATAGATTTCCAAATAGTGCTTCTTCCTCATGACTAGTCACAGACTCCAACTCTGAAAGAGCAACTTGCTTTGTGCAAGTCAACTGCGGCTTCTCAAGTATAAGCATTGATTTTACTCCTTCTTCATGGAGGAAAAATATGAGATGCACCAAATCATCCAACCATTGCTCTTCTGAAGGGAAGATTAACTGTGCATACTCCTCACATGTGTATTTCTTCAGCAATGGCACTCTCTTCGAACGAGCATGACAAGACAAACCATTTACCTCATAATTGCATGAATAACCTAGAACATCTTTGCCAGGTCTGTCCCTGTCAACACGACTTGTCCAACGTTTGGTGTCATTAAGAAGTTTCAGCACATATTGAACAATATGAGATGAGTAAGCTAAAGGGGGCACCAAGCAAGCAGCAGATTTGTCATATCTCCATTTTTCCGGGCTGAAAATTTCTAACAGGGAAGCAAGTATACATACTTGTACTGTTGTACAAATATCATTGTTGCAGAAGATAATATGAATTATCTGTAGAAATTCATCAAGTATTTGAAGCAAGACAGTTCCAACACCATCTCCGGAGAACACTCTGTCATGGTTAGAGAACTTGAACTTCAGTCTAAACAAGACTGGCAGACTATCAGTACATCTTGCTACTGAGTATAGTATCATCGTATCAGAAGCATCACAGGGGAATTCCATAGCCAAACCATGGACTAACTTCAAAATTCTTTGGCCAAAAGACAATCTCATGTTAAAGTTGGTATCTTCAATCACCTCCAAAGCTGGAGATTGACAAAGCTTCTGAACCAATGTAAGAAGAAGTGGTATACAATGAAGGTGAACAACTGCAAAATGTTGTGCTATTGACACCATGCCGTTTGGAGATGCAGTGTGCAGTGATTCAGTATTCTCTGCAATAACATAATCTTGCTGTAAACATTCAGGTGATAAGGTCAAACGAAACCTTTGCAGATCATCTCCACTATTCGAGCAGTTGAAGCCTGGTAGTGCCATCAACAAGCATACAATCATCAGCAAACAAAACACCAATGGTGCATAAAGCCTTGAATTACATTTGAAAGGAGAAGGTCCCAAGATTTTACCTTTTAAATAGCAAAAATACTTCTCTTGTGGGCTGACGCGCTCAGAATCTGCTTGGATAGATGACCACTGTTCAATAACATCATTTACAACACTGGGTTCCAACGAGTAAACCTTGCTGGGAATCCCTCTAAGCAGCACAGATTCCATGAAATAGGCAACTTCATTCTGCAAAGTTGCAAAACATAATCAAAAATAAAAGAATGATAAGTTAGAAAACTTCAGAACTCATACATTCTTCAAAATGTGGAGATAACTAAAAGAACGGGAACAGCACAGTGATAGTGTATCAAATAACTAAAGGATTAAATAACAGTAAAGTTATCTTCATTAGGTCAAGACGATCATTGTCCAAAACTAGAATAAAGCCAAAAAAAACTTACCAGTAACCCATAGTCATCACATGCATATGATGATTTTTCAAGATACAATAGACAGAATTCCAAAGACCTCTCCACAATCTCCACTACTGTTGACTCCACTTGCTCCACTGATAACAAAACGTGCAAAGAAAACATGGATCAAAAACTTGCAGGTTGCTAGACGTTCTTTTCTTGAGGATGTGCTAGACATATTAATTATGATTCTTTTAAGGCATTCCTAACATAAATAAAAGGCACATAAAACAGCAAAAGGGGAGGAGATATTGAGAAATGTTTGTCAATGTCAGAAAATGACAATAATGCATAAATGGAAAAGGCGTTGATGCCATTATTCTTACCTACATTAGCATTTTTATTACAAATACAAACACCTTATTCCTGACTTGAACAGGAAAATGGAAAGTAAAATTACCAACACCAATTTTTACCAAGAAAAAATAGCCAATCTCTATAAAATTTCCAATGGTCATCAATCAACTTATCAGGCAATTCAGAAGTCAGAACCATTTAGCTCCAACAGATAGTGCAATGCTAGTACAAATAAGAAAACAGATTCCATGTATCCCTAGGCATAGAAATTAAGTTTAGTCATAGAAAAATATGTATAACAAGCATGGGCCATGCATGCATGTGCATTTCTAAAGTATTTAAAGCACAACTGTAAAGATTATATGAGACAATAAATTGTACCAAAAGATTCATGAAATGTACACATGCAATCATTCATGGCCTTCCAGCCTTGGCAGTGGCGGTTCTACAGGGTGGTCCAGGTGGGCCCTGGACCACCCTGTATTTTGGCCCAATATTAGTTATCAGCTCATTTTTCAGCAGCTAGGTCATTTGGACTGTTTATTTTAGTTGATTTATAATGTTATGAAATAGAAATGCTATATTTATGTTATATTTTGAAAAAAAAAACGCATTATGCATTGAGTTTATAGTGTTATGAAATTTTAGAGTATGGAATAGGAACACCCGAAGAAAAAATCCTGGAGCCGCCACTGAGCCCCGGTAGTACCCATGCTAAGACAACAAAGTGAACAAACAAAATTGTGCGCACCTCTCATGGCAGTATGACATAAATGGGAGGCAATTAATTTGTGCACCTCTCACAGCACAAATGGGAGGCAATTGGAGCAGAACTGCAGAATATAGAAGTGGATAGCAGCCCTATGCACAAAACATGAAAGTTGTGTTTCCTGGCAAAAAAATCTAAGAGCGAAAAAAAGAAAACAGAACAAAGGGTGCTGCCACATAAGAAAATAGATCAAACAATTCCCCAGTTTAAAGGAGATTGAATGACCTTGTAGATAGCCCATGTATGACATACAATCATGCAATTGTGCGAGGAGACAAAGAAAACAATCAGCCACCAAGCAAGAACATGCATAAGGCAATTAAACATGAAAGCTAATAAACGATCAAAAAGAGATAACTAGTTCGGCCGTTGTAATCAACAAGAAGAAGTGGTTGTTGTCAGCTCTAAAACCCTAAATCGCAAAAGTAGAAGGCAGAAGACAAGTGTTTGTCTTGGCTAACCGCACTCATATTTTCCTATTGAAGTACCGGTACATATATATATAGGGGAGAAATCACCCCTGTTTGCCAGACTCCTAAACCTACTATGACACTAACAGCTAAAGACCTTCTATAATTCCCCTAGGACTCATTATAGAAATACTATTCCTAATTTGACTCATTAGGACTCTCAGCCTTGGGATTATCCTAAGCCTTCTCCAGCTGTTATAAACTGACTCTTATTAGACCAGAGCACGCAGGATTAATTTTTCCTAACAGTCAGGTTCATTTTCCTGCATCTTTGAAAATAAATCAGGTAACAAATCACCCCCTAATCCTGCATCTTTGAAATCTGCACCCGCACTGACCAGAATACATCTCGGTCAGGTTTATTTTCTTAACAGTTGTGCGGTTATGATTTCACAAAACCAATCCAAGTGAACCCTGCTTCACAATAAAGCGTTTACACACTGAAGCATAAGGTCGCAGTAGGAGTGCATCTAAGTATCTCACACACCAAGAGCATCAGTAATCTAGCACTCTAGCATCAAAGGACAAGACAGTCGCAGCAAGGGACGTCTCACACACCAAGAGCATCAGTAATCTAGCACTCTAGCATCAAAGGACAAGACAGTCGCAGCAAGGGACGTCTCACACACCAAGCTTACAGGTCACAGCGGCAAAATCAGAGCTTACCAGCCAAATCCAAAACCCTTACCGGCACAAGCAAACCATCTAAACAGTGAGTAACGAGGACTTTCGCAGATCGCGGGGGGCTCACCTGAGGCTGAGAGGACAGCGGAGACGACGGCACGGGCGGCGGCGAGGACAGCACGAGCGCGGGCGGGGTCGGGCGGCGGGCCTGCGGCGAGCGCCCCCGCGAGCGCCTCGAGCCCCGCGCGTGCTGCCGGCCCACGGAGGCGGCGCCCCGGGGGATCCCGGTCCCCGGTGGCGGGGCGGAGAAGGAGGTCGAGGAGCGCCGAGATCTCCGCCGCCATCGCGAGGGATCTCCGATCGGCGGCGGAGCCCTGGAGCGAGGGAGAGCGAGCGGGTCAGGATCGATCGCCCGCAAGACAGCAGGGTTTTATACTCCTCCTCGGGTTCGTTCTAGAGAGAGAAAGAAGAGAGAGAATGGGAGGAACAAGGGGTAGAGAGGGTGGGCGTGGGGAAGAAGGCGACGAATGATGCGATGCAGAGAGGCAGCTTGGCCAGGTTGGGGTTAAAGTATACAGAATTTTCTCCAAATGATTTTTTTATAGAGACGGTGCTTCATTTTGTTTTTCTTTTTTCTTCTTAACCCTAAGGTCTTATGCTTATGGTTTAATCCGGATAATCTCCCACCCCATGCACATGATTGATTTTTTTTTTGACTAGACTAAGGAGGGAGTTGAAGGTTGGAAAATATCGCATAGAGAAAATCTCTTACATCATCTCCAAAAGAGTCTTTAAAAAATATTTTTTTCTCTATAATTTATGGGTTATATGTAAATATATAGCTCTAATAGATATTTTATCTAGCTTCTTAAAATAAAGTGTTCTCAATATTTATGGAATGAATCCTCAAGGTACCAATATATTTTCCCAATATACAATATAAAGATTTTTTCAAAAGAAACCATATGTATAAAGAATAAAATCTACAATCTCAATCTCAAAAAAGATATAAAGATATAGGGACTTGATTTTTAAAGTGTCTCTTGAAGATGCTCTTAAGACAAAAGTTTATTGTTGGATATTGTTTATAGCAAAAAATGGCATTAATGGTCAAATTAGCAAATACTGGAAAAAGTAGTTTTGACCGAAAATATGCCAACCTGGCAAAGGCCGGTCTAACCGGCTATGGTAGGTCGGTCTGACCGGCTATGGTAGGTCGGTCCAACCGGGCAGGTCCGGTCAGACCGGATCCATGGGCTTGGTCAGACCGACCAGGGTCTGGATTTCAGATCCAAGTGGGATTTGAGATATTTTCGCCCAAAACTTATCTCAACAGAATTTTGGACGCATCTAACTCTATCTCTAGCCAGGGATAACTAGTCCACCCCCTATAAATACTAGGGGGGAGGCCGATTCAAACCCCCCCAACATTCCAATCCAAAGCCCTCGCTTTGAATCGTTTTTACTTTCCTTACTTTTCCACATCTTCGTTGGTTTGCTTGAAAGCCATCCGTCTGTCGCGTCCGTAATCACGGTAACCCATGTTGGTTCGCTTGTGAACCTCCCGTTAATCCACGTAACGGATTGTTATCCCTTTTATCGGTTTTTATCGCTCTACTCGGCAATTCGGCCCTCCGGCCGAATTGTTTGTGATCTATTATTGTTTTTGCAGATTAATCGTCCTCCTGAACGTCCCTGCAAAGTTTGGGAGCAATTGGAGATCATCCGCTACGGTCGCCAAGGCGTAACAGATCGGATCTGTTACCTTGGTCTGACGGGCGTTGGGACACCGGTCTGACCGGAGTCCCTCGTCGCGCTGTTGTCGGCAATAGCCAGTCTGACCGACGGTACTCCGCCAGTCTGACTGGGATCCTTCGCACCGGGTACACCGAAGCCGAGGTCCGAACCCGCCGAAGCCCTAACCTCTGAAGCCCTGCGCCGGAGTTTCGCGCGGTCGAAGGCCAACGTTCGGAGGTCCCTTCGCCCGGTGTGACCGGAGTAGCACGGTCGGTCCGACCGACGAAGCTTCGTTGGTCCGATCGCCGGAGTCGTACTTCGCACCCACCTTCGGGACATCGCATGAAGCCCCTTCGCAGCCCTTCGGTCCGACCGAGGTTGTACCTCCAGTCTGACCGGACTTGAGGCCGAAGGTGTCTCAAGGACCCTTCGGACTAGTATCTGCTATAACTCTGAATCGGCCGATTCCAGGTATTTCGGTCATTTTGTTATTGTTTACATTGCTATTAATATTTTCGTCCAATTGGATTGAAATATTAATTATTTATCTGATTGTCTGGCGACTCCAAATCCCTTGTCACTATCCAGGATAGTCGGAACGCGGCGTCGGTATTGTTGCGATACTTTTGGACGTCGAACCGGCCCAAATGCGGGGGCGCATTTTTGCGTCAACACACTTTCTGGCGACTCCGCTGGGGACAACGCCAACCATGACTACTACCTCCACATCGGCGGCGGGTACATCTACTACGGCTACTTCCACTACATCGCCGATGAACATTGCGGGGAGCGCGGACATCGAGGACCGCAACATTATAACACCCACCATGGCAGACATATCTGAGGAAGACCGAGCAAAGATCGAAGTGAAAAAGAGAGAACTCGAAGAACTGATGCTCAGAGATTACATAAAGACGCGCTCGGGCTTCGTCATGCGCGACACCCTCAACTTGGCCCAGGTACGCCCGTCATCACCCCCTCTATCTGCCTCACAAGTGGACCATAGGATAGCTGCGTCTGTTGATCAAGCGGTTAGCGCCTCGCTAGCCAATAAACTAGAACCCGCAGTTGTATCACAAGTGGCAGCGGTGTTTAGGAGATTCGGTTTTACTAAGGCCAATTCACCAGCACCAATTACTAGTATTCCGCCAGCACAGCATATCTATAGCAGAACCGACGGTAATACTGGAAGGACCATCACGTTTCCGGCTACTTCCTCCATAGCCGAAACACATAGCTACTCCTATGGACAGGCAAACCCAGCTTACCAGGTGCCACCACCGCCTGCACCCATGCCTGCTCTGCCACCGCCGCTTGCACTGCATACTCCTACACCATAGCATAGGCCAGAGCATGTCGATATACCACCACGCGTCCCGCCACAGCATGAAAGGCGCGCACAGGCATTAGATCACGATGATATCGAGGAGCGTATTCGCGCACTATTTAGGGAATGCACCGCTTTGCACCTCGGGATAGAGCTAGGGTTTATCAAAAACCATATCCCGACCACTTTGACACTATTCCATATCCTCGCGGCTATAGAGTCCCGGATTTCACGAAATTTGATGGCGAGGGTAGTAAATCCACATTAGAACACGTTAGCCAGTTTCTAGCACAATGTGGTGAAGCTAGCGGATCAGATGCATTAAAACTCAGATTATTCTCCCTGTCATTATCCAGCACTCCCGCCGAACTCTGTCCAAACATGGGCTCAATTGGAGCAGAAGTTTCATGATTATTTCTACACGGGCGAGACCGAGCTTAGGCTATCACACCTCACAACAGTTAGGCAAAAATCCGGCGAAAGTGTTTCTGAGTATGTTAAACATTTTAGAGACACCGGGAATAAATGCTTCAGCCTAAACATATCGGAAAGGGATCTAGCAGATCTAGTTTGCAATGGCCTACGGGCAGAAATTAAGGAGCGTATGGACAATCAAAACCTCTTGGATGTTAGCCAGGTATTGCAGCAAGCTCTGGTCTAGGAAGGCCGAGCCAAAGATAGAAAATTCGTCAAAACTTTTAACAAACCAAGGGCTGAGATCCACACCATGGAGCACTCCGATGAGGAAGAATCCGAGGAGGAAGGGGATCCGGCTGACACCTACACGGCCGAATGGACTTGGAGCACGAAGTCTAAACCCGTCACCTGCTCTGAATTGCAGCCATCTCCCTCTAAGAGTCGGCCTAATGAAGTTAGATATTCGTTCGACGTAACTAAATGTGATAAGATATTTGATTTCCTATTGAAGAATCAACTTCTACGTCTGCCGAAAGGGCAAGTCATGCCATCCGCCGACGAGTTAAAAAAGTGTCCCTATTGTAAGTGGCATGACTCGCACTCTCACTACACTAACGATTGTAACATTTTTCGTCGACAGGTACAATCGGCCATAGAGGAAGGACGATTGAAAATAGAAGCAAATCCAAAAATGAAATTAGACAAAGATCCTTTCCCCATGAACACCATCGATCTAGAAGAGAAGAAGATTTTGATTCGGCCTGAGCAGGCCGAGTCGGCTAAGGGAAAGGCGATCATCATAGGAGACGCTCGCACACACACGCTTGTACCAAAGAATCCAGAGGTGGGAGTGTGGAAAGAGAATATTAAGTCATCATCTCCGGCCAAGCATCGCAGAAGGCCAAAGGTGACATACAAAATGCTCTTGGACAAGCACCAGCGAAGGTCCGAGAGAAAAGGTGTTCGCCCACGGGCTTCAGGACGGTCGAAGCCCCCTAGGAGGACGAATCCCGTGAGTAATGGGTTTGGACCTCGAGGACCGAACACTCCCCCGGAGTGGATGCAGCAGTCGGCAGGGTTTGGGCCTCAGTGGCCGAACCCCCCTCCGGGTCGGTCCCAACATCCAACAGGATTCGGGCCTCATTGGTCGAACCCTCCCCCGGCTTGGTCCCTATTTCCAGAAGGCTTCAAGCCTCAGTGGCCGGGCACACCTCCTTCAGAGGGTTTCTAGCCTCTGGATGGGTCTAGGCCTCGGTGGCCGAACCCGCCCTCTTCGAGAAGTTTGCAGTTCCCAGGAGGATTCAGCCTCCAGTGGCCGGGCCCGCCTCCGCCATGGGCTAATGTACCTCTGGCTTGGCAGGATCCCTCGCTGGTCTGGTCCGAGGTACCATCGACGTGGCTGGACCGCCGACTAGCCGACGGGGCTAGCCCTCAGTGGGCGAGGCCGCTAGAGCCCCCGATGCCGCCGCCCTACTACTGGGCGATGGCTCCGGTTTGGCCTCCGCCAATGGAGAACTTCATGCAATGTTCGGCTACGAACACTTGCACCCCGGCACAAGATAACAACATTGTTCATCGCTTGTACGTGGTTCCCCAGAACTGGACTCCACGAGATACCACCGAAAAGGGTTAATATGGGGACACCTCAGAGGCTATAATCATCAAGGTCGGATCCCAGGAGGTCCCAATCCCGAAGGATACCCTGACAGGAATGCGCGAAGCCTCAGCAGAAGCTCGGTCCGACCGGCCTACTATGGCCAGTCCGACCGACCTTATGGCAGTTTTCGGCACAGTCCGGTCTGACCGGCACACCATGGCCGGTCCGACCGATCAGGACCAGGAGACCTCTCATGGCAAACGGAAGGCGCTCGAGGCCGATACAAGCAGGTCCCCTTCGGCTAAAAGTGTTAGAAGCAAGACCGTGGCACCCGGCACCCATCCTCAGCCATCATGGGCGCCCCCAGGGATGACCAAATCACAAAAGAGGAGGTTGCAACGCTTGCGCACACAGGAGATACGGGAAGAGAAGGCCGAGGAGGCACGGGACACACTTTTTGAGGAGATCCATCCTCGGCCCACTATGAAGAAAGTTTGGAGACCCAGGCCGGTCACAGTCGATGACTCGGCCCCCGTCGTTAGCTCCGATGAAGACGATTTGCTCGACGACGACTACACTCCCGTCTCCGAGGGGCCTGCTCCTCAGGCAATGGACGTCGGCGTTGTCGTGTTGCCTTTCGAGTTCGCTCCACTACAGGAGGAGACCGGGGTCGCTCAGCTAGACCTCGGTCCACAAGATGCCATATTCGAGAAGCCCGGAGATACGAACCGTCACCTGAGACCCCTCTACATAAGGGGACACATCGACGGGAAGCCCATCTCGAGGATGCTTGTCGATGGCGGTGCCACCGTGAACCTAATGCCGTACTCCCTTCTAAGGAAGCTCGGCAAAGATGAAGATGACCTAAAGAAGACCAACGTCACCCTCAACAGCTTCAACGGCGACACGACAGAAGCCAAGGAGGTACTGTCCCTGGAACTGACGGTGGGAAACAAGACGCTACCTACCGCTTTCTTCGTCGTCGATGTACAAGGTAACTATAATGTGTTGTTGGGGCGTGACTGGATCCACGCAAATTAGTGCGTACCATCCACCTTGCATCAGCACCTCATACAATGGGATGGCGACGAAGTTGAGATAGTGCGTGCCGATACATCGGCCCATGTCAGTTTGGCTGATGCATCCGGCGACGTCACCCATGATGAAATAGAGTGTTTGTCGGGACGAGACCTCTCGGATTATGACTTTGTTAGCGTATCAAAGGGGAGGTTCGTTCCTATTTCCGTGAAGCCGGCCGGTGTGGCTCGGTTGTGTCTAAGATAGGAGAATGTCTAGTGCTAATCTTGATTGGTTAAAGTATCACGTGGAGCAGTATCGGTCTTCTCAAGACGGTATCACCGAAGCCATCGAAGACTTTAGCTAGGTAGAGAAATTAGGTCAAGGCTTCTCATCGGCCGACCCTTTGGAACAAGTAGACATAGGATATGGTAGTGTTCCAAGGCCGACGTTTGTAAATCAGAATCTGAATAATGATGTAAAGGCCGAAGTAATAAAGTTGCTTCGATCGTATGTTGATTGCTTCGCATGGGATTACAGCGAGATGCCTGGGCTAAGCCGAGAGCTTGTTGAGCATTGGCTCCCTATCAAACCCGGATTTAGGCCTTATAAACAGCCGCCGCACCGCTTCAATTCGGCCATATATGACCGAGTTAAAGAAGAGATCGAACGTCTATTAGCAGCAGGTTTTATTAGGCCATGCAGGTACGCGGAATGGGTCGCCAACATCGTGCCTGTCGAGAAGAAGGAGAGTGGCAAGATCTGCATCTGCGTTGATTTCAGGGATTTAAACAAGGCTACTCCGAAAGATGAGTATCACATGCCGATAGCTGACATGTTGATCAATGATGCCTCGGGACATAAAGTACTGAGCTTTCTTGATGGCAGCGCTGGTTATAATCAAATGTTTATGGCCGAAGAAGACGTCTTTAGGACGGCTTTTCGCTACCCAGGTTTTGTCGGTTTGTTTGAGTGGGTAGTAATGACGTTTGGTTTAAAGAATGCTGGTGCCACATACCAACGTGCCATGAACTTGATCTTTCATGACTTGCTAGGGGTTATGTTAGAAGTTTATATAGATGATGTTGTGGTCAAATCGGACGCTATGGAGAACCACCTCGCCGATTTGAAAGTTGCTTTTGAAAGAATGCGACGGTATGGCTTGAAAATGAACCCACTCAAATGTGCTTTCGGTGTGTCGGTGGGGAAGTTCTTGGGATTCATGATTCATGAAAGAGGCATCGAAATTGACCCCAAGAGGCTTGAGAAAATTAGGGGATGCGTAGCGCCGACATGTAAGAAAGATGTACAGAAATTGCTAGGCAAGGTTAATTATTTGCGGCGCTTTATATGCAACCTGTCTGGGAAAATTGATGCATTCGTCCCAATACTCCGGCTAAAAAATGAAGCCGAGTTCACTTGGGGGGCAAGCCAGCAACGTGCGTTTGAGAAAATCAAAGAGTTCTTATCGACGCCACCGGTGGTAAGGGCACCGAAGGTCGGGATCCCATTTCAGCTCTATGTTGCCGCGGAAGAGAGCGTAATTGGGGCCGTGTTAACTCAAGACGTTGAAGGAAAGGAGTACGTCATCACCTTCTTGAGTCGTCGACTTCTGGACGCTGAGACCAGGTACGTGTTTGTGGAGTGTTTATGTTTGTCACTCTATTATGCGTGTACCAAACTACGTCATTACCTTCTCCCTAGCACATGTATTGTCACTTGCCAAACAGATGCCATAAAATATATGTTACAAAAGCCGATTCTAAGTGGTAGAATCGTCAAGTGGGCGTATGCGTTAATCGAATATGATTTGGCTTATGAACCATTGAGTTCCATGAAAGGCCAAGTCGTGGCTAATTTTATAGTAGATCACCACGTGGATGTCAATTAGGGCGATGAAGTCGCCTTAATTGAAGTATTACCACGGAAACTTTACTTCGATGGTTAGGCTTGCAAAAATGGCCAAGGTGTTGGAGTGGTACTCATATCACCAAGTGGTATGCACTTTGAAACCTCGACCCATTTGGAATTTCACTCGACTAATAATCAAGCCGAATACGAAGCCCTATTGCTAGGTCTTGAGTTGTTAAACTCCATGGGTGTGAAATATGTTCACGCATACGGTGATTCATTACTAGTTGTACAACAAGTAGCCAGGCTCGCTCAGTGTTTTAATGGTTTGCTAAATAGCTACCTGGACAAGTGTTTAGACTTGATTTCTGCCTTTGATGACTTTGAAATCACTCATGTGTCTAGAGAAGCCAACTCACTTGCAAATGACTTGGCTCAACAAGCATCAGGCTATCAAATTAGGAGGGGCAAATTCTGCACGCAGGAAAAGCCGATGCTCGGAGATGATGTAACACCCGAGGGACCTACAGTCGGTCTGACCGGCTTTGTGGGCACGGTCCAACTGACCTTGCGTACCCGGTCTGACCGACCATGTCAGGACGGTTAGACCGAATTATGTCAGATGACTAGCAATAGCCGGTTTAACCGGGCCAACAGGGGCGGTCCGACCGACCATTGTCAGGAAGGTTTAGTGCTCGGGGGGTAGGTCCAAATGATGAATCTTGAAGCCAGTTCTAGCAGGAATTTGGCCATTGCTCCTCTAGTTAGTGAGGACGATTGGAGAATCACAATCGTCCAATATTTGAGGGACCCAAGCCAAAAGGTTGATCGAAAAGTTTGGGGACAAGCTTTCAAATTTGTTTTACTCGATGGTCTGTTATATCGCCGAACTATTGATGGGGTACTTTTGAAATGTTTGGACCCCGCTCAAGCTAGAGTTGCTGCAGGTGAAGTGCATGAAGGGCTTTGTAGTACTCATCAGTCGGCCCCAAAGATGAGTTGGATGCTAAAAGGGCAGATTTTTATTGGCCGACTATGACTAAAGACTATTTTAGGTACTATAGAGGGTGTAAAGCTTGTCAGGAGTTTGGGAATATTCAGCTAGCACCCGCATCGGCACTTAACCCTATTATTAAACCATGGCCATTCCGAGGTTGGAGTTTAGACTTCATCGGCCAAATTCACCCTCCGTCCTCGAAAGGGCATCGTTTCGTGTTGATGGCAATAGATTATTTCACCAAATGGACCGAGGTTGTGCCGCTCAAGAACATGCCTCACAGCGAGGTAATTGATTTCATCTTGAAACACATCATACATAGATTCGGCATTCCCCAAATTCTCACTACGGACCAAGGCAATTCATTTGTCGCTAAAGAGGTGAGGGACTTTGCCGAATACTATGGGATCAAATTGGTAAATTCTTCCCCATATTATGCTCAGGCCAATGGTCAGGCCGAGTCCAGTAACAAAACTGTAATTAAATTGATCAAGAAAAAGATTGAGGAGTTTCCAAAAAGGTGGCACGAGATACTTTCTGAAGCTTTATGGGCTAGTAGAGTTGCAAAGCATGGTGCCACTAAAGTCAGTCCTTATGAGTTAGTGTATGGACAAGAAGCTGTTCTACCGGTAGAGGTGGATCTCGGCTCACTTAGATTTCTTAAACAAGACGGCTTATCGGTCGACGAATATGAGACACTTCTAAAGGATAATTTAGAAGAGGTGACCGATAAGAGGTTGAAGGCTTTGGAGGCGATAGAGAGAGATAAAAGAAGAGTAGCTAGGGCCTATAACAAGAAGGTCGAGGCAAAATCGTTTCAAATCAATGATTTAGTATGGAAGACGATTTTGCCATTAGGTACTAGGAGTTCAAAATTCGGTAAATGGTCGCCTAGTTGGGAAGGACCTTTTAAGGTAGTCGGAATCACTCTGTAATGGACCCGACGGGTACGAGGGAGCCCGATCTTTCGATGAGAGATGGAGGATGTGGTGAATTTGGTGGAAGCCGACGTTGGCTGCCCGACTACCACAACCAAGATGGTGTGGCGCCTTGAGCGACATGTACACCGTCTCTTGATAACTATGATTTGGGGGTGGAGATCGACGTTGTGCTACCCGACTACAACAACCACAAGGATGCTGCACCTTAGCGATAGTTACACTGACTCTGGTTTTGCTGCTCTTGCCGTGCCAAGAACAGCCTTGAACCTGCAAGCAATCGAAGAACAAGCAAGAACAAGATGACAAGCAAACACTCACGGATATGATAGAAGTTGGAGTTTTGATTCAAGTAATCGGGCGGTCTAGCCAACACGCGCGTTAAAAGGAAGTAGCATCAGCTAACTTACATCAAACAAAACCCGAGTTCTTTTGTGGCTACCACTTGCTTTTAAAGGGAAAACTAGAAACTCAGGATGGAGTCACGAGTGTTCTTCGGCAGTTTCTGGATGTTTCGTCTCTCCTCTGCCATTGATTCTTGATCCGTTGGAAAGCAGACGAAGAGACCTTTCCAACAAGTACTTATTTGCATTAATCAACCTTGGGAGTTGAAAGATATGCTCCATTTAATCTTGGATTTCTGTAGTTACAAGAGTCCCTTCGGGAGTACGAATATTTATTGCATTGTTGCCTTCTCCACTCCTAGCTGGTTCAATTCCTAAGCACTTAAGTATAATAAAGTCATCACAAGGCTTTAATAGTACCCCATTGGAAAAATAATTAACTTGAACAGCTAGGAACGAGTTCACCAGATAATTAAGTTCACGTGCACGGGCGCGTGTCATTGGTCCTTGCTTAGGTGTAAGCGGTGAAGTGTTGGCTGCTGTTGTGGTTGTATCAATGGCAGCGATGTCCTCATCATCCTCCCCTTCTTGCAATAGAGTCGTCCTCGACTCGAACGTGTCCTCCTCACGCAAGTATGGTTTCAAATCTGCAATGTTAAAAGAGGGACTAACCCCAAAATTTGCAGGCAACTCAATTTTATATGCATTGTCATTTATTTTTTGAAGCACTTTGAAGGGTCCAGCAGCTCATGGTAGTAATTTAGACTTTCTTAAATCCAGAAATCTATCCTTTCTCAAATGAACCCAAACTAAATCACCAGGTTCAAAAGTAACATGCTTTCTACCCTTGCTACCGGCTTGTTGATACTTAGCGTTCATGGACTCAATGTTTGCCTTAGTTTGCTCATGCATCTTAAGAATCAGTTCAGCACGGCTAGAAGCATCAAAATTCAATTTTTCTGAAGGTGGAATGGCCATAAGATCAATGGGAGCACGAGGGACAAAACCATACACAATCTCAAAAGGGCATAATTTAGTAGTCGAATGCAGCGAACGAGTATATAAGGAGGAAGAGGAAGGTTGGAAAATGTAGCATGAGTAAAATATAATATACAAAATATTCTCTTGAGATAGCAAGTTTTATCATCGGACATGTATAGCCATCTTTCGTAATATAAGAAATTTTGAAAGAAATAAATTAATTTACATGAAAGTTGTATAAACTTAATGTGTTTGTGAGATCATGTGTATGATCATTGCTATGTAATGAACAAATTAGTTTGATGTTTATATATGATGAATAAATTGGTTTTGATTGGTTTGAGTTGTCAGGCACTCTCATCAAGCACTCAAGCATTCAACACTCAGCACTCGAGATTTTGGATCACTCAAATTTTTGATGTTTGAGTCGGATGATATGATTTAAATTGATTATTCAATAAATTCACATTATTTATGATTGAATGGACTGATTGAGTCAAGTTGGAAAGAATTTGTGCTCAGGAAAAGGTTTTCATTGTTTGTTCATGTGCAAGTATTGCTTGAGGGCGATTCATGGTCGATGAAGGGATTAGATCTAGGCTCGGGGAGAAGTTATGGTTCAGAACAATCGAGGATGTCATGCAGGATGCTCGATCTAGAGGATGCTGCATGTGAAGATAAAATTTCCATATGGTGTACACGGGATGTGTGCGAATAGGAAAAGAATGGTTTCCATATGCAGATATGGAAAGGAGGTAAAATTGGAAGGAGTTAGGATTTGAGGATCATAAAAGATATGAATTCCTAAGTACATTAAGATTCCACAAGTTGTTAATTTTGTGGCTCTTGGTAACAGTCATGAGGGTTATGTATATAAATAGACTAGGGGGGAGAGCAAAAAATGAATGTGCATGAATGAACCGATCAGGAGAAAAATTAGGGCTTAGCCTTTTACTCTTCATTTAGGATTTTGAACGTGGTTTTTATGAGAGGTGGTGTGGATTTCACCTCATAAACACTCTTATGCAATAAAGATTCATCTTCAGACATCAAGGAGCGCGGTATCACGTTCTTTCTTTTTAATGTTCATCGGTTTGCATTGTTTTGGCTTATTCTGTGATTTTGCTTTTACTTGCGATTTAATTTGAATTGATTAATCCAAAACCTTACTAGGACATTAAGAGAGAGGTCTAAAAAGTTTCGGTGATTAATTCCTTTTATTTTAGGAGTAATTAATGTTTTAGTTTTGGATCAGATTTGCTCTGTTTTGCGTCACATCAACTCCTATGGGTCATAACGTTTGATTGGGAACTAGGATTTGAGTAAAACCATTCAGGGATGATTTATATTGAAGTCTAGTTTATTGTCCAAGTTACATATTAAAAGTTATGCACATTTTACCCATTCCTTGGTCAGGTTGTTTCCAGCCCTCAGGAAATTCCAGACTAGTCAAGAAAATTGCTCGGGAATTTTCACATTGGTCGGGAATTAGTTTTCTGATTTTATTTTAGTTGTCAAGTTTAGGGTACTAAAATTATTCACCCCCTCTAGTTGTCGTGATTAGTGTATTTCGATCTTACAATTGGTATCAGAGGTCAATTTCTGTTTTTGTTTTGATCTTAACAATCACTATGGCATCCAAGAGGTTTTCTACTAAGCCTTATATTTTTAAGGAATTGATTTTCAGTTTTGGAAAACAAAGATGGAGGCTAATATCATGTCATAGGGATTTGATATTTCAGAAAAGGTTTCTAAACCATATGATCCACATACTGATAATCAAGTTAATGACACTAATAAAGTTGCTTTTGAAGCAAATTGCAAAGCTCAAAACTTACTTATCAATGGTATTAGACGTTATGGTTTTTTTTATCGTATTTCTCTTTTTTTTCTACGCATGAGATGTGGAATGCTCTTTCTACTTATCATTAAGGCTCTTCCACAATCAAGGAAGTGTGTAAAGACGTGTATAAGAAAGTACATAAAATTTGAGATGAAACTCGATGAGACCTTGGATAAATATTTTGCTCACTTTAATAAAATTCTTAGCAATCTTCATTCAGTTGATTTATCATGTCTGAAAATTCCAATCATAGACAATTTATTAGAAATCAAAAGCACAATTGTTCACGACAAAATAAATAAAATACCTATTATATGAAGGATATGCCCAAGAAAATTCTATGTATCGGAAGTTCCGATAGGAAGTATCGGAAGTTCCGATTATTTTCTGGTCTCGATACAGAGAGAAAATGTTGCTTTGGAAGTTATGATATGGTACCGGAAGTTCCGACGAGCCAGAAGTTCCGATTCGGAATTGGGGAATTTTTGAACTGATCTGAAGTTCTGATATGGTATTGAAAGTTCCGAGGTGGATGATAACAGATTGGATCTGTTGCGTGTCATGTTGTATCAGGAGACCTAAAATATCTTGTTGGAAGTTCCGATATAGGATTGGAAGTTCCGACGTGGGCAAACATATTGGATCTGTTGCGGTTTTGAGGACTTCGAGATAGACACGACAAAGGGGCTATCAGCCCTATAAAAGGAGAGGATGAGGTCGTCTTGGAACCAAGCATTAAGCCTAGATTAGACCTAGACACCAAAGACTCATCTACTTACTTTCTTGATCTCAATCGTTGAGATCAAGGATCCCCGTCTCTCACATGCGGTGCTACCACGTTGTCGTGGGAGGTACTCCATCCCTGTACGTGTGGACTCTGTGGAGGCATTGCTCCAATAGCGACGCTCGTGGACATTTACATACGAACAACTACGTCATCTTTATCGATCGGATCGGTGAAGGACGACAAGGATGAAGCGAGGATAGGCTTGACGCGCTACTCCGACATCTTCTTCCGCTGCACCTAGCGCATCTCGTGCTAGAAGGTATTGATCCATTATCTCGCACGCGCATGAGTCTTGGACTTAGGGCATAAATTTTGAATTTGCCGGCTAGCGTAGCTCCCCTATTGCTAATAGTGGTATTAGAGCCTACGTGCGTAGTGTTCGATCTAGATCTGTTGGCACTCGAATTTGGCATTAATGGTTGAAATTGTCGAAATATCAATTTTGGTAATTTGGGCAGAAAATATGCAATCTCCGGCACAGGCCGAAGCCCTGAAGTGTCGAAGGCCCATCCTGCGTTGGGCTTCGGCAGCACCTTCGGAGGCCTGCTTCGCAGGCAGGCTTCAGCCTAGTGGGCCCCTTCAGCGGCCTGTAGGCTTCGGCCCAACAGGCTGGCTTCGACGAGGCCCGCGGAGGCCTACTCCAGCCGGCAGAGTTCGATTCAGATTAGTATAGTTCGGCTGTTTTTGATCTCTTATCCAAATCTTAACCACTTGGCTGAATCCTACTCAGATTAGGTGAGATCTCTTATCCAAATCTTAACCACTTGGCCGAATCCTACTCATATTAGGTGAGACCAGCCCCTGTAAATATAGGGGTGAGGTCGATTCAAGAGGGCCCTCACTTTCAGACCAACACAAAGCCCTCGCTTTGAATCGTTCTTTTACCTTTCAAGATACTTCCTTGCCCTAGGATTAGCTAAGTAACGTCCATCTTCGTGGGTTTGCCCTAAAAGCCCTCCGTCCGCCGTGTCAAAATCACGGTAACCCATGTTGATTCGCTTTGTGAATCTCCTGTTTAATCCACAAAACATATTTTTATCGTTTTACCGGTTTTATTCTTCTACTCTTGGGAGTTCGGCCTCTAGGCCGAGTTGCACTTGATATTTTACTATTTTGTAGGGGAAACATCTTCAAAATCATCGCCAAGAAGTTTTGGAGTGATTGCTATTCGTCTTCAAGGTCACCGGAGCCCTTAGGTGATCAAACCGAGGCCTGTCGGTCCGACCGACAGGGCTTCGCCGGTCTGATTGGGCGGTGCCGAGCCAGGCTGTCAGGTCGTTGTCGGCACGCTTCATCGTGCCATCACTAGCACCCCCCGGTCCGACCGAGGGGTCTTCGCTAGTCTGACCGGATCCCTATACTCTGCGCTGGATCACCCTTCGCCATCGCGCCGAAGCCCTCTTCGGCGAGAACCCTCCGCAGTAAATTACTCTGCACCAGACTCCGCGACGCCGAAGCCCCTAGTCTGCCCGAGACTTCACCGTTGGTCTGACTAGGTACCCTCTACCGGTCTGACCGCCCGGAGATTGCTTCGTACTAGAATGCTGAAGCCCTCTTCGACGACCCCTTCGCAAGCGTCGGTCTAACCAGAGGTTCCCCTTCGGTTCGACCAGCCAACAGGCCGAAGCCTTCCCCCTTCAGGGTACTTCGACTTTATCCCGCGCCGAACACCGAAGAGTACCCCTTCGGTGATACTTTGCATCACCGAGCTGACCGGGAGTATACCTCCGGTCCGACCACCGTTTTATTGCAGATCAGAATCGGCCCATGTTCTAGCCGGTTTGATTAGGTTTATTATTTTTAGTTATTTTCACACATATTGGCTTATCGAACTTTATTTCTTAATATTTGTTTGATTACCTATAGATTCTGTTACCCTTACAACCGTGAAGGATCTGTTGGAATGTGACGTCGGCGCCGTGTCACTCTTAGGTTCATCCCTAAGTATCAACGCATTTTTGGATCATCGAACTAACCCAAGTGTGTGGGCACATTTTCGTGTCAATAGGATTGTGGGATCGGAATGGCGACTAGAGGGGGGTGAATAGACACATTAACAAATTCTCGTGAATATGATGGCCTTTTCAAATCACCCAACGCACCTCTAAAAGAAACAAAAACGGAAGCTAATAATCTTTCACAACAAAATGCCGAATAAAGCAAGTGTTATCACTCTCCTGCCAGATATGATGTGATATAACAGTTTGAGAGATCGCAAGCACTACTCTTATATCAAATAGACAAATCACCAAACATTTCAACAATTCTTAGGCATTTCATCATGTTCATGGCAAGTATACAGATTTCACACATATTTAATCATAACACAATGATCAAGCTAGATTAGACATGCTCACAGATGAATTATACTGAACATCACACATTCATAGGTATATTATCAAAAGGACCACAAGTAAAGTGCATGAAGCAATTTAATCTATCACAAAATAATCATCCAGAAATAATTCATGTGCATGAGGATTGAAAATACTATACAGTTCTTAATCAGTTCTATCAATAGAAACCCAGTAGAGAGTTAATCAAATACAAAAACAATCTATTGGGAGTCTTTGAAAATACACTGAAGAAAATCACCCGAGTCTGCTGGCAGTGGTACAACTTCCAGATATTGTAGAAATTTCTCCTGCGCCCAACGCTGTTCCTTTTCGGATTTTCAACAGGAATTCAGATCTGAAACAATGATTCTTCTCTAGAAAAGCTGATTAAAAATTTGTTTAGAGTTTGTATGGTTCAGCCAAAAGAACAGCCAAAAAATCCCCCCTGCCTATGGATATGGTCCCCTATTTATAGGCTAACCATGGGGGTATATTCTAAAAAGAACCCTCTAGAATTGAAAATTACACAAAAGTCCTATTCCTTCTAATATTTTTTTAGAATTAGAAAATTATGAAAAATATACCAAAGGAGTACACTAACTCTAGACTCACAACCTTTTATTACACATTGACTTAAAGCAAAAAGACTCAAAACTATTAAAATTAACAAAACTAGATATGCGACGGTTTTCAGCAAAAACCGACAAAGCCTCTCAACCCTTCGACTCGTGACACTGCTTCGCGACTCCGAGCACCAGCAAGCCACTTCCGCTCTCGATCCCCTCGAGCCTCCTAAATGCTTGCCCTAGCCTCCATCTCACAAACCCGGTCATCACGCCGTCGCAGTCAGCTGTCCGTCTAAATCTTGCTCGATCTCTTTGTGCACTCTTGAAATCTTCTCCAACTTCGCCCGGCCTCCCTGATCCTCTGGCATCAAGCTCCCCGCTTAACCCTCGATCACCCGCCGTCGATAATTGGTCAGCATCTCCTCCCTGCACATACAAGACAAGCCAAGACACGAGCATGATGCACCACCGAAAACCTCGGCAACCAATCAACCTTTTTACATTGAGCCCCTCGATGCACTCAAACCACTCTCAACCACTCAACCGCTCAAACACTCATCCTTGTCAATCACTCATCATCCAGATCGAAACCACCCTTGGTTTCACAAGGATCCCTCATGTATGGAGATACATGGTGGAAAAACAGATTAGATATGTTTATGTCTGCGGCAAATTAGAAGTTCCGCTGACAGATCAGAAGTTTTGATAGTGATCGGATGTTCTAATATCGAATAATGATTCGATACAGAAAGAAATTGTTGTGGTGTAGGATTCTGATATTGATCGGAAGTTCTGAGGGATCGGAAGTTCCGATATTAGATCAGAAGTTTCGACCCGCACGAATTTGAAAAACCGAGCCTATTGACACGGGTTTTTTAGATCCAGAATCCAGTCACTTGTAGATTGCTCGCCTAACTTTGTTTTGCAGAGAATGGTGTGACTGGCATGGCCTTGGATAAATGTGATGTATAATATGCATGCAATGAATGTAAATTAAATATGGCATGCGATTCATGTTTATTTACAACCCAAGGCTTATGTAAAATTTTTTACGGCTTGCATGTCGTTTCCACGGTGCTTCGGCCCATGTAATTAATATAGCCTATGCAAGATAGACAAGTGATATTCATGGAGGCCTGGATCATGCACTTGGTGATGGGAGCCATGGAGATTGAGATCGCTGTTGACACGGAAACGTGCCCCTGCACTTGGGTCAGTTCGACGATCCAAAAGTGCACGGATACTTAGGGACAAGCCTAAGCGTGACGTGGCACCGACATCACATTCTGACTACCCTTAATAGTGATAAGGGGATGGAGTTGCCAGACAACCAGATTACACAAAATAATCCAATTAGCCGAAAGAAATAGATTAAACAGAGCAAAATCAACAAACCAGTCGGAGCCCGTCTGGTTCGAAGTCTGATGCGAAGGTTGCGCCGAAGGGTACCTTCGGCATCTGGTGCGAAGCGCTCCGCCGAATGGTGCTTCGGCGTTCGGACTGATCCGACCAAAGATAGACTCCGAACGGATCTGGTGCGAAGGGTGCGCCGAAGGGTACCTTCGGCGTCTGGTGCGAAGTGCTCCGCCGAAGGGTGCTCCGGCGTTCGGACTGATCCGGCCGAAGATAGACTCCGAGCGGATCTGAACGCAGTGATCACCTCCGAACAGCGGGATTCGGCGTGCGATCTCCGATACAACAATCTAGAGAATAGTGACGCGAGGACCACGCGCGAGTGCAACTTCGTCTAGTGCGGAGTAAGGTCGTGGAGAAGCCTGTTGCGATGAAGTATGCTTGGCGAAGCCTGTTGCGACGGAGTATGCTGGTGAAGCCTGTTGCCGAAGCCTGCAGCCCCGTTGAAGGGTGTCCTGGGGGACCTCCGAAACCGATCTCTAAGCTCCGGACACCTTCGAGAAAGGGGCTCCGAACGTGCGAAGCCTACAACAGAAGAGTGTGAGGTACCAATTCGGCCTGAGGACCGAATTTTGCTAAGTGTTGCACAGGTATCGAAGGTAGCAATCTGTTACGTAGATTAGCGGATACTTCACACGCGAAGTAACAAGGTGATAGCAATCTATTACGTAGATTAACGGATACTTCACGGGCGAAGTAACAAGGCTTACCACTGTTCCGTAGCGGCAGACGGAGGGCTTCCAGGCAAACCCACGAAGAGGTACAGGAAAATAAAGGTAAAGTAAATGCAATCAAAGCATGGGCTTTGGTTTGTTTTGAGTTGTCGGGGGGCTTCTCACATCGGCCATGCCTCTCTATTTATAGGGGGTTTAACTTCTAATCTAATCTGCTATTAATCTGGCCAGATAGAGATAGAGATTGAGCTAAAAACGTGTACAACTCTATCTCTACCGAGGTGAGCTTCGGCCAGGCTCGTCGAGGCCTGCTCCTCGGGCCGAAGCTTCGGTAGCGTGGGCTTCGGCCAAGCCCATCTAGGCTTGCTCCTCGGGCCGAAGCTTAGATGGCATGGGCTTCGGCCAGGCCCGTCGAGGCTTGCTCCTCGGGCTAAGCTTCGGTAGCGTGGGCTTTGGCCAGGCCCGCCGAAGCCCATGGGCTGGCTAGAGGCTTTCGGAGCCCATAGCTCAATGGACTTTGGCCCTGTAGGGCTTCGGACAGACCCTGGACATGTGTACTTTCGGCCCAAATCGCCAAAAACTGATATTTTGACAATCTAGCCATTAATGCCATTTTTTGCTATCAACACATGCCCCCTGCCTTTTAGTGAACTAGTGAACTAAAAGCATCACGAGCTGAAGACGATATCATTCGTATCGGCTTTTCAACACTTTTAGGATGTTTGCCACACACTTGGGAAATACCTCTTCAAGTACCTACCATTTAAAGCTCTTCGAAACCGCTCTCCCAGTAGGGATTCCAACACGTATGCGTTGCCGGGAGCGATTTCGGCTATCTTAAAAGGACCTTCCCAACTAGGTGACCATTTACCAAATTTGGGACTCTTCGTGCCTAAGGGTAAAATTGTTTTCCACACCAAGTCTCCTATTTGAAACGATTTTGGTTTAACCTTCTTGTTGTAGGCTTTAGCTACTATCTTCTTGTCCACTTCTATGGCTTCTAAAGCCCTTAGCCTCTTATCGGTCACTTCCTCTAGATTATCTTTTAGAAGAGTTTCATATTCGTCGACCGATAAGCCGTCTTGCTTTAACACTCTTAAGGAGCCAAGATCTACCTCCATAGGCAGAACAACTTCTTATCCATATACCAACTCATATGGACTGACCTTGGTGGCACCGTGCTTTGCAATCCTACAAGCCCATAACGCCTCGAAAAGCACTTCATGCCACCTTTTAGGAAACTCTTCAATTTTCTTCTTAATAAGCTTAATCACGGTTTTATTACTAGACTCGGCCTGACCATTGGCCTGAGCATAGTAAGGTGAAGAGTTTATCAACTTAATGCCATAGTATTCGGCGAAGGCCCTTACTTCTTTAGAAACAAATGAACTACCTTGATCCGTAGTGAGGGTTTGAGGGATGTCGAATCTGTGTATGATGTGCTTCAAAATAAAATCACGTACCTCATTGTGAGTCATGTTCTTGAGAGGTACGGCCTCGGTCCACTTAGTGAAGTAGTCCGTCGCCATCAACATGAACCGATGCCCTTTTGAGGAAGGAGGGTGAATCTGGCTGATGAAGTCTAAACCCCAACCTCAAAATGACCATGGCTTGACAATATGATTGAGTAATGAGGCAGGAGCTAACTGAATATTGCCAAACTTCTGACATGCTTCACACCCTCTATAGTACTAGAAACAATCTTCAGTCATAGTCGGCCAATAAAAACCTGCTCTTTTGAGCATCCAACTCATTTTCTGGGCCGACTGGTGAGTGCCACAAAGTCCTTCATGGACTTCTCCCGTAGCCACCTGGGAATGTTCATGGTCTAAACACTTTAATAGTACTCCATCGATGGTTCAGCGGTACAATGTGTCGTCTATCAACACGAATTTGAACGATTGTCGCCGAACCTTCCGATCAACCCTTTGGCTAGGGTCTCTCAAATAATGGACGATTGGGACTCTCCAATCATCCTTGCAGGTTTCGGGGGGCTTCGCTGGTCCACCTTCTGAAAAGACTTCTAAATTACTGACTTCGGGGTGCCCCCCGAGCTTTTCAAGCTCCTGCCGAATCCTGGCCGAAGTGGCCATTCGGAGCCTGCTGGACCGAAGCTCTTCGGAAGGTTCGGATTCCGGGGAGCCTTCTCCATCCGTGAGGCTTCGCACGATGGGCTCTGACGTGCCAGACCCTTTGATCGGCAGAGCACTCCGATCCAGGGGCTTCGGCGCGCGGGGGCCTTCGGTGACCCGAGGGGTTCGACCCGAGGTGTGCGCCCGCACACCTTTACTGGCTTCGGTAGTAAGACAGAACATCGGCTTCTCCAATATAGAAAATTTCCCTCTCCTGACTTGGTAGCCAGATGCCTGTTGATCCAAATCATTGGCGACTGAATTGGCCTCTCTTGACACGTGAGATATTATGAAATCATCAAAAGCAGTAACTATGTCCAGACATTTGTCCAAGTAACTATTCAGCAAGCCATTAAAACATTGAGCATTCTTAGCTACTTGTTGTACTACTAATAACGAATCACCATATGCGTGAACATGTTTAGCGCCTACAGACTCTAGTAATTCAAGTCCTAACAACAAAGCTTCGTATTCGGCTTGGTTATTAGTGGAAGAAAACTCTAGTCAGGCCGAGGTTTCAAAGTGCGTACCAATAGGTGATACGAGAACTACTCCAATACCTTGGACACTCTTGCAAGCCGAACCATCAAAATAGATTTTCCATGGTACTACCTCAACTAGAGCAATAGCATCACTCCAGCTAACATCTATGTGATGATCAACTATAAAGTTGGCTACGACTTGGCCTTTCATCGCTCTTAGGGGCTCGTAGGCTAAATCATACTCAATTAACGCGTAAGCCCATTTTCCGATTCTTCCACTTAGAATCGGCTTCTGTAACATGTGCACGCGTAATAAAGTGATAAACACAACCGTTCCACAAACGTGTACCTGGTTTCGGCGTCCAGCAGGCGGCGGCTCAAGAATGTGATGATGCGCTCCTTTCCCTCTACCTCCTGGGTTAGCGCGGCTCCAATCACGCCACCTTCAGCGGCGATGTACAACCGAAACGGAATCCCAGCCTTGGGTGCTCTCACCACGGGTGGTGATGACAAGCACTCCTTGATCTTCTCAAAAGCACTTTGCTAGCTTGCCCCCAAGTGAACTCGGCTTCGTTTTTTAGCCGGAGTATGGGGACAAAGGCATCTATCTTGCCGGACAAGTTGGATATAAAGCGACGCAAATAGTTCAACTTGCCTAGCAACTTTTGCACATCCTTCTTGCATGTCGGTGCTGCAACGTTTCTAATCTTTTCAAGTCTCTTAGGATCATTTTCTATGCCTCTTTCATGAATCATGAAACCCAAGAACTTACCCGCCGACACACCAAAAGCACACTTAAGTGGGTTCATCTTCAACCCATATTGTCGCATCCTATCGAAAGCAACCTTCAAATCGGCTAAATGGTTTCCCATAGCATCTAATTTGACCACGACATCATCGATGTAAACTTCTAACATGACCCCTAATAAGTCATGAAAGATCAAGTTCATAGCGCGCTGATATGTGGCGCCGACATTTTTTAAACCAAAAGTCATGATGACCCATTCGAACAAACCGACAAAATCAGGGCAATGAAAGGCAGTCTTATAGACGTCCTCTTCGTCTATAAAGATTTGATTATAACCAGCATTGCCATCAAGAAAACTTAGTACCTTGTGTCCTGAAGCATCGTTGATCAGCATGTCGGCTATCGGCATTGGATACTCGTCCTTTGGAGTGGCTCTGTTTAGATCCCTGAAATCAATGCATATTCGTATCTTGTCGCTCTCTTTCTTCTCTACAGGCACAATGTTAGCAACCAATTCCACGTACCTGCATGGCCTAATAAATTCAGCCTTCAGTAGTCGCTCCACTTCTTCCTTAACTCGGTCATAGACAGCCGAATTAAAGCGGCGGGGAGGCTTCTTATAAGGCCTAAATCGGGACTTGATGGGCAGCTGATGCTCCATGAGCTCGCGGCTTAGTCCTGGCATCTCGCTATACTCCCATGCGAAACAATCGACATACGACCGAAGTAACTTTATTACTTTAGCCTTTTCATCGGGCTGTAAATGTTGGTTTACAAAAGTCGGCCTTGGGATGCCACCATCACCTATGTCGACCTCCTCTAAGGGATCGTCCGACGCAAAACCTTGCCCTAACTTCTCTACCTCGCTAAAGTCCTCGATGGCTTAGGCAATACCGTCTTTGTTAGATCGATACTGCTCCACACGAGACTTTAGCCAATCCAGATTATTCTTGCTGGACATGACTATCAATACAAAAATAGTCGTGCTACTCCAACTGGCTTTACAGACACTGGTACAAACCGTCCTCCGGATATGCTAACAAAATAATAGTCTGAAAGATCTCTACCTGACAAACACTCTACTTTGTTATGGACGGCGTCAACCGACACATCGGCCAAAGCTACTTGGGCCGAAGTATCCGTGGGGATGACCTCCACCTCATCGCCGTCCCATTGTATCAAGCACTGGTGTAGAGTAGAGGGAATGCAACAATTTGCGTGAATCCAGTCACATCCGAGTAACATGCTATAGTTACCTTGTACGTCGACGACGAAGAACGCTGTTGGCAATGTCTTGTTGCCCACCGTCAATTCCATAGAGAGTACTCCCTTGGCCTCGGAGCTCTCACCGTTGAAGCCATTGAGCATCAAGTTGGTCTTCTTCAGATCATCTTCATCCCTGCCATGTTTCTTCAACAATGAATAAGGCATTAGGTTAACGGCGACGCCGCCGTCGATGAGCATCTGGGAAATCGGATTCCTATCGATGTGACCCTGACATAGAGGGGCTTTAGATGGCGAGCCGAGTCCTCGGGCTTCTCAAAGATGGTGCTGCGCGGGCCGAGGCTCAATTGAGCGACCTCGGCCTCATCCCGTGGTAGGGCGAACTCGGCAGGTAAAGTGATGATGTTGATGTCCATCGCCTGGGGTGCGGGCCCTTTAGAGATGGGTGAGTAATCATCGCTGAGCATGTCATCGTCGTCGCTTGGGCTAGGACCAGGTTGGTTATCTCAACCGGCTTCTCCCTCCATACCTGTTTGGTAGCTGGCTGAGGGCGGATTTCCTCGAAGACAGCGTCGCGCTCGGCCTCAGCTTTCTTTTCGCGCATCTCCTATGTCCGCAGCCTTTGTAGGCGTCTCTTCTGTGATTTGGACATGGCTGGAGGAGCCCAAGATGGCTAAGGCTTGGTGCCGGGTGCTACTGTTCGACTTTTGTTAATTCTGGCAGAAGTGGTACTGTGCCCTTTGGCCTCGGGCACCCTGTGTTCGAAGGAGGCTTCGCTGCGAACCCCGTCGGACGGACCGGCCTCGTTCGGCCGATCGAACCAGGCTTCGACGCGGAGCTCGGCCGAAGTATGAGACTTACCTCCGTCAGACCTCGGCGACAAAGTCTTCGGGATTGGGACTTCCTGAGACCCAACCCTAATGGTTATGGCTTCGGACTCCCTGACTTCGGCCTCCGCGTGCTCGCACCCTTCGGCTTTGCTCTACATGGTCCGATTCGGAGGCACTACAAACAGTCTGTGGACGATGCCCCCCTCTGATGCGTCTGTTTGCCCCTACCATCCATAATACTCCGAAGGGAAACAAGGCATATTGTTAGGCTGCGGAGGGTACCCCGACCCAGATACGTACGGAGCCCACGGGGTTCCTGCCCAGTCGTACAGCGGAGGCATCGGCGGCTCTAGTGGCCTTGCCCACTATGAGCCGAACCCGTTACCCGGAGCGGGGTTCGGCCAAGTCGAAGGTATCTCGGACCATACCAGTGAAGGGTCCTGCCAGGCCAGAGGTACATTCGGCCAGTGCGGGCTGAAGCCTCCCATCGGGGACGTCCACCACGGTGCGGGGTCCAGCCATTGGGGCCGAAGTTGTTGCACGAGGGACCCGACCACTGGGGTTCGGAGTTGCCGTACGGGGGGTTAGACCATTGTGGCTCGGAACCACCGTGCGAAGCATCAGGCCGCCGTGGCCCGAAGCATTCGTGCGGAGCATCAAGCCACCGTGGCCCAAAGCCTTCGTGCGGAGGGCTCGCTGGCTTCGGCCCGAAGCCACCCTTCGAAGGTCCTGGCCCCTTTGGCCGTTTTAGCTTAGCGCGTGGGCTTGCTTCTTTGGCCCTTCTCTGATGTTTGTGCAACAGCATGTCATATGTTACCTTCAGCCTCTTGCGAGCCTTAGCCGAAGGGGTATTGACATTCTGTTTCCACACTCCTACCTCGGGGTTCTTTGGCACGAGTGTGCGAGTGCGCGGTTCTCCAACAATTACATCTTTCCCTTTAGCAGATTCGACCTGTTCTGGCCGAATCAACACCTTCTTTTCGCCGAGGTCAACGGCGTTGACTAGAAAAAGGATATTTATCTAGCTTCATCTTTGAATCATGGTCTTTCTTCAATCGTCCTTCTTCTATGGCCGATTGTATCTGCCATCGAAAAACATTGCAATCATTAGTATTATGAGAATGTGAATCATGCCACTTACAGTATGGATGCTTTTTTAACTCGTCGGCAGGTGGAATGACTTGACCTTTAGGTAACCTGAGAAGCTGGCTTTTTAAGAGAAAGTCAAATATTTTATCACACTTAGTTACATCAAACGAGTACTTGACCTCATTGAGTCGATTCTTTGTTGGGGATGGTCGTAACTCGGAGCAGGTGATGGGTTTATTCTTAGTGTTCCAGGCCCATTCAGTCGCGTACATGTTGGCCGAATCCTCCTCCTCTGACTCCTCTTCATCAGAGCGTTCCATGATGTGGATTTTGGCCCTAGGCTTGTTAAACGTCTTAATAAATTTCTTGTCTTTGGCTCGGCCTTCCTGGACCAGAGCCTGCTGTAGAACTTGGCTAACTTCTAAAAAGTTTTGGTTATCTAACCTCTCTTTAATTTTAGAACGCAACCCATTAAAAGCTAATTCCGCCAAGTCCCTTTCTGAAATATTAAGGCTAAAACATCGGTTTCTAGTATCCCTAAAACGTTTGATGTATTCAGAGGCGCTTTCATTAGATTTTTGCTTAACTGATGTCAAATGCGAAAGCCTAAGTTTTGTCTCACCTGTGTAGAAATAATCATGGAATTTCCGCTCTAAATCATCCCACGTGTGGATGGAGTTCGGCGGGAGCGCCGAAAACCAAGTGAAAGCAGTGCCGGATAGCGAGAGAGAAAATAGTCTAACCTTTAGAGCATCTATCCCGCTAACCTCTCCACACTATGCCAAAAATTGACTAACGTGCTCTAGTGTGGTCTTGCTACCCTCGCCATCGAACTTAGTGAATTCAGGGATTTTATAGCCACGGGGGTAGGGCACTGTATCAAGATGGTCGGGGTATGGCTTACGGTAAACCCTAACCCATCCCTTGGGCACGAAGCCAGCACACTCCCTAAATAGTGCACGGACCCGCTCCTCTATGTCATCTTGATACGTCGTGTGCGCGCGCCTCTCATGCGGGGGCGCGACATGCGGTGGGATATCGGCGTGTCGGCCATGGGCCTCTTCACTGCGCGCAATTTGTATGATGTGTTCATGCCCGGGTGCCAGCGCATGTGGTGCGGGCAGCGCGGGTACTAGCGCAGGTGGTGGTGCGTGGTATGCAGTATTAGTTTGAACGTAGGTGTAATGATTGGTCTCGGCCATAAGTGGTGAGGCCGGAGATATGATCGTGCCAGTGATGCCATTAGTCCTATTGTACACGTGATTCGTCGGAGGTGCGCTAGCAATAGGAACCGAGGGTATGGCCTTAGTAAAGCCGAACCTTTTAAGAGTCACCTCTACTTGGGAGCTGACTGCCGAATCTAAACGGTTGGCTAGCGAAGCGCTAACGGCTTGATCTACTGATGCGGCTATTTTCTGCTCAATTTATAAGGAAGATAAACGAGGCGATACAAGTGTTACCTGGACCTGAGCAAGGTCGGGGGTGACGATGTCGCGCTTGATGAAGCCTGCGCGCGTCTTGACGTAGCCCCCAAGCATCATGTCTTGGAGCGCCTTCAGCTTTGCCTCGATCTCTGCTCGGTCTTCTGCGGGAATATCTTCAAGTGTAGGTGACAATATGTTGCGTTTGTCGATATCCGCGCCTCCTATTGCGTCCATCGGTGGTGTAGACGTAGTAGTCGATGTAGACGTACCAGCGGCCAATGTAGACGTACTCATTATGTTGGTGTAGCTTTTCCCCAGCGGAGTCGCCAAAAAGTGTGTTGACACGGAAACGTGCCCCCGCACTTGGGTCAGTTCGATGATCCAAAAGTGCACGGATACTTAGGGACAAGCCTAAGCGTGACGTGGCACTGACGTCGCGTTCCGACGCCCCTTAATAGTGATAAGAGGGGTGGAGTCGCCAGGCAACCAGATTACACAAAATAATCCAATTAGCCGAAAGAAATAGATTAAACAGAGCAAAATCAACAAACCAGTCGGAGCCCGTCTGGTTCGAAGTCTGTTGCGAAGGGTACGCCGAAGGGTACCTTCGGCGTCTGGTGCGAAGCACTCCGCCGAAGGGTGCTTCGGCGTTTGGACTGATCCGACCGAAGATAGACTCCGAACGGATCTGGTGCGAAGTGCTCCGCCGAAGGGTGCTCCAGCGTTCGAACTGATCCGGCCGAAGATAGACTCCGAACGGATCTGAACGCAGTGATCACCTCCGAACAGCGGGATGCGGCGTGCGATCTCCGATACAGCAATCTACAGAATAGTGACGCGAGGACCACGCGCGAGTGCAACTTCGTCCAGTGCGGAATATGGTCGTGGAGAAGCCTGTTGCGACGAAGTATGCTTGGCAAAGCCTGTTGCGATAGAGTATGCTGGCGAAGCCTATTGCCGAAGCTTGCAGCCCCGCCGAAGGGTGTCCTGGGGGACCTCCAAAACTGATCTCTCAGCTCCGAACACCTTCGACGAAGGGGCTCCGAACGTGCGAAGCCTGTTGCGACGGAGTATGCTGGCGAATCCTGTTGCCGAAGCTTGCAGCCCACCGAAGGGTGTCCTGGGGAACCTCCAAAACCGATCTCTAAGCTCCGGACACCTTCGATGAAGGGGCTCCGAACGTGTGAAGCCTGCAACAGAAGAGTGCGAGGTACCAATTCGGCCTGAGGACCGAATTTTGCTAAGTGTTGCACAGGTAGCGAAGGTAGCAATCTGTTACGTAGATTAGCGGATACTTCACAGGCAAAGTAACAAGGCGATAGCAATCTATTACGTAGATTAACGGATACTTCACGGACGAAGTAACAAGGCTTACCACTGTTCCGTAGCGGCAGACGGAGGGCTTCCAGGCAAACCCACGAAGAGGTACAGGAAAATAAAGGTAAAGTAAATGCAATCAAAGCATGGGCTTTGGTTTGGTTTGAGTTGTGGGGGGCTTCTCACGCCGGCCATGCCTCTCTATTTATAGGGGGTTTAACTCCTAATCTAATCTGCTATTAATCCGGCTAGATAGAGATAGATATTGAGCTGGAAACGCGTACAACTCTATATCTGCCGAGGTGGGCTTCGGCCAGGCCCGTCGAGGCCTGCTCCTTGGGCCGAAGCTTCGGTAGCGTGGGCTTCGGCCAGGCCCGTCGAGGCTTGCTCCTCGGGCCGAAGCTTCGGTGGCCTGGGCTTCGGCTAGGCCCGTCGAGGCTTGCTCCTCGGGCCAAAGATTCGGTGGCGTGGGCTTCAGCCAGGCCCATCGAGGCTTGCTCCTCGGGCCGAAGCTTTGGTAGCGTGGGCTTCGGCCAGGCCCGTGGAGGCTTGTTCCTCGGGCCGAAGCTTTGGTAGCATGGGCCTCCGATGGCTTCCTGGCCGAAGCCATGGGTTGTCTAGAGGCTTTCGGAGCCCATAGCTCAACGGACTTCGGCCTGACTCCTTGGGCCGAAGCTTCGGCAGCATGGGACTCCGAAGGCTTCCTGGCCAAAACCCATGGGCTGGCTAGAGGCTTTCGGAGCCCATATCTCAATGGACTTCGGCCCTGTAGGGCTTCGGACAGACCCTCGGGCCGAAGCTTCGGCAGCATGGGCCTCCGAAGGCTTCTTGACCGAAGCCCATGGGCTGGCTAGAGGATTTCGGAGCCCATAGCTCAATGGACTTCAGCCCTGTAGGGCTTCGGACAGACCCTAGACATGTGTACTTTCGGCCCAAATCGCCAAAAACTGATATTTTGACAATCTTGCCATTAATGCCATTTTTTGCTATCAACAATCGCCATGTGAAGAAGGTCATGCTTTGTCACAGTTAATATGATTGTCTGTGATGCTTTATTATGTTCTTGTTATTCTATTATTGCATGTTTCGTGTGCGCTAAGGACGTTACAGTGCTACAATAGTTTTCCCTCAGAAAATTAAGTATTGATGCTCTTCCCAATAGCTACACCCACTAAGGTTGGTGCTCATCGATAGTGGATCTGCCAAAGCAGGGTGCTATTTTTTATCTCGACCAGTTGGGGCAGAAGTCGGACTTCTGCACGCATAGTATTGGTTCACTTGACAAGGCTATCAAAACGGTTTTGGGCCTTGGAGCATAGGAGTTGGGGTCGAGCATTGCATGCTTCTCCAACGACAAGAGTAACATACAATGTTATTAGCAAATAGTTGCTTACCTATGTAAACTAGCTTCTAGCAGTGATGTCAAAGCTCACTAGGAGATAGCATGACCATGGATCTCGCGCCACTATTAGTCATTAGAGGGAATGTGACTTGGTTTAAAATAGTTTAACATATTTTATTGGATAGAAGATAAACATTGCATAATGCTAAATATTGCATTTAATCTTTTGTAGATCAAGGCACCTACTACTTCTACTGTTAAGAGCACTCCAGTTTTTAATTTGCGATCTATACTCGAACATGAGAAATTATCTGGAACAAACTTTATGGATTGGTATCGAAATTTGAGAATTGTTCTTAAACAAGAGAAAAAAGAATTATGTTCTGGAGGAACCTCACCCTGATGAACCAGAAGAGGATGCTTCTGCAGCAGACAAGCGTGCTTATGAGAAGCATGCTAGTGATTCCGTGGATGTCAATTGTATTATGCTTGCTTGCATGTCCTCTGAGTTTCAGAAACAATATGAGGAACGTTATGCTTATAATATGATCGTAGCTCTTAAGGGCATGTTTCAGAACCAGCCGAGAGCAGAGAGATACAATGTGTCTAAGTGCTTGTTTGGTAGCAAGCTGGCTGAAGGGAGCCTAGTGAGCCCTCATGTGATTAAGATGATTGGTTGCGTAGAGACTCTAGAGAGACTTCTGCTTCAGGTATTAATGTTATTGAAATTAATCTTGCTACTCGTCAGAATGATTCATGGGTATTTGATACCGGATCAATGATTCATACTTGCAAAACATTGCAGGGGTTGGGTAGAGTAAGAAAGTGTGCAAGTGGTGAGCTGGATATCCGCGTCGGGAATGATGCAAAGGTTGCAACGTTGGCCGTCGTCGTATATTCATTGTCGCTACTGCCAGGACTAGTTTTGGAGTTAAATAATTGTTATTTCATTCCCGCCTTAGGCAAAAACATTATCTATTCTTCATGTTTAGAGGAAGATGGTTTTGAATTCATAATAAAGAATAAGAGTTGTTCAATATTGTTGAATGGCATGCTCTATGGTGTTTGTCCATTAGTGAATGGATTGTATATTCTGAGTCTTGATGATGCCCACGTTTATAACATTAGTACTAAGAAACAACGATCAATGATTTGAATCCTACCTACGTCTGGCATTATTGTTTAGGTCATATAAATGAGAAACGCATGTATAAGCTCCATATTAATGGACTTTTGGAGTCATTTGATTTTGAATCATATGACACATGCGAGTCTTGCTTACTTGGCAAAATGACAAATACGCTTTTCACTGGACATAGTGAGAGGACGAGTGAGCTATTGGCCATAGTACATATTGATGTGTGTGATCCAATGAGTCACATGACTAGGAAAGGCTTTCAGTACTTTATCACTTTTACCGACGACTTTAGTATATATGGCTATGTCTACTTGATGAGGCATAAGTGGGAATCCTTCGAAAAGTTCAAGGAGTTCCAGAATGAGGTACAAAATCATACGGGAAAGACAATTAAATTTCTACGATCGGATCGTGGGGGTGAATATTTGAGCCATGAGTTTAGTGATCATCTGAAGTAGTGTGGAATTGTTCCACAACTGATTCCACCCGGCATGCCTCAATGGAATGGGGTGTCCAAGCAGAAAACCACACTTTGTTGGACATGGTTTGGTCCATGATGAGTCACACTGATCTTCCATTATCCTTTTGGGGTCACACTCTAGAAACGACAGCTTTCACGATTAATAGAGTTCCATCTAAGTCAGTAGAGAATACACCATATGAAATGTGGTCTGGGAGGCGTCCTAGTTTGTCTTTTCTAAAGATTTGGGGATGTGAGGCGTATGTCAAATGTATGACGTCTGACAAGCTCAATCCTAAGTCTGACAAGTGCTTATTTGTTGGGTATCATAGGGAAACCAAAAGATACTATTTCTATACTAGAGAAGAGGAGAAAGTGTTTGTCGCTTGGAATGGTGTATTCCTTAAGAAAGAGTTTCTCTCAAAAGGAGTTAGTGGGAGGACGGTGCATCTCGAAGAGGTTCGAGAGCCGCTAGAAAGTTTTCTAGATCCCACTGAACAATAACAGGATGAGCAAAGTGTTGCGGAACCTGTTGTACACGCGTCATCCCATGAAGGTCTAGGATAGTAGTCCATGCACCAGAGAGGTACATGTTCTTGACCACTAGGCATCGTGACGTGTTGTTGTTGGACAACGACAAGCCCAAGACCTATGTGGAAGCAGTGATGGGACCATACTCTGAGAAATGGCTTGGAGTCATTGGATCCGAGTTGGAGTCTATGCGAGTTAACCAAGTTTGGAATTTGGTTGATCCACCTGATGGTGTAAAAACTATTGAGTGTAAATGGATCTTCAAGAAAAAGGTAGACATTGATCGAAATGTTCACATCAATAAGGCACGATTGGTGGCGAAAGGTTTCAGATAGATTCAAGGTATTGATTATGATGAAACATTTTCATCTATCGCCATACTTAAGTTTATTCGGATCATCCTAGCTATTGTTGTATTTTATGATTATGATATAAGGAAAATGGATCTCAAGATGAATTTCCTAAATGGAAACCTAAGTGAGGATGCATACATGACACAACCTGAAGGTCTTGACGGTCCGGGGAATGCTGGGAAAGTTTACAAGTTGCTAAAGTCCATTTATGGATTAAAGCAAGCTTCTCGAAGTTGGAATCTTCGCTTTGATGAGGTAGTCAAAGGGTTTGGCTTCATCAAGAATGAAGAAGAGCCTTGTGTTTACAAGAAGGCTAGTGGGAGCTCACTTGTGTTTCTGGTCCTATATGTGAATGACATATTGTTGATCGGAAATGATATTCCTCTCTTGAATGTTGTCAAGACTTCGTTAAAAAACAGTTTTTCGATGAAATATCTTGGAGAGGCAACATACATATTGGGAATTAATATCTATAGAGATAGATCAAAACGGTTAATTGGATTAAGCCAAAGTATGTACATTGACAAGGTTTTGAAACGATTCAAAATGCAGAATTCTAAGAAGGGTTTTCTGCCAATGTCACATGTTATTTCTTTTAGTAAGACTCAGTGTGTTGTGACACCTGATGAGCTAGAGAAGATGAGTGCGATCTCGTATGCCTCCACAATTAGATCCATCATGTATGCCATGTTGTGTACACGCCCAGATGTGTCATATGCTCTAAGTGTTATGAGCAGGTACCAATCAAACCCGGGTGAAAGTCACTAGGCTGTAGTAAAGAGTATCCTCAAGTACTTGAGAAGGACTGAGGAAATGTTCCTGGTATACGGTGGTGAAGAGGAGCTCGTTGTAAGTGATTACATGGATGCTAGCTTTCAGACCGATAAAGATGATTCTCGATCGCAATATGTCTTTGTGTTTTGCCTCAATGGAGGCGCCGTGAGTTGGAAGAGTTCCAAGCAGGAGACGATGGTTGATTCTACAACAAAAGTTGAGTATATCGTTGCTTCAGAAGCTATGAAGGAGGCCATTTGGATCAGAAAGTTTGTTTCTAAGCTGGGTGTTGTTCCTAGTGCGTCTAGTCCAGTGGACCTCTATTGTGATAATAGTGGTGCCATTGTGCAAGCCAAGGAGCCTAGATCGCACCAGAAATCCAAACATATACTTCGGTGATATCACCTGATCCGTGAGATCATTGAGAGAGGTGTTGTGAAGATTTGCAAGGTCCACACGGATTTTAACATGGCGGATCCATTGATGAAGCCTCTTCCACAGCCCAAGCATGAGGCGCATATGAGCTCCATGGGTATTAGATACTTGCGTGAGTGAGTCATGTGTATGTGGAAGATGCTTGTAGAGTCTATGCTAATGTATGAGGATAATTGTTATCTTGTTCCTTGAATAAATATCGTTTGCATTTAATTAATGAGTACGACTTGTTATGTGAAACTATTTGCTTTATGACGATGTTGTTCAAAAGGGTCCCTAATCTTGTCATCATGTGGGACAGTGATGATACATGGATTAGCACATCCGACTAATTGATGATTGTGTTTCATAGATCATAGACATAGAGATGTCAAATCAGTGATATGGACACATGTTAGTGAACATGGTGTTGGACAGACCCACTTGAGATGCTGCTGGGATTGTAATTGTAATGTGCCAACAGTTGTAATCTCAAATGGTGTACCTACAGAGTCCTTGGACCTGAGATTATCATTTGATTCCAGAATGTGTAGTGACACACTTAGTTGCTTCCTAACGCTATTCCGTAATAGGGTAGTAATAAGGGTTGTTTTCAGGTGTGTTGTGAAACATGTCTTGGGATATGAGCGGTCAAGATGGAATTTACCCCTCCTAATAACGGGAGAGTCGTCTCTGGGCCCCTCGAGGTATTGGATTAGAAAAGTACATGGCCATGCCACTATGACTAAGGAGTTAGTAATGATTTGAATCCGGTACTTAATCGAGTGAAAATGTCAAGTTAACCAATAAGGGTGGCACGTATCTCACCTTGAGCTTGACTAACGGCGTGTGGTAAAGGGATCGGTGCTTGCGTATATCAAGGTTCATGAAAATTTTGATTTTGTACGCTTTCGGGGGTCAATATGTGCTGCTAGGTATCAATATTGATCAGTGAGTCAGAAACGGTTTTCGGTGAACAACCGTTAGTGTATGAACCTATCGGGTCACACACTTAAGGGGATGGATTAAAAACATGCAAAAAATTGGTTCTTGTGCAAGTGAGAAATTGAAGGATATGCCCAAGAAAATTCTATGTATCGGAAGTTCCGATAGGTAGTATCAGAAGTTCCGGTTATTTTTTGGTCTCGATACAGAGAGAAAATATTGTTTTGGAAGTTTCGATATGGTATCAGAAGTTCTGACAAGCCAAAAGTTCCGATTCAGAATCGGGGAATTTCTATACTGATTGGAAGTTCTGATATGGTATCAGACGTTCCGAGGTGGGCGATAACAGATTGGATCTGTTGCGTGTCGTACTGTATCAGGAGACCTAAAATACCCTGTCGGAAGTTCCGATATAGGATTGGAAGTTTTGACGTGGGCAAATAGATTGGATCTATTACGGTTTTGAGGACTTCGAGATTGACAAGACCAGGGGCTATCATCCCAATAAAAGGAGAGGAGGACGTCTTGGAACCAAGCAATAAGTCTAGATTAGACCTAGCCACCAAAGACTCCTCTACTTCCTTTCTTGATCTCAATAGTTGAGATCAAGGATCCCCGTCTCTCACGTGTTGTGCTAGCACGCTACTGTGGGAGGTAATCCATCTCTGTACGTGTGGACTCTGTGGAGGCATTGCTCCAATAACGACACTCCGACATCTTCTTCCACTGCACCTAGCTAATCATGGGTGACCTTGTATTGCCGCCCTTAACTGTGGGCACGACTATTCGAATAGTTTTAGATCATAGGTGCACAATTTTACTCACAAGACATAGCCCTACAACATATCACCATGCACCTCAATACCACCATGATACCTTGTAAAAGAGTTATGATAAGACCATCCACCTATATCCTTCAAGCTTCACACCCCAGGTTCCCATCACACCTGATATCCCCCCTAACACTCCTCATCCATATAGAAAAGACTTCGAAGAGTATAAGGATATCGACCATCTCGACGCTCCACTTGGGATCTCTAGGCTTCTAGTCAAACCATTAATCACGCTGACTTGTGCTGAGAGCGAGTTTATAGTGCAAAAATGACCCATGAACTGGTCATTAAAGTGTCATGAGTACGACTAGCAAAACCATGGATCATGTACTCACAACCCACCTTAGTCAAGTTTTAGTTACATTTAATTCATGAACCAGTTCACTAACCAACTAGTATTCATATAAGCCAATATTAACATGTAAGTGGTATTAATAAGCATGGTGAATGTGATACTAGTTTCTAAGCAGGGCTAAGCAATCCTAAGCATCCATATAAATCATAGTAAGAATTAATGTTGGTCAAGATTAATAATCCCTAGGTAAACAAGGAATAGGTAATTAACACCAGGAGGTAATGCAATCAAGGTTATATCCTAATTCCAGTGTCATCCTAAAATAAAATGCAATTTTGAACGAATAATAGCTTTGAAAGCATGAGTTAAATATGATTAAATAAAGAACTTGAACAACTTTCCTTGTTGAACATGGATGAAAAATGGGTGCCTTCTCGACGTACACAAGCTCTCCCGACATTTTGGAGACTAAACAACAGTATATTCAAACATTAATTAACTAAAAAAGTATCGTAAAGCAAACATTATGGGTGTCAACATATTTTTAATGCATATAGCTCAATTTTAGAAAATCTTGCAATTTGAATAGTTAAATTTGGAGTTCATATGAATTAGATATGAACTTTTGAAGTTTAAATTATATTATGTAATTTCTAGAAAATAAAAATGATTTATGACACAATTCTGAATTATGTTTCTAAAGGAAAATCAAATTAATTACGTTAGTAGGGTGAGCATGTGCACGCACAACATCTGCCACATGGCATCCACATAGTGACACACATGTAGGGATGACTGAGGTGGTCCTTACACGACAACCACGTAGGTGCGACGTCGACGCCACACCAGAGCAACGATCAGCGGTGGCTCGAGGACCTATGGTTGTCGGTGAACAGTGGTGTGGCATTCGGTGGCAAGGGTAGGAATGGGATTAGGGCATGGTAGCGAACTCACCTGAGCAGTCGATGATGATGGGAGGTGACTTGTGGCAAAAATGAGTAGTGAGTGACCTCAGGTCGATGGCGACGATGGCCTTTCGACAATCGATGGTGATGGTATAGTAGCAGCCAGAGACCAGCAGACAATGGCGGTGATGACAAGCGGTGGTTGGAGTGGTGACAGTGAGGGTTGGCGGCCACCGAAGCGGTGACGAGCGGTGGTTGGAGGCGAGTGGAGGTGGTGGAGTGGCCGCACACGCGGAGATGGTGATCGGTGATGCTAGGGTGGTGGCTAGGGGGTCTAAACAAGAGCCGGTAGCACGTGGATCCTTTTTATAGGGGCGGCGAAGACAAGCAATGGTTACAGCTAGGTAGTACGATGAAGATGGTTGTGTCAATGGGATCGGGCTTGGATCCATGGGGAAAAGGCTGCGACAATGCGGGGATCATGAATCCAGACTCGAATTGGGCCCAAGGCGATGTTGTAGGCAGATTTTGTGATGAGGGGGCGACACTAGGGCACGGTGGCATGTCGTGAGGAGGGAGACATGCCTGACATGCGGGGCTCGCATGTTAGCAATAACGGAAACACAAGGTGGCTATTGGGCCTACAACACCGAAGGCTGGGGTGTGTGGGAAATGGGCCGAAGACCGGCCCAAGAGGGAGGTTTTTGGATTTTTAAAATAAAAATTGATTTTAATTCCTTTTTCTTTTAGAAAGGGCTCCAAAAATCTAGAAAAATACATTTTTGGCTTTAAAAAGTTCCAAAAAAATCTTTAAATTTTTAGATACTTTTGCAAAAAAATCATCAATACTTTATTTGCAAAAAAATATTCCTTAGATTTTCATAATCAAAAATCATTTCTTAGGAAAAATTCCATTTTCATTTCCTTTACTGAAAATTCATTGTTATTTTATTTTATTCACATCTTTTGTTACTTTTATATTTTGAAAATTTTATGTGGCGACATGATTCTTCTTATGCTACTAATTATAGTGATGAATCTGAAATTGCTAGATATTTATTTAGTGGGCTTGATATATCGGTTTGAGAGATGAAAGTTACTTCAATTCAATAGTCAGTGCATATGACTACTCTTACTTTGGATACTCTTTATTTGAAATTGATATTCAATATGCATGCACATGGCACAAGTTCCTTGCGCTAAGGACTATATAGCTATATCGGGAGCTCGAAGACAGATGACAATACAAGATAACTTTACTCCGAAAAACGACTCCATATATTGAATACAAAAGTTACACTATCATTTACATGCTAAATTACAAAAAAACTAACTTCTACTCTATTTTCCTAATGGTCCTCAGGGGCTTGCGGTGGCTCCAGGTCCTACTCGTCCTCGGGCAAGAAGAGCTATAGATCCCCGACCAAGGCAAAAGTGGTGTCCTCGACTCACCACGTCACCACCCAATTGTCGTGGGCTTACACACATGGGCAAGGCGACTACTTCAGGATCCTGACAGTAGGGTTTGCCTGACCTCCAACTTCATGTTGATCAGATGATCCTTTTTTAAGATGATGTTCATAATAAACTCTAGAGCCAAATATTCTATTTGACAGTATGGGCGCACCTACCCTGTGCACCGCACACTAAAGATGGATTTTCAACAAGTTTTCCAATTCAACAAACCAATAATAGAAGGTTTGAAGACAATGAGCTCCACCTAGCTTGATTGGTTCAAATACTTAAGCCATGTTTTGAAGAGCTCAGGGGCTATTATTAGTAATATGACTCCCGATACCCTACAATGGGCTTTATCAGTCTAGACCGTGAGTGGGTCTAGTCAGCTTTGGAGTCCGATATGGCCCATAAATAGGAGTTTGTATCCGATAAAAAGTGTAACACCATATCTAAAACCCGAACACTAGGATTGGGAATAAGATATGTATATGGGTGTGTATGAATATCCTTGTAAATAAGAAACATACATGAGTACGGTACATAATTCTTGATATTTAGGAAATTGACTCGGGTCAGAGTCCTAGTTCCACACAACTTGCCTCTTGACTATCGAAAGAGGGCAAGGAACCCCCTAGAGGCATATATATGCTCATATGCTTTCATATGCATTAGAGTTATTTAACGTACATCCAATCTACAATCCACAAATATATGGACATAAGGCCATTATTCTGTCGGGGCTTGAACTTGTCTAAATCTCTTGGCTCATATTCTTTAGAGTAGACCTTAGAGCTTAGAATGCAACACTTTTCTGCTATCTCAAATACCATCTCAGATACCTCTATAGGTGGATTGCTCGGTACAACACTAATTTGATGAGTAAATATATATGTGGCATCTATGGGGTATGATGGATATATGCACATATTTTTAACCCATCATAGATAACAAGGATATATACAAATATAGAAATATTCCACGTGTGCATTTATGATTATGTACTACTCATGCATGTAGTATCGAATTGTTATCCCAATTAGGCCTTCCCACTTATAGGATGCTCTCTTTCATATTCACACTTGCACATGTCTTTTGGAACTATATATGTGCCCACCTGTCTTTCGTTGCAAAAATGTCTAATGGCATTCCCTCACAAATTGTTTAGAATTATCGTTCAACGCTAAAAGCAATCATAATTTGTGTATATAGTAAAACTGGCATTGTCTAGCGTCTAAGAGTAATTAAATTTTATGCCCTTATTGTTTTTATATTTTAGAATAATTTGTTACCCAGCTTTTTGCAACGAAAAATAAAAGGTAAAACTTTTGCAATTCTATTCCTGATGGTTCTGAAAGATTGTCGATATTTCTAAAACTAGCTTTAAACTTTAATTTTGGTTGCAACATCTTTATAAAAAGGAGAAACATAGGGGCAGTCCAGCTGACACAAAGCTATCATCATCAGTGTGGTCTGGTATGATCAGGATTGACCATTGTTCCAACCCTCGCCGGAGTTGAAGCTGGTCACCGGAGTCGAGGAAGACGAAGCAGTGAGCAACCACGGCGATCGCACTTGATTACGCGCAAGTACAAAAGGATATTTTGTGCGGCCAAAACTTACCACCGCATTTTCTAAGTTGATTACCATTAATAGAAGCAAAAGTATGCTGGCCATGCAGGCCATGCAAACCACGACGCGCGCATCGCACGCCACGCTCCAACGCGAGCTGCGCCATCCCCCAGCTTCAGAGCGTGCCGTGCAAATAGCTCAATTAAAAACAAATTTCATGCGAACATGCGCACGTCTACGCGCCCAAAGGACTCGGGCTCACTTGAACTAAAACAACCAGAATTGAAAAACTAATACTAACGAGCCAGATTTATTCACAATCTCCCCCTAAAGTCTGGCACCGTTTACTTCAGCTTGATGATGCCGATCAGCTCACGGAGCTCCTGGAACTTGGATCTCCCGAGTGCCTTCGTCATGATATCCGCGAGCTGCTCATGGGTGCTCACGAACGCTAGACGCACTGCCCCGCCATCTACGCACTCACGAATGTAGTGAAATTTTGTGTCAATATGCTTGGAACGATCGTGAAGTACTGGATTTTTGCTGAGGGCGATTGCGGATTGATTGTCCATCTTGAGTTGAGGCGGAGGCACTCTGGCACCCAGCACATCCTGCAGTAGTCGCCGGAGCCAGACTCCCTGGCAAGCTGCCGCTGCCCCGGCGATATACTCCGCCTCACACGACGACAGCGCCACAACACGCTGCTTTTGCGACTGCCACGCCACTGCATTACCGTCGAGGAAGTAAAGGATGCCACTCGTGCTCTTTCGATCGTCAACGTCTCCGGCCATGTCACTGTCGCTGTAGCCGACGAGGTTGAGCTCGGCGTTGCTGGTGTACGCCAACCCGTAGTCGATCGTCCCGGCCACATACTGGAGCAAATGCTTCATGGCCACCATGTGTTCCTGCCTTGGGTCCTCCATGAATCTGCTTAGGTAGCCTACGGCGAAAGCCATGTCCGGCCTTGTGTTCGTCAGGTACCGCAAGCTCCCAATTAAGCTGCGATACTCAGTCGCGTCGACCGCCGGTGAAATGCTCTGCCTTGATAACTTCAACCTGGGCTCCATTGGCGTTGCACACGGATTGCATGTTCCCATGCCCGCCTTGTCCAGGATTTTCTTGGCGTAGGCGGCCTGCAGAAGCTCAATGCCGCGCCGTCCCTGCCTAACCTCGATGCCGAGGTAGTAGGACAGCACTCCAAGGTCACTCATGCGGAACAGGGACTTCATCTCCTCCTTGAAGTCGCTAATCACCGCAGTGGAGCCCCCCGTGATGATGAGGTCGTCGACGTAGATCCCCACCACCAGCCGTTTTTCGCCATTTCCACGGGTGTACAAGCCGTGCTCGCACTCGCTCCGGATGAAACCAAGCGCAAGCAGGCTGCTATCCAGCTTCGAATTCCAAGCGCGCGGCGCTTGCTTGAGGCCGTAGAGCGCCTTGTGAAGCTTCAGTACCTTGCGTTCATGTCTGGCGGCGACGAAACCGGGTGGCTGTTGCACATACACCTTCTCTGCTAGATCACCGTTGAGGAAGGCCGATTTTACGTCCATGTGGTGGACTGACCATGTTTTGTGAGCAGCCACGGCCAGAAGCACGCGCACAGACTCCATCCTGGCCACTGGCGCGAACACTTCCTCGTAGTCGATTCCTTGGCGCTGAACGTAGCCCTTCGCGACGAGCCGGGCTTTATGCTTGATGATGTTCCCGTGCTCGTCCTTCTTGATCTTGAAAACCCACTTTAGCCCGATGGCGTGTTGTCCTGCCGGCAGATCCACCAGGGACCAGGTCTTGTTGTGTTCGATGGATGCCATTTCTTCAGTCATCGCTTCGCGCCACTCCGCAACATGCTTGGCTTCTTCGGCTGTTGCTGGTTCGTCCCCAAGCGCCACCATGAGCTCTTCTGCCACCTCGCGTTCAGCAAGTCCTGGAGGTATGGATGTCCCGAGGACGTTGTCCAGGGTGTGGAAACGGAGAGGAGCATCGTCGTCGTGGTCGTCATCCAGGTCAAGCTCCCCCGCCGGAGGGGAGGCGAACTCGATCGTTGGTGCGGGCGTAGGTACTAGTGTAGACGGCATCGCAGGTGCGGGCGTTGGTGGCGTCGCAGGACTCGAGGTTGGGGACGTCGTGGTGGCGCCTTCCTGCTCCACCGGTGTCATGGTGAAGTACTCCACCAGAAAGGGCTCGGTGTCGTCGTCGGGTCCAGCACCTTTCTCGTTGCCCCAATCCCAGCTTCGGCTCTCTTCGAACACAGCATCGCGCGATATGTGGATTCGCTGCGACGCTGGGTTGTAGAAACGATATGCCTTGGTTCCCACCTCATAACCCACAAACACCATCGGCGTGCTTCTGTCGCCGAGTTTTGCGAGGCGCTGGCCACCGTTTTTCACATGTGCGACACAACCGAATGTGCGGAGAAAATGGACTGGGGGCTTGAAACCGTACCATACCTCGAATGGGGTCTTGCCGGCGACACTCTGAGTAGGAGCTCGGTTCAAGAGGAGCACGGCCGTGTTCACTGCCTCCCCCCAAAAACAGCCTGGTAGTGCCTTAGCCTTCATCATACTTCTGGCCATCCCCATCACTGTTTGATTCCTCCTCTCGACCACGCCGTTTTGCTGCGACGTGTATGGCGCGGTGAGGTGCCTCTGGATCCCTTGCTCGGCGCAGTGCTCCGCGAATGTATGCGCTGTGAATTCCCCGCCGCGGTCAGTGCGCAGTGTACGCATCTTCCGCCCAGCTTGCGCCTCCGCACATGCCCTGAAGCGTTGGATGGCTCCTGCTGCTTGGTCCTTGCCGCTCAGGAGCATAAGCCACATGTAACGGCTCAGGTCGTCGACGAGGAGGAGGAACATCTTGTTTCCACTTGGTGTCGCCGGCGAGATCGGTCCACAGATGTCCGCATGCACCAGCTCAAGCTTGTTCTCCGCGCGGTACTTGGCTTCGGATGGGAATGGCAGACGCCGCTGTTTTCCGGCCAAACAGCTGTCGCACACCTGGTTGACACGATTCAACAGGGGCAGGCCTCGTACCATGCCGTCGCGAGCAAGCTTCTGGAGCGCGCGGAAGTTGATGTGGCCGAACCTCGCGTGCCACAGCCAAGCCACGTCGCCTTCCTGCGCCGCAAGGCAGATTGGCCTCGCGATGCTGAGCTTGAGGACATAGAGGCGATTTGGCGAGCGTTCCACCTTGGCGAGCAGACGACGTCGCGTGTTCCAGATTTTGAGAACTCCGTCTTCACAGCTCCACTTGTAGTTCTCCTCGTCTAGCTGCCCCAGGCTGACGATGTTGGCGGTGAGGCGTGGGATGTGGTACACTCCCTCCAGCGCCTGTTGTTCCCCGCCTTTACACACGAACAGGACGGTGCCACGCCCCTCGATGCCGACAACGGAGCCGTCACCGAACTTGACCGTGCCGCGGACGCCAGTGTCGAGCTCGGAGAAGGCAGACCGTGCACCCGTCATGTGGTTAGTAGCTCCTGTGTCGAGGATCCATCTGGTCGACTCCCCGTGGTGCTCGTCTCCCAGCTGGACGAAGAGCTTGCTTTCGTCGAGGTGGATCGGACTAGTCGCTGTGGACGGTGCTGGGGAAGTTGGCGTCGTGGGGGAGGCAGTAGCGTTGAGCTCCGCCATGGCCACCATCGCCAAGGATTCCTCCTCCTCTTCGCCTTGAGCTAGGTGTGCCTCATCACGCAACCGAGATCGGCACTCCCTGGCCCAATGCCCCTTTTTCCCGCAGTACCGGCATTTGTCGCCTTTCTTGGGTTGGCCGCCTTGGCCATCACCTGATCCGGCAGTCTGCCGAGTGCCGTTGTTGCCGTGTCCACGCCCACGCGACCCGCTGGCCCTCCTGTTCGCAGCGCCGCCGCTGGTGCCACCAGATCCACTCGAGCCGCCCGAGCCCCTTTTTTCCTCGGCCTTGAGCCTCGCCGACCACTCCTCCTGGGTCAGTAGCAGTCGACCCTGACTGTCCAACACAGGGGCCGTCTTCCGACGACGTTGCTCGACGACGCGCAGTCTCCCGGTGACCTCTTCCACCGAGACGTTGTTCAAGTCGAGGAGGGTCTCCATCGCAACAGCTATTTGCTCCAGGTGGTCAGGCGCGGTGTCCAGCATCTTGCGCACGATGTTAACATCGGAGATGTTGTCGCCGAGTACGCGAAGGTTGTTGGCGAGGCCAGTGATGCGCATGGAGCAATCCTCAGCGGATTCCCCCTCCTTCCAGCTTAGCGCGGCGAATTCCCGTCGGAGTTGCTGGGCCTTGCTCTCGCGCACGCGCTCGACGCCGACTCGGATTGTCCTCACGGCCTCCCACGCGGCTCGCGCCGTGCGCTTGCCGCGGAGCGTGGGCAGCATCTCGGCAGGGACAGAACGCAGAATCGCCGCCAAAGCGAGACGGTCGTCGCAGTACTCCACTTCTTCGCCCTCGTACGGTTCGATCGCATACCAAATCCCAGCCGCCTCCATGTTCACCTGCATAAGCATTTCCCATTCTTCATAGTTGGTTCGGGTGAGCATCGGGTACTGGACGTTGGCATTGGACTCCTTGACCGTGCGCCTGACGATGATCTGTTGCGCCGTTCGGCCTCGACGCGGCGTGGGGAAGAGGGACAGATGGCGACGACGTGGTGGCGTGTGTGTGCGTCCCCCATGCGGTGCAGACTCCCCTGGCATTGCGCCTTCCTTTCAACCTCAGTGGCTCTGATACCAATTGTTCCAACCCTCGCCGAAGTTGAAGCTGGTCACCGGAGTCGAGGAAGACGAAGCAGTGAGCAACCACGGCGATCGCACTTGATTACGCGCAAGTACAAAAGGATATTTTGTGCGGCCAAAACTTACCACCGCATTTTCTAAGTTGATTACCATTAATAGAAGCAAAAGTATGCTGGCCATGCAGGCCATGCAAACCACGACGCGCGCATCGCACGCCACGCTCCAACGCGAGCTGCGCCATCCCCCAGCTTCAGAGCGTGCCGTGCAAATAGCTCAACTAAAAACAAATTTCATGCGAACATGCGCACGTCTACGCGCCCAAAGGACTCGGGCTCACTTGAACTAAAACAACCAGAATTGAAAAACTAATACTAACGAGCCAGATTTATTCACAATTACACCTCCAAGTCAACGTTGTGAACATCATCTATCGAGCAGGTCATTATATATTGTAAGTTGTTTAATTTTTTGATAAGTAAAAACTTTTTAAGCTTTGATCAAATTTATAAAAAAACTACCATCAATTACATCACCAATTTGATTAGAATCAGAGAGGTTTGAAACCAAACGACTTATAATATAAAATATAAAAATAGAGGTAGTAAGTATTTTGCAAAAGCTAATTAAGAAAAAAATGAATTTGGGAAGGTGACAGTGCAAGCTTACTCAGTTGCTAATACAAAACGCAGATTGTTGGCCAGGAGAGGAATCTTTTTTCGCGCTCTTTTTTTTTCTTTCCGCGGCTGACACATCTAGCCTGCTTTACAGGCTGGATTTAGCACCTTTAATTTTCCTTTATGTTTTTTTTGCTGTTGTTTGATTGATAAAGCAACGATCTGCCATCTATCTAGATTTCGCCCGTATGTTGCATTTTTCTTAGGAGTCATCAAAATGTGAAGTGAAGTCGAGCTGATTACTACTGTCATTGCCATGCATGTGGCCATGTGCTGATGTGCAATATACTAGCTTGATGGAGAATGTGACGGTGGCTAGAGACTAGAGTGTGTATCTACAACTTACGTACAAGGCCAAGCTGTTTCATTGAGTTATACAATGCGGCTGTGCACCTAAAATATATATATGGATTAAGATTTGTCATGTCTCGCATTCTACCTGTCCATCCAAATGGCTATGGTTAGCAAGGATTGCATACCACTGTCATGTTCCCTGCCCTGAAGCTGTTGTCAACGCGTAACATAGATGTTAATGAACCAATGATTCATGCTATTATCACTGACCTGATGAGTGATGACATCACCAATGTAAAATTATGTAAATAGAAGTATGGAATAGCGTCATAGATGATGTGACAAATCACCTCTTCTGTTTGGCTGTTTATTTCTGACATGTGCAGTTTAGGTTATAATTCTAATAGGCCATATCCTGACTTTCGGGATCGTTAACATGCCACGTTAGATTTATAATATCATGTATGTGCCTAGTGCTATGAAATAAATTATGTTAGAAATCTGTGTTTTATTTTGGAACTATTTGTATGAGCTACTACTGATTTGATCATCACGGCTACTCGGTTGCTCACCCGTGATAGCTAAAAGTACTACAAATAACAGTGTTAATACTTTTCTGCTTTAACTTAACGTGTATGAAATGAATCTGATTATCATCTGTGTGCTTGAATGATATCATGATATAATATCTATTCATTTTGTGTAAATTCTACTGTTTTGTCTGTTAAAACATAAGATTTTAGTTTCTACTCCACGAGCCATCTACATGTTGAATGTAAATTTTTAGTTAAGATCTATGTGTTTTGGATTTTTTTATGTTTGCCTTCTTGAATTGGATATTTACCGATCAAATCAGTAATTTATAGATGCAGTTTTCTGTACTGTAAAAAGCTACTCCTTCGATACGAGGAGTAACTTGACAAAATACCACTCCAAACAATGGGTTTCGTTGATTTGTTACTTCAAACATGGGCTTCGCTAAATTACCACTCCAAAGATTTCTACATTGATTTTCATATCATTTTGATAAAATTTGTCATTTTTTCATGTAAAATGCCAATTTTGTTCTTCTCATTCTCTTCTTTGTGGCATGCTACAGCCCTCTGTCGTTCGGTGCTCATTTTAAAAAAGAACGAGAAGAGTAAAATGATCATTTTACTTGATAATTTTAGCAAATTTTATTAAAGTGATATGAAAATCAAGATGTCAATCTTTGAAGTGGCAATTTGGCGAAGTCTATGTTTGAAGTGGCAAATCGGTGAAAACCATCGTTTGGTGTGGTATTTTGTCAAATTACTCAATACTGGGAGTAAAAAATATTTCTTAATCCTACATCAATTATCCTACTATTATATATCTGATTCTCTTCCTTCCCATGTTAAGGAATGAACCAAACCATTTTACTGAATAACATAAATTAACATTGTTCATTATGTACCTAGATACTTTTGCTATGCTATGTTCCTCAGTGATGAAATCATGTCTCCGATCCATTTCTTTGATGGTACATTCATTATATATGTTACCCTTATTTAGGTTGAAAGGGATAGTTTTTGCCACAATCTGCTAATAACTTATATTGTGGTGCCTTTTGCAGTTTTGCCACAGATACACCTCTTGTATGTGAAATACTCTCTTGGTCATCCGTGTGTAAACTGTAAAACAACATGTACTAATTATTTGGATGAGTTTCTAAGACGGCATTTACACCTGGATGAATGTTAGTAAAACTTTCCTGTGTTTCAGAGAAAAGAGTACTGTTCAGTTGCTTCCGCTTGCTGATATGTTTTTTGCCTTAATGATGCAGCCTTTCAAGTTTAATTGATATATTTTATGCAAAATCACAGAAGGAAGTACAAATGTCTTCATACTTTTTTTGTTTGGTGTTTTCATATACCTGTGGCTTGCCAGTTTATTTATAGCATACATGCATACTGCAAATCTGAGTTCATTTAAATGCACATCACATATTCGCAGCAATCTTCACATAAATTAAATTTGTTTATGCTCGGACATTGATATTTAAACAATATACACAAATTTCAATTCAATCGCAATCTCTATTTTATATATCATGCAAAACGGCAGCAGAAATTACAATGCACGTCTGGCCAAAAAATAAATGTCTGGCCAAAAAATAATTAAAAAAGTGGTGGTTCGTTGGAGTAGGCTACGAGACCCAGATGGGCCAACAGTGCGACGGCCTGTTATCCTTCCACCGTTGGAAGCGGACAGTGTTCGCTGCTCTGTGAAACCAGCCTGACGCGGTGCCTGCCACTTCAGAATCCGTGAGACCCAGCTTTCGCAAAAACCCCACCGGACCAACACGCAACTTGGAACGGGCAGGCCATCACAGCACTGACGAAACCAGGCCCACAACCACACGGCAACGTCCACGCCACCTTAATTCCCCCGCTAGGATTACAAGCTCTCGCGGCTGAGCTCGGCGAGCGTGGGTCGTGCGCTTTACTATTTAACTTGCTCCATTTCGCGTCAGTTTGGCGAGGTGGGACTAAATGAGGTGGAACGGGTGGACACCAGGGCATCTTTTAGCGGGAATTGTGTTCTTAAAAGGCCCAATTCGCTTAGCAATGCACGTGTAGCGACATTCCGGCCCAATATTTAAGCCTCAACAGAAGTTACTCTCCCATAGGCCATAGCTGACGAGAGGAGAAAGTTTGCAAAATGACGGTAATAACAGACTAATTGCCACGGTTTTGTTCTTCCGTCTCCGGCAATATTTTAATGATTCGGTTACTAAATCGGATTAATAATAGTACAAATTAGACTGATTATCACGATAACTAATATAAAAACCATTGTCTAATCGATAATGCTTCATGCCGGTCGTCCGGAGCAAAACGTTTTATCAGACGGAAACGAAAGCAGCCATTTGGAGTTCGGGCCAAAGTAAATTGGTTGATTGCCCAGATAATTCAGTCTAAATAAATTTAGTCAGTTTTATAATTTCATCAACGTAAAATTAATTAAATAATATTAAATGTATTTTCTTTGTTAAACGTAAAAACTAGTTGAAACCCAATGTTTTCGTTCTTTTTATTTCAAATATTTTCACATTTTTATTTCGAATATTTCACCCATTAAAAATAAATATTTTACTAGTTAAAAACAAATGTTTTTAATATTTTATACGTGAGAGCAAAATATTTCACCCTTTTATTTCAAATGCTTCACCCCTATATTTCAAATGTTTTTCGCTACTTTTATTTTATTGAAATTTTAGTAAAATAGTTGAAACATCCGAGGCGTAGTCACTTCCCTGTCTTATTGATGATGCGCCGGCGGTCGGTTTTGTAAAATCTCAGATAGGAGTAATGGGTTATGTAAACTATTGGAACTTTCCCTTAGAGCCTTGCCAAAGCAGCGGTAAGGGGATCAATGCCATGTTTGATACGACATCTTTTAGCTTCTCCCTGAAAAATTGGGTCGAATCAAGCACAATATTTCTGTAACGGCTTATGAGTAAACAGAAGCCCCCCAAAAAGTTTTCCCATAGCTTCGCGGACAAACTGGGTTCTATGCAAGCAAAAGCTGTTTTAAACATGCACATGATTAATGGCAAAAAATTCCGTGGATATCGTATCCACCGTGTAATGTATACCGATTGTGGATGCTCATCACGAGTAAGCTTAAGGCATCCAATGGCCAGGCAATCCGCAGCCGCTCTCCGGCTCCGGTGCGAAGAAGCTAGCCGGCTCGCGTGCGATGCTATGCGGTGGCTCATTTCTCCTTCCCTGCACGTCCAATTTCTATTTTCTTTGCTGCTAGCGTAGTTCATCTGCTAGGTGCCCCCTCTGTCATCCTCAGTCACTGCCGTCTGCCACCTCCAACTGCTCGGGCATCTCCGACTCTTGACACCGACGACGATGGGACGTGCGTCAACTAACACTTCCAAAAGGAGGGCGGCAGCCACAGTGTGACTTAGGACGCGGCGCGAGTTCGATCGGCAGTGGTAGTGCAATATGTAAACTGAATTTAGACTCTCAGATTTGATATCGGTTAGGTACGAGAGTGTCTTCGCTTACATTAAGCGCTTTAGGGACACTAGAAACTGATGTTTTAGTTTGAACATTTCCGATAGAGATTTGGCTGATCTAGCTTTTAACGGTTTACACTCCAAACTTAAGGAGAAACTAGATGGCCATAATTTCTTCGAAGTTAGTTAAGTCTTACAGAAGACTCTGATTCAGAAAAACCGAGCCAAAAGTAGGAAATTCACTAAAACATTTAACAAACCTAAGGCCGAGGTGTACGTGTATCCTCATCGGCCGATGGTATTACTGACCCTGACAATATGGCCATGGTCATCGGCTCGATGACCGATTGGCGTTGCTACTTGTGTTTCTGTTTTCACCATTATGGTCATCGGCTTGGTAGATGATAGGCTTTACTACTAAAATCCTTTTTTTCTTTTATCTTATGATCAATTGTAGGGTTAAACTGATTAGCAAACCTTTTTGTTTAAGATTGTAGGACCTGCATTGAAGTTAAGTAGACCTTTCAGGCTACGCGTGTGACAAAAAACAACACTAACAGTTAGATATTTGACAATCCACATACAACCAAATTCTTGACTAGCTATATTTTCTGATGGTGCAACTATATTTCACTAGAAATCATCACAATGAAGTCATGTATTGACATCGATGAACTATTTAGAAATTATAATATTATGCAGCAATGGAATGCACATATCATAGAAAGATCGTTAATCACACAAAAAAATATGTTTTGATCACCACTAATAGTTCTTAACATTATCCATAAAGGTAATGATACATGTGTTGCACAAGTGTACCCGAAATATATGAAATGCAATGTGAAGAATCATATTGACCCCATGTTCTTTTATTCTCGTGAATCCATCTAATCTAAGAGTTTATAAGAGAAAATTTTTCTCTTTAATAAACTTTATGTGTTGTGTGGAAAACAATACAATCCCATCTTTTGTTTTATAAAAAAAATCTGGATGAAAGAATTCAAACCTATGAGTTCATAAATGGAATTTTTTAGTCAACCGATTATGAAATGCAAAAAACACCGGTGTTTCATACTTCGATCAATAATAAAAGGAATAAAATAGAAGTAATGCATAGCAAGTAGTGTGAATATCTATCAGATTTATTTACTAAGTCTCTCACAATATATAACTTTGAAATATGTTGTGATTGTAGAGTTGAGAAGATGGGACTTGGAGAGTTGCACACTTCAGATGAAGAAACTTCATAGAATACCGACGATGTGAATAATGAAATATTAGTCAAGAAAATTAAGCACCCAAACTACTCCTAGAGATTGTATGAAACATCTGGACATACTGTACTTTTTCTTTTTCTGTTAGATGAGTTTTATTAAAGTTTCTCATAATAATTTTTTAACAAGATAATTTGTGCTACCATAAGTGAGATATGTATTATTTCTCTGAATTTTTTAAAAGGTTTTTAAGAAATTTTTCTGAGACAGACATACTACCACAAAAACGGACTTTAATAACGCAGCTTTAGTGACAAGTAAAAGACACACATCAGTAATACACTTTTAGTGACGGGTTATTTTACACGCGTCAGTAATGCTGCATTATTAGTGATGGGTCACAATATGACCCATCACTAAAGAAGGGGCACCCCCATTAGTGAAAGGTCATAGTATGACCCGTCACTAAAGATCCCCCTATAGTGACGGGTCATATTTCCACCTGTCACTAAAGAACGCCAATAAGATGTACATTAGTTAATCACCCTTCACTGACGATTCCCTCTTATAAATAGGCGAAGTCCCTGAAGTAAATCATCACAGTTTCATTTTGCTCAGCAACTCCCACCACATTGTTGCCTTCATCGTGCTCCTCGTCGCTTTTTCACTTATACCCTCCACACCTCCGCACCTCGGTTGCATCCTCATCCTTGTAAGGTTTTCCTCCTCCTCCTCTGATACGTTGAGATGTAGAAATGAGGATATGTGGTAAATTAGTGAAAATGTTGCCATGTGGATTATTTGTTGATGTGTATTAAATTTAGGTTATTTATTTGTTTTCACAAGTTTGTTCATGCTTACTATTAAATTTTAGTTTATAAAATCATTTATCTAAAATTTGCTTATTGAATTTGTGAATTAGAAATATGGCAAGCATTCCAAACAATCTACATGTACCAACCTATGTTCTTGATATTTTCTTAATAAAGATCAATCATCTAGTCAACGACGAGCGTCACTAGGTTTATAAATTATACATTGCATATATTGTTTAATGTGTTAACAAAATGAATCGACATTACCTTACTATTGTAGTATTTATCAAAAAGATTTTGAGATATCAATAACATTTGTGCTGACGATACCCTCCAAATAATGATAAAATATGAGCGCACTACTGAGGTTGAGGTTGTGAGTTATGGAGACGGTGACAGGATATGTCTCCGTAAAGGGTGGCCTGAATTTAGTAGAAGATGTGGCCTAACATAAGGGAACTATTTGGTAATAACAATGAGACAAGCTCCACTGACAGTAATGGCCAAATTCAGGCCCCAACGACCATCAAAGTAGAGGACAATGACGATAGTGATATACATAGAGAACTGACATTACTTACTACACATACATGTTTTGTTTATGTGCTTATCATGGTTTCATTATAATATTAGGGGAGGATCCTAATAATGTTGCATACATAAAGGGGAAGCGGATAGCTAGGGAGGTCGACACCGATTAAATGGACTAATTGAAGCACATTTGTTATTTTGGCAATCCAATAGATGTAACTCCAACAAGGAAGGCTCTCCTGCAAGACATCTCAGTAAGTTTATCCTTCGAGAGTCGGTTATATGTCTGCATAATAAATAACACAGTCATAAACAAAAACTCGGTGGTAAGTTATTTGCACATGTTGTTGGTTAACTAGATCATCTATACATATAGCCTTCTCTAACTAGATTTATTTAAATTTTATTTTATAGTACATTTCAAGATAGTATTACAAAAAGTATATCACACCTCACCTACACCACCATACCACCCAGATTCATGTGGCAACAGTAGGGTCTGAGGCAGTCCCAATTGTGGTACATAAAGTGACGGATGGACGGTGCTATCTAACTACAGGTTTTGGCTAATTTCTTCACGACAACTCGTTAGAAGTTGGCACATCATGCGCCTTTCATTTCAACATCAATACATAAAGTGATGGATGGACGGTGCTATCTAACTACAGGTTTTGGCCAATTTCTTCACGATAACTCGTTAGAAGTTGGCACATCATGTGCCTTTCATTTCAACATCAATAATGGTGCAATTGAGTTGTAATGTATGTGCTGTAAACCTAGGGTATGATGTAATATTAGGTTATAAATCTTCTATGATGAATTATCTGTGTTCCATGATAAATTATCTATAAATGTTGGATATGTTGGATGCCAAATCCTAGCTTTGATTCAAGATGCATCCTAAAAACTATTTTTTTCAAAATGACTATAATATTAATGACGGGTAATAATAATCTATCATCACTAAAGGATCCTTTAGTGACATGTGACATTACCACCCATCATTAAAAAGTAATAGTAGGTGAGATGATAGGTCCCTTTTAGTGATGGGTGAATATTGTTACCCGACACTAAAGACCATCTTATAAGACGACGGCGGTAGAAGTCTAAGGTTAGAGCTGCATCATCACTAAATGATCCTATAATGACGAGTTTTATTTCTACCTATCACTAAAGATCCCCCTGTCGTCACTGAGATGTACATCATCAGTGATGGGTGGTAACTACCACCCGTCACTGATGACTCCCACTTATAAATAGGCAGGGCACCGAAGTGAATCATCATGTTTTCATTTCGCGGAACCCTAACCCTAGACTCCCATTACTTCCATCGCCTTCTTCATGCTTCTCGTCGCTCTGTTTCTCCTAGTCTCCGCACCATCAGTTGTGTCACATGAACCAACACCCATGCCACATGAATCATCGGCCATGGCACCCACACCATCGGCGTGCGTGGCTACCCTACTCGTCGTCACCTTGGTTGCATCCTCCTCGCCCTCCTCATCCGAAATATTATTTGTCTTGTCTAACTAGCTAGCTTTATTTTAATTTTATTATTATAGGGTAACCTGACTGGCCTACTGCTTTTAGCTAATTTCTTCGATATGACTACTAGTTTTAGCCAATTTCTTCGAAATAACACACTCGAAGTTGGCATGACCATTCACACGGGTGGTGCTCCTGACGCTGCCATGTATATGGTGGTGCTCTTGAGGCTACCCAGGGTGCTTCTCCTCATGCTGCCAATGGTGCTTTTCCGTGGACTACCATGGTGGTGGTGTAAACCTGATGCTCCTAAGACTGCCCATAGTGATAGGACACTATCTAAGCTCTTAATATCACCATAAGTTAGCTATAGGTTAGAAGTTAGGGAATGCTCTCATATATGGATCTTTGTTTTAGCCATGTTTTTCAAGATAACAAGTTAGAAGTTAATATATGTAATACTAATTTAGTTAGAAATCTTCTGTGATGAATTGTTTGTGATGTACTTTAGATGTTGCATATGTTGGCTGCCAAAATCCTAGCTGTGATTTAGATGCATCCTAAAAAATTATTTTTTTGAAATGACTATAATATTAGTGACAAGTGATAATAACCACCCGTCACTGAAGAACACATTAATGACGAGTGTCAATCATCACCCGTCACTGAAGAATACATTAGTGACGGGTGACAAACGTCAACCATCACTAAAGAGCCATAACAAGTGAGCCGATAGGAGTGAGGTTGACTCTTTAGTGATGGGTGTTTATTTGTCACTATTGATGTCACATTACTGACGCGATAAGAGTGACGGGAGACTTGCCCGTCACTAATTATGGCTATCACTCATCACTAAAGTGCTTTTTTGCGGTAGTGACATATATCTCATAAGAAGGACCCAAGTGGAGTGTTAAAAAACCGATTTTCATGAGAAGTATTTAATCCCATCTAGGGATGACAACGGGGACACTCCCCGGTGGAGAGAGGGTCCTTGTCCCCATCCCTCATGAGGAAGTTTTCCTTGTTCTCCATTCCTGTCCCCAGTTTTAGGGGCAACTTTCTTCATCATGATCCCCATCGGGTGGATGGATACCCGACGAGGAGTAAATTCTAGTGAATATATAGTCTAGCATGCTTAAATTGATTGACACTATAAGTTGACATTATGTAACTTAAGTCGATAAAAACTATAAGTTGATATTAAACTCTACATTATGTAACAATTAGCTAATAATATTGTTGATAGAAAATGATGAGGGAAAATAATAGCCAAGAAAACAATGTCCTACATGTCCCAAAATGGAGATGCTACATGCCTGAATTTGGCTTGCTAGTATATGGCATGTATCCATGCATGCATAAAGTAGTCAATAGTGTAGAATAGATTTAGAATGTAAAGCAGCTAGCTAGTTTTCCCTTCTGAAGAAAGTGTCACCCATTTCATATTCCTCATTTTATTTTCCATGGGTATACCCACGGGAAACAGGTATGAGGAGTGGGGGAACGTCCAATCCCCACTTCACTCATTGGGAGGGGGATTTCCACTATTTCTCCCCTATGGGGATGAGATTTCGACCCTCCCCATCCCTAATAGAGAAAATCCCGGGATCGGGAAATGGAGCCCATTGCCATCTCTAAGTCCATATCTTAAAGATTGAACTTATCTAGGAGAGTTTATATCTCAGAGATTGAGTTTATATCTTAGGAATTTTACTTATAAATTCGGAGTCAAGTGCTCATTGTATCAATCAACCATATGGATAAAGAAGAATAATTTCCCCTTATATGTCGTGTCTTCGTTGGTTTTCTATGCGATTGTTCATCGGAATCTATAGACTAGTAGGAGAGGTTCATCAATAGTGAAAAGCATCTATATTCAAATTAAATTAAGTTAGAAGTATTTTGGTAGGCTATTTTAGATGGTTAACACCACAACTCTTCTACCCATTCTTATTGTTGAGCCCATGGAACATAGCTAGGGTCTAGTTGAGTCCATAGGACATCTTGCACTATCAAGAATTCAATCTAGCCTAGCCGACCATTGTGAACACATTCTTGTTGAGCCCACGATAAGCATATGCTTGTTGAGCCCATAGAACATTTTGCGCTGTCAAGAATCAATTCAGTGCAACTTGCTCACTTGTCAAGAATTCAATCTCCATCGTTCATTTTCTAGGGTGTATTGGGGGACGTGGCTCCCAAAGTTATCTCCTTCCTGTTTCTAGCACCTAATAATAGACCATTTCACCGAATTGTTTGCTACATATTTTTCTATAAACACTAAACTCTAAACACTCCCATAATTATCATGATTATATATTTACATGCTATTATAATCATTTTTCCATTGCTTAAAAACTTTGTGCTTAATATAAAATTAATAATTAGTGTGAAAATAAAATATAAAAGTATCTCTCATTAATAATAGAATACTATTATAAAATAATAATTAAATGATATTAAAAAATAAAAACCTCTTTAATTTATAAAGATGGAGATAGTATAATTTTTACACAAGTAGAGACATATCACAGTCTCCCTAGCGTAATTGGCCTTCGGCTCCTGCTCTAGTCGACCTCCACCATCCTCTCGACCTCAATTCCCATCTCAGTCTCCTCGCTAGTTCACCTATCGCGTGTGTCAGGTAGTGTCGATCTCCATCTCTCGAGAAACAACGCGGATGAGTACCCATACCCACGCCCTCTTATTTTGTTTCTAGTACGGGGAACATAAAAAACCGAGACCGAAAACCAAGACCGAACCCCAAAAAACCAAGATCGAGTAATTTGGGCTGCATTTCGGGTATAGGGTCTAGAAAACTAAATTTTATTCAGATATTTCGGGTATAGCCTCCAGAAAACCGAATTGGACCAAAAACCGAATTAACCTAAACACAAGCAAACAAGTCCAGCAATTCTAGCTACTTAAATACTTGATAACTTGACTACTTATTTTAATAAATAACATGACTACTTTAGTACTTCACTACTTAAACTGTTAAACTTAATTAGTTATGTAACTATGTTATTTTTCTATTTCATGTGCCTTGAAATTTTGTAATTCTACTATTCATTGAAATCTACTATACTTGAATTGTTTGTATGTTGTTTGGTCTGTTACACTTCTACTGAAGCGCTAAACTAGAATGTTAAATCGATATGTTTGCTTGTTGCTTGCTATTTGGTGTTGTGTCGTCTCTTTGGTGTATAGAAATTTAGTCTATTTGGATAAAACAGAAAACCGGGCTAAAATTTTGGGTAACCGAATTTTCAGTGTATGGTGTTGAGCTAGGTAATTCGGTCCTGATGTTGAAAAACCGAAGCTAAAAGTTTGGACCGAAATTTCAGTCTAAACCAAACGTTTACTCCTAGTTTATATAATAATTTAGGGGTTCCGCTGAACCCTATGCCTCACGTGTCTAGCCCTGCCTTGCATCATGTTCGACTAAATGCCACAGCACATGATCGGATCTACGGTAGGACATGCATGGTTACGTATGGATTTTTTAAATAATATATTTTTATTCAAAATTTCAAATTTGGTAAGCAGATTTCAGAAAATAATAAACCTTTAAAAATTCATATAAAATTGGTTATAGCTCTGATTAGCTCTATTCAGATTTCTATAAATTTATAAAATTATGAACTTTAATTTAGGATGAAATAAAAATATTTTCCAAAATTTTTTTACATACTTTTATTTATGAGATGTTATTTATATCGTAGTTATCGACGTCGAAGAACCGCAAGAGTACAATACCAAAGACCCGCAAGGTTTCCTTTGATCATGCTTGCTCCCATGATTGTTAATTTAATTTTATATAAATGCATGTTTAGGATACACGCACACATATAAAATTTATGACGATCACCCCTCACGAGTACGTCGACTAAACCTAAAATTGTTGCACCTAGCCTATCCTTGATAATTGAGAATCCTATTAGTACTGTCGTTGCTGGTTGCTGGTTCTGTCGGCCCGAGTAGCACAGTTCTTTTTATATTTTTTGAAAATAGAAAAACTATCCAACAGTATACCATTGGTACGATATACTTAAAAAATAATAGAAACTAGACAAGTGCCGCTTCGCCAAAGCGTCGCGTCGCTCGTCGGCATGCCGCAGGCGCGCGCGGGCACTCTGGAGCCTGGTGTCTGTGAAGGCCTCGTGCCTCCACGCCTCTGGAGTACTGTAGATGCTATGTGGATGTTGGTTGTATTGCTACTTTGTTGGATAATTGCCTACATGTACATATACTCTGTTAACTTTATGTAATATATTTTTGTAATCATGATTGTGTAGTTGTGTACACGTGTGAGAGTTCCCGTGATGGTTCTTACAAAAATGTCTCAGCACAATTTTTCATGTGTTTCTTTCGCCTTGGAAGTGGGCGAGACAACATGAGTTTTGTGTAATATGTCATTTTTAACATTATTGTATTATATGGTACACATTTGTATCATATGATACAAAAGTGTAACACATTTGTTACTGAAGCAAAAATTTGTTTTGTTTATCACTAGCAGCAACATGACCCACAAAATACAATCATACACGCTTATCATTTTTTATCGTAACAGAGCGGTGGAAAGGATAAATTTCATATCAGATGAAACATAACAACACCATCCATGCAGCACAAATATATATAGATGCACTATCTGTAGGTCACACGACAAAACTAAGTGTGTAATTAGATATTACATAAGTGTGATTCGCATAGAAAACATAATTTATTGTATATGAATTTGTAGGTTTGTTGTGAAAATACAATTATCGACATTTTTATAAAGATACAAATCTACAAAATTGTAGATTTGTACCATACGATAGATATGTCAGCACTATCTATCATGTGTTTTGTTGCTTTGGAAGTGTGAGACAACATGAGATCTATGTAATCTATCATTTAAACATTATTGTATCATATGGTACAAATCTGTACCAGCTAGTACACATTTGTATCATATGGTACAAATTTGTATCGTATGATACAAAAGTGTATCAGATTTGTTATTAAAGCGAAAATTTGTTTTGTCAATGGCATCACTATGATTAACAACAAACAAGCATTCACATACAACAGATAATATAATTCAATATATCAGGAGAAATAATTAATATATGATTATTTTTATGGTACAAATATGTAACAGCCGAAATACAAAAGCACTAGGATTACAGGTACAATATAAGTGTGATTCACGTAGAAAGACAAAATTTATCGTTTATGAATTTGTAGGTTTGTTTTAAAAATACAAACCTACAATTTCATATAAATTTGTTATAAACAAGCATTCACATGTTTGTTTCTCTACACTTATGAGGAGGAGTACCTGTAATTTTTTGCTGCACAATAGGAGATCCCTCATTCAGTGGATAGACAAGTGGAGGGAAGGAGGCTAGTGGGAGAGAAGGGGGATGGAGGGGGGAGGGGGGAGGGGGAGGAGGAGGTGCAGTGGGGGTCTAGGGCATAGGGAGCCGGGGTTGTAGGCGGTGACAAGTAGGGTGGTTGTCGGCGGTAAAGAGGACATGAGGTCACCAATGAGGTACCAGCTGCGCGTCGTGCCCGAGGATGTAGGTCGTCGCTGTACGCCGAAGATGCAGGTCATCGTCGGTGGTGGAGGGAGCTCGCGTCGTGTGCCCGAGGATGCATCTCATCGGTGGTGGAGGGAGCTCGCAGCATGTTCCCGAGGATGTAGGTCGTCGCCGTGCGTCGAAGATACAGGTCGTCGTTAGTGGTGGAGGGAGCTCGCGACGCTTGCCTGAGGACGTAGGTTGTTGGTGGTGGAGGGAGCTCACGGCTCGTGCACGCGGACGCAGGTCATCGGTGGTGGAGGAGCTCGTGACATGTGGTTTGCTTCTGCGGGGATTTTTTTGCACGATGAATCTGTTCGCGTGGTATACCATTGCTTCTTCGACTTCGACAACTATGATATAAATAAACAATATGCAAAAAGTTTTAGGGGAAAAATTTTTATTTCATCCTAAATTAAAAGTTCATAATTTTATGAATTTATAGAAATTTGAATGGATCTAATCAAATCTATAATCAATTTTATATGAATTTTTAAAGTTTTATTATTTTTGCACTATTCACTATTGGGCTGCACGGGTTGGCTGAATTATTTCTAGAAAAAACACGCTGTTCATCGTAATCGGGCCAGCTTGATTAAAATTTTTAAGTATACCCTAGGAACAACAGCGTGCATCAGCCCTCTCCGCGTGCGCAGAACAGCTCCCACCTCCCCACGCGCACCAACCCATTTCGTCGGCGTGACCCATCGCGTGCAACCGTAGCTCCGCGCAGCCCCCCTCTCTCCCGCCGTGCTTGCGCCTGCGCCCGGTTTCCGCACATCTCCCTGCCATGCTGCCATCCATGGTTGCCTCCACGCAGCTCTGTTTTGCATCGGCCGCCGCGCCCAGGTTCCTGCGCGCGATGCGTGGCATGGGGCTCGATTTGTCCCAGATTTGGCACACCGCTCTCTCTCTCTGCGCTCACTCTACTGCCTCCTCGCAGCTCCCTTCTGTGCCGGCCGCTGTGCCCAAATTCCTCCCGTACGGCGCGGGGCTTGGCTTGCCCCATATTTGGCACGCCGCTCTTCCTCCCTCCCTTCCCTCCACGCGTACTCAACTGCCGTTGCACGCGCGTGCCTTCTCTCCATGCATAACCCCCGCAACACACGCGTGCTTCTTTTCTGTGCACAACGGTCGCCTCTCCTCCGCGCGTAGCAGTTTCATCCGCTCCCCCTCCTTCCTCTCTACGAACAACCACACCGCTCCCACTCCCTTCCTCTCCGCGCGCACATAGACATAGACATACGAGTGCTCACCGGTGATGGAGCGAGGACGGGGAATCCTCATCACAGGCGACCCCAAGACGAACATTCTTGCACTGCAAGTCTCAAAGTTCCTTCTCCTTCTCAATTGCCATCCTAGACTTTGGGCGACGCCACGCGGAGCAGGAGGAGGACGAGGACAAGAATAGGTTAGCGCCTGATTCATAGAGATGCAGTCGCCCGCCCTCGATTCGGTTGGATTGGACCGATCCTCCTTTGTTGGTTCGTCTTTGGTGAATTTGTTCTTGCGTCGTATGGATGCAGCACTGTTGTGAACAAGCAGACCCTTTCTATTAATCATGTGGGGGATTTACATTTGCTCCAACCCGTGAATAATCTGTGCTCATTTGCCGCGTTGGTGAAGGCTAAGGCTGCAGGATCTCATGAGCACTCCGCTCTCTTTGTTCGTCATCTCATTTTTCTTTTAGTCACGCTCTGTTTTTTGGATTATTAGCATCCGAACGCCTAAGGTCTTCGTGATGATTTTTGGTGTAGGAAAGATTGGGCTCGATTTGTTTCATGTAGCTCTTCATCATCACCGTGGTCAGTATGTCTCTTTCAGAACATGATTGTCTTGTGGGTCTTCTATTTTCAGGATACATGAAAAAGATGAATCTCCATTGTTCAATGTCTGACTGTCCGCCTATGCGCTAAAATTTGTTTGAGAATTCCTCCACACTCTACCGTTGTTGTTACAATGGACGGTACAGTTAAAAACACACACCCCACACGTCTCTCTCCTCAATCCAATTCAGTCCAACCCAATAGTAAATAGTGCAGTTTTTTGTTTTCAGAAAACAATAAACCTTTAAAAAATCATATAAATTATTTATAGCTCTGATTAGCTCCATTCAAATTTCTATAAATTCATAAAATTATGAACTTTAATTTAGGATGAAATAAAAATGTTTTCACAAAACATTTTGCATACTTTTATTTATGAGATTTTATTTATACTGTAGTTGTCGACATCGAAGATCCACAAGAGTATGATCCCAAAGACCTTGAGTATTATCCAAATCAAGGCAAGTTTCTCTTTGATCATGCTTTCTCCCATGATTGTTAATTTAACTTTATATAAATGCATGTTTAGGACACACACATACACTTGAAATTTATGACGATCACCCCTTACGAGTACGTCGACTAAACTTAAAATTGTTGCACTTGGCCTATCCTCGATAATTGAGAATCCTATTGGTATTGTCGTTGCTGGTTGCTAGTTATGGCAGCCCGAGTAGCACCGTTCTTTTTCTATTTTCTGAAAATAGAAAAACTATCCAATGATATATGGTACAATATACTTAAAAAATAATAGAAACTAGATAAGTGTCGCTTCGCCAAAGCGTCATGTCATTTGTCGGTGTGCCGCGCGCGCGTGCACTCCGGAGCCTGGTGGCCGTGGAGGCCTCATGCCTCCACGCCGCCGGAGTACTGTAGATGCTATGTGGATGTTGGTTGTAATGCTACTTTGTTGGATAATTGCCTACTGTTGGGGGAAAATATCTCATCTTCAGGGTTATTGCCGAAGATGCATGAAGGCAGTCAACCAGTTCGAAGATTCTCCGAAGATCATCTTCGAAGATACTCGGAACCCCGTTCGAAGCCTGAAGATAGGCGTTGGTTCGAAGTATGTCTTCGAACTAAATCCCTTCAAGATCTTTTCTGCCAGCTAAGATGGAAGACTTATCTTTTTTCTTATTAGATTAGTCTTTTACCATTTTAGCCCTATTAAGAAAACCGAATAATTTCCTTAATGTAGGTCTTTTCCTTAATGTTTGGGCCTATAAATACCCCCCATTTCACCCTGTAATAGGGACCGAATACAAGTGATTCAATACACACTTTCGAACTATTCTAAGCTATTATCCTTTCGGAGGCTTAGAACAGTTTGCTTCACAAACACTTCGTTTGTTAGTTTCTTTTCTACAGAAACCTGTTAGCGTAATCTTTTACGCCAACAGTTGGCGCCGTCCGTGGGGAACTTAGTCCGAAAAACTTCGTTCTCTACCAACTTCTTACATCATGTCTCCTAAGCGGAGCGCACCTCGCAATCCTACTCGGAGGTCCTCTCGGATCTCCGGAGAGATACCCTTCGACACAGTCGAAGTCGGAGGGTCTTCGACTATCCCTCCACCTCAAACTCCGCAAGGGGCTTCTATCCCTCGAGGATACGAAACCTCTCCGCCAACCCCTTCCATACTCCGACCGTCCGGAGTTATTCCACCACCCTCCATCCCGATTCGAACTGATCATATCAGTTCTCAAGACCCGGAAGGTCCTTCCGGAGGAGATGAAGATAGCCTTGGAGACATGGCCACTCAAATGGCCAACCTTCAAGCTGAGGTAGCGAGGTGGCGACAAGAGGCTGCGAACAAGCTTCGCTCTCAAGCCACCCCAGCTATCCCCGAAGTGCCCGAAGACGACGATCTTGGTTATCCCGAAGCCCCGGAGAACGCCTCTTACGACAATGAATCTCCGTTGCATCCTGAGCTGCAGAAGGTTCGCTTCGATCCAAAGTTCAAAACCTCAAAGCTCTGCAAGTATGCCGGAGACGAAGATCCCAGTGAGTTCGCGCGTTCTTATGCCCTAGCGATTGAAGCTAGTGGCGGAGATAGAGAAACTATGGCGAAGTGCTTCCCGTTAGCTCTTCAAGGAGTGGCGTTGAGATGGTTTTGGTCTTTAAAGCCAGGATCAATCAATTCGTGGTCACAGTTGAAGAGGAAGTTTATAAGTAACTTTCAGGGCACCTTCGTGCCTCCTATGTCAACAGGAAGCCTTTTCCAAGTGAAACAGCTCCCCGGAGAAACATTGAGGCAGTACTTCAAGCGCTTCGCTCACACGAAGTCGCAAATTCGGGGGCTGTCCACATCCTCAGTGGTTGATGCGGCTCGGGAAGGCGTTAGTCATAAAGGCCTTTTGGATAAACTGCATCGGAAGAGCATCACCACAGTATCACAGCTGATGTCATACTTCGAGGAGTATGCGAGGTCAGAAGAGGGTTGGCTTCGGAGGACTACTGCTACTTCGACAGTATTGCAAGAAGTTAAAGCAGAGGTGAAGACTTTGGCACAGCCGCAAGAACCAGTCTTCGAAGTGCAACATGATCGAAGAAGAGGGCAAAAGCACCCTCGCTCTTAAGTTTTGAACATTGCACCCCCACAGAAGTTTGCACCAAGAGCTCCACAGTCTGCGGGGAACAAGTCCAGCGGCTGGAGGCCGCCAGGGAAAACGGCTGGCAAGGGCCAGACCCTTTTCTGCTGTATTCATGGAGAGAATCGAAGCCATGCAACTGACACTTGCAAGGCTATCCTTACCCTAAGGGGAGAATACTTGGAAAGAACTTCGGGTCGAGGCAGTACCGACCGAAGTCCAGCAGCAGCGCGCCCAGACCCGGTCCAAGCTGTGGCGCGGATAGAAAATTTTGATGCTGCAAGGCACCCTCCGGTGGCCAATGTTATGCCACCTCCGAAGCAAGAGGAAGGGCAAGATAGAGGAAAGAGAGTAGTTCTCCCTATCTCCGGAGGAGGTACCCTCGGAAGCATGTCCAAGAGACAGCGAAGAGAGTACGTTCGGGAAGTAGGCCATATTGGGACTTCGTCATCTGCAGCTGTAATGCCGGAGTGGTCCCATGTTCCAATATCTTTCTATGCGGAGGATGCAGCTGGTATTAAGTTCCCGCATGCAGATCCATTGGTTATCACTGCTGATATTGCAGGGACTGAAGTTCGAAGGGTGCTAATTGACGAAGGTAGCTCGGCAGATATCATCTTTGTACAAGCCTTCGATCAGTTATGCATTTCCCGGAAGCATCTCCTCCCAGCGGCTCGTCCTCTGCAAGGCTTCGCAGGACCTCCGCTTGATGCACTTGGCCAGATAGGCCTGGAAGTAACCTTCGGAGAAGGTTTACTAGCCCGAACTGAAGAAGTTATCTTTGATGTGGTAGATGCCCCGTATGCTTATAATGTCATCTTCAGACGGGGCATGTTGAATCAGTTCGGAGCTGTGGCGCATCACAACTACTTGTGCATGAAGATGCCCACACAAGCAGGAGTCCTGACAATCTTCAGAGATCAAGCCATGGCTCGGAGGGCAGAATATGGTCACGGTCCTCCTCTTGATCCGAGGCAAGTAAACAGTGTTCAAAATAATGAAGAAATTTTTTCAGCCTCCTCCGAAGTTTCCAAGACCAAGCCCCGAAGGAGAGATTGCAACGAAGATTATTGTCAAAGATGGTAAAGAATACACTTTTCAATTTGGTAAAGATTTACCTCCTGAAGTTGCAACTTCCTTGGAAAAGGTCGTAGAAGAAAATTTGGATGTCTTCGCTTGGTCTGACGAAGATATCACCGGAGTCGATCGGGATATTATTGAGCACAGTTTACTTGTGAACCAGAAGGCCCGGCCTGTTCGGCAAGGACTACGGAAGATGTCCGCAGAGAGAGCTGCTCTAGCTAAAGACGAAGTTGAAAAACTGTTGAAGGCTGGGATTATCAGAGAAGTGGCCCACACAGAATGGTTAGCCAACCCAGTCTTCGTCAGGAAAAAGTCTTCCGGAAAGTGGCGCATGTGCATTGATTTCACATCTTTGAATAAAGCGTGCCCACGTGACCCCTACCCCATGCCCCGAATTGATCAACTAGTTGACTCCACTGCAGGTTCAGAGTTACTAAGCTTCCTTGACGCGTATTCTGGTTATCATCAAATATGGTTGAAGCGCGAAGATGAAATCAAGACGAGCTTTGTAACTCCTTCGGGAGTCTTCTGCTATGTAAGAATGCCCTTCGGCCTAAGAAATGCCGGGGCTACTTTTTCAAGATTAGTTGCTAAGGCTCTAGGTCATCAACTAGGCCGCAATGTAGAGGCCTATATGGATGATATTGTAATAAAGAGTGCTTTAAAGCACCAACATAGCCTAGACTTAGCAGAAACATTCAATAGCCTTCGGGCATGTGGGATCCGTCTTAACCCCGAAAAATGTATATTCGGAGCTAAGGCTGGAAAGTTGTTAGGGTACTTAGTTTCAAGCAGGGGAATTGAAGCTAGCCCTACTCAAATAACTGCGCTGCAGAAGATGGCTCCTCCGGAGAATTTAAAGCAAGTGCAAAAGCTGACTGGACGTCTGGCCGCACTTAGCAGGTTTTTATCAAGGTCTGCGGAGAGGAGCTTGCCAATATTTAAAGCTTTGAAAGGGTCCGAAGATTTTGCATGGACACCGGAGTGTCAGAAAAGCTTCGAAGATATTAAAGATTATCTCAGCAATCTTGCTACACTCACGGTGCCTATTGCGGACGAAACCCTACTCCTGTATCTTGCAGCTACAGGTTCAGCTGTCAGCGCAGTCCTTGTCAGAGAAGCGGATATCAATGGGAAGTTGGTCCAAAATCCTGTCTATTTTGTATCCGAAGCATTGTCAGGAGCGAAGACAAGATACTCCGAACTTGAGAAGTTCGTTTATGCTCTGATAATGGCTTCGAGGAAGCTAAGACATTATTTTTTGGCTCATAATGTAATTGTACCAACTTCGTATCCTTTAGGAGATATGCTCCGAAGCAAAGATTCCACTGGAAGGATTGGAAAGTGGGCAGTAGAGCTAGCACCCTTCGGCATATCTTTCCTGGCAAGGACAGCTATCAAATCTCAAGTCCTAGCAGACTTCGTAGCAGAGTGGACTCCACCTGCGAAGTTGACTCCAGAGAAATCAGATGACGGAGTTTGGATTATTTACTCTGATGGGGCTTTCCAAGCATCCGGAGCAGGCATTGGGGCAGTATTGATTTCACCGTCAGGGCAAAGAGCAATGTACTCTGCAAGACTCAACTTTAAGTCTACCAATAATATAGCGGAGTACAAAGGGATTTTATTGGGACTCCGGAAAGCACGTGCTCTAGGGGCTACAAGAATAATTATAAAAACAGATTCTCAGATAGTAGCAGGGCACGTAGACAAAAGTTTTCAAGCCCGACATCCACAGCTTGCAAAATATTTATAAGAAATCCGCAAGATCGAAGCACACTTCAAGGGTATTTCCATTCGGAGTATACCAAGAGCTGAAAACGTGCAAGCGGACATTTTAGCGAAGGCTGCAGCCGGAGCTGTGGATGTGCCTAACGAAGCTTTCTATGAGGAGCTCAATGTACCTTCGGTAACACAAATTGCCTCTGCGGAGATTCTTTGCATTCCTAGGGCAGATTGGAAAGATTCGATCATAGAACTCCTGCAAGGAGGAACAAATTTGCCCGAAGAGCCCCAGTTGTCAAGATTAAAGCTCAGAGCAAGAAACTATCAGTTAATCAACGGTATATTATACAAGGCCGGAGTATGTTCCCCTCTACTCCGATGTATATCTCAAGCCGAAGGCCAAGAAATTCTTCGAGAAATTCACGAAGGCCTTTGTGGAAGCCATTTAGCCCCTAGAGCTCTGGCAGGAAAAACACTTCGCCAGGGGCTTTATTGGCCCACAATAACAGCTGATGCGGAGAGCTTGGTCCGCACTTGTCAAGGATGTCAGTGGATGGGTCGACGGAGTCATCGCCCACCAACAGCTCTTCAAGTCATTGCTCCGGTATGTCCTATGGCCAGATGGGGTATGGATCTAATTGGTCCCTTTCCGTTAGCAAAGGGAAATTTGAAGTTCGCAGTGGTAGCCATTGAATATTTTTCTAAATGGGTAGAAGCAGAGCCCTTAACAGCTATCACTTCGAACAATGTACAGAAATTCTTCTGGAAGAACATTATTTGCTGGTTCGGAGTGCCTAGATATCTCACAGTTGATAATGGAACACAGTTCGACGCAGAACCCTTCAGGAAGTTTTGCGAAGACCTAGGCATTCAACTATGTTTTGCTGCAGTGAGACATCCTCAGTCGAATGGAGCTGTTGAGCGAGCCAATGGAAATATTTTATCAGGGCTAAATCGAAGAATAGTAGGATTATCAAAGGGACTGTGGACCGAAGAGCTTCCGAAGATTCTGTGGTCCATTCGGACTACGCAAACAAGGTCCACAGGTTTTACTCCGTTCAGACTACTATTCGGAGATGAAGCTATGACTCCAACAGAGCTCAAAGGAGGATCATTTCGCAGCACTGAACCAGACATTGAAGAAGAAAGACAAGCTTCGTTAGATTTGTCAGAAGAAACAAGACTTCGGGCTGTAGCTAATTTATCAAAGTATCATCAGCAGACGAAGACTTGGTATGACCCGAAGGTTAAGCTTAGCGAGTTAAGACCGGGTCATCTTGTTCTGCGAAGCATTATAGCACCAGGGAAGTTAGGCAATAAATGGGAAGGTCCATATCTAATTGTCCGCTCCGGGCGCCCTGGTTCATTCAAATTAGCTAATTTAGAAGGTGAAGAGTTAGCACATACTTGGCATGCGGAGCACCTAAAGCGATACTTCGCATAAGGGCTCCTTGTAATTCGCTTGTAATCACCTCTAAATTAATAAAGCATACACCCTGATAGTTGCCTTCCCCTTGTAGACTCCCAGCTTCCCGAGCGGACGCGCTGGAACCGTGGGGTCGACCGAGAGGGAAGTGTCATTAAGCTGGGCTGTATTTCCGGACTTCGTACCCATAAAGTCGAAGCCTCCGGTGTGGTGGCTGAAATCCATCCGGAGCCCAAGTCACGGCTTGTAGGCATCCGTAAAAGAGCCAATACCACATTCTACGGAGTCCAAGCCATTGGCTGGTAGACTTCCGTAAAAAGAGCCGAAGGTGGCCAAAATCTGCGGAGTCCAAGCTGCAGCTTGCAGACATCCGTAAAAAGAGCCGAAGGTGGCCAAATTCTGTGAAGTCCAAGCCATTGGCTGGTAGACTTCTGCAAAAATAGCCGAAGGTGGCTACAATTATACGGAGTCCAAGCCATTGGCTGGTAGACATCCGTAAAAAGAGCCGAAGGTGGCCAAATTCTGCGAAGTCCAAGCCATTGGCTGGTAGACTTCTGCACAAATAGCCGAAGGTGGCTAAAGCAAAACAGCATTTGAGCCATGAGCTTCGAATGTCTGTTCATATAAGTCCAAAGCGACAAATTTCTTAAGACACTAAAGTGTCCTGAAAGTTATCTCAATTGATTTCTTTCGTTAAACAAAGGTACCAAGTTACCATTCTTCTGACTACAAAAAGTCGAAGGCATTTCATAAGATTTCAAAAGATCTTTAAATGACAGAGGGGCTCCGAACCCCCCAAAAATTGTACTCCGAAGTTTTTTCTTTGCGCATAACCATCTTTGAATACAGTTCGAAGTTGCTTATACCCAAAGAGGGGCTAGTAAATATGGAGACAATTTTAAATCGGCATTCATTATTGAAATAAATGTATTTACAGATTACATTATGAAAAATTGGTATCTATACCAAGAAGGAATCGGAGACCTCTTCGGTCCCGAGAGCTAGGGGTGGAACGATTAGTTCCAACATCGGAAGTTCTAAGAACTTTACGTTTAACTCTCTTCCTCCCCTTCGAAGCTCTAAAATCCTTCTGCTCTTGTTGAAGCTCGGCCCAAGTTCGAAGCCGCTCGGGGCTTCTTTCCCAGCTTCTAAGATCTTCAGATCTTTTATTTTGGGCTTCACCTTCGTCTTCGGACCAATTAGTGTCTTCAGAAGATGAGGTGTTTGCGTCAATCTCTTTATCTTCCTCTTTAATATAAGACAATACGTCTTTGATTACTTCGGGCGCAATAACGCCGGAGTCATCTCGAGGAATAAGAAATCGAGGACGCTTATAACTCTTTAGAAGTTCGAAGGTGTTCCACAATGAGCGAACTTCGCTGTTAAGCTCTAACACTTCGATATCTTCCATAAGAGGCAAAGCCTAAAAATATGACAAACAAGACTTTCATTGATAAATGTTTACAAGCATAAAGCTTTACATGGTTAGAAATCCTAAGTAATTCCTAAACCTGCGGGTTCGAAGGAGGCTGACTGCTCGAAGCTTGACTCCGAACTTGCTTCTGGCGTTGGCCTTCATCAATCCAAGCCTTGATCGCAGATCGACCTTCGGCTCTCCATGAAGTTTGAAAGGCTCGCCAGGCGGCAGTCACGCCTTCGGAAGGAGTCAAAAGTCTCGCGTCGTCAAAGATGATGGAGCCCTCTGCGCTCGGAGTAATTATTCGACCCAAATCCTCATAGTAACGAAGTAATCCAAGGGCAGACACTTGTCCGGAGAGTTCTTCGTAGCGCATGCCTGCCGTCTTCATTTGCTTCGCTGCTCCTTGGATCCTCTTTAACCGGCGCAGCAGAGTTACATTGTCATCCGAAGGTAGTGATCCCGTAGTACCGAAGTACTCCAAGACACCTAGCATCTGCTCGATGACCTCCGAAGCCACCTTCTCAGACTTGAGTTTTTCCTCAATAAGTGCATCCTTGACCGAAGTCGTTTCTGCTAGAACTCCAGAGATTCTAGCATTCTCCGTAGTCAATATATTCTTTTGAGTCAGGAGTTGGCTAGCCTCTTCTTGGAGTCTCACAAGTTCGGACCCCTTAGCAGCATCCTCCTTCCGCAGTCTTTCAACTTCTGCTCGAAGCACAATTCTTTCTGCTTCGAGCTCTTTCTTCGCAGCCTCCAAGCTTTGCCTAGCCCTTCGCTCTGTTAGTATTACATTATCCATCTGAGCTACTCGACCTTCGGAGAAGTTAAAATTTCTTTGAAGAGCTTCGTTCTCTTCCCGAAGTTGAGCAATTTCATTTTCGTTCGATAAAGCCGCAGCGCGGGCTAAGACTGCTTGCTAAGAAAAAAGAAAAACTGAAATAAGAAATTATTCATATATAATTTGCTATTTGCTTCGAAGATGCTTTATACCTGATAAGCTGCTCTTTCTACAGCAAGGTTAAGCTCCGAGCCCTTCGCTCTGCTTAAAAGGGCTACCAGTTCTGTTTCCCCGACTTTGCGACTGGCTTGACCCAAAGGTTTAACCAAAGTCCCAAGTCCGGTTTTCTCCTCCAAAAAAGGAGTTATGAGAGGAAGCATTACTGAAGCCTTCTGATCAGCTCTGCTTAGCGAAGGTCCGGAGAGTTCTTCCGAGACCCTTGGAACTTCTGAAGATGGCCCCCCCTCAGTTGATTCACTTTCATCTGTTGACTCAGATGAAGTCGATCCTTGAGTAAGAGGAGGCTCTATGTGCCTTTTACCTCTTCCAGGCCCTTGTTGAGTAACCTCCGGGCGTGGCTCCGAAGTTGTCGAAGGCCTTTGAATTGTATCTTCGTGAGGTACTTCGACAACAGGAGGCTCTAAAAAAACAAAAATATTATACATTGTAAAATTTTGCAGAAAATGATAAGAATTATGCAAAATTCACCTTCGTCATTCTCCGGAAGATCGAGCACTGGACTGATCGGAGGGTCAAAAGTAAAGTCATCATCTGACTCCGCAGTTAGATTTTCCACTGACGGAGCACCTCTGTGAGCAGTCCTTTCCTCCACAACCGAAGTTGCAGGAACTTCGGCTTCATCTTCACCCATAGGAGCTTCAATTTGCTCCTCTTGGGTGTCCGGAGCTCTAACTTCTTCTATGTTGGCCTGGGGCTCCGGAATACCTGCAGTATCTTCAGTATGAATATTTCGTTGAGCTGCATCTTCGTCAATCAATTTCACTAATAATGTACCTTCATCCTCTTTAGAACCAGAAATTGAGGTTCTTGAGCTTGAAGGCGCAGGATCCGAAGGTGCAGGATCTGAAGGTGCGAGGTTCTTCGGCTTCCGAGCCACCTTCTTCACCGGAGTTTTCGCTGAACTTGAAGTTCCAGCTTCGGCTTTTCTTTTCTGAGGCCCTTTCTCCAAAGGCGCCCAATCCATCAGAGGGGGAGGAGTGAGTTTCAGCATTCCCCATACTCTGTTAAATCTCTCCCAACTCCCAACTAGTTTAATTCGCCACTCTTTCTCAGCCGGAGTTGGAGCACCCAAGATCTTTTCCGAAGCCCTTATAATCTGTTCTGAAGTAACAGGGGCTGAAGAAACTGCAAAATAAATAATTCAAGTTAGTTTTTTCTTCGAAGTAAATATGTTTAATGCATGTTGGTTTCGAAGTTACCTGTAGGACTTGAAGTCAAGTTAATTTTGCGAAGACCGCCTTCGGAGTCATCTTCGAAGATGATAGGCCAGTTGGCCATCAGTGGAGGAATTTGAAGACCAATGAATTCTTCAGTCAAGTCTCGCATACTGAGCCTTCGGCTAACTTTTTCAAGCAGGTTCAGACGGGCTTCGAATTGGCCTTCGTCGGGTCGCACCAAAGCTTCCTTCCGGAATTGGATTTCTTTAAGTGGTCCAGCCAGAGGATTGCTTGCCCCAACTTCGGCATAGAACCATTTCAGAATCCAATCGGTGTACCATCTGGCGTTGATAGCTTTAGCAGGAAAGCGAAGGGCATACTCATCCCGAAGTCTAAAGTTGATACTGCCAAAAGATATTACTACTTTTTCACCTCCGGGAGTTACGAAGGTTTTCGGCTGGCAGGTTGCTCTATGTAATGCTGCGAAGATTTCAGCCCTTCCTTCGCATCCTTCGGCTCTCAAAGCCCACTCAAAGATAGCTAATCTAGCTACCGCATTCGGAGATAGTTGGGGGAGGGTTACATGGAATAGGTCAAGTACCTCCGCCAAGAAGTCCACTGCAGGGAGACCCAAGCCCGCTTCGAAGAAGGCTTCGAACACTACCACTTCTCCGGGCCTTGGCACTGGAATTACTTCTTTTCCTGGCTTTCGAATCATAACTCCCGCACCAATATTCCCTCCTACTGCGATTGTCAAGGACTCCCTTTTGCAGGTCGAAGGCCCCAACTGGAAGGACTGATCTAAATACTTAGTTGACGGGGGGCACAAACCTTGGTCAGCAGAGATTTGGGGATTTCCCCCTCCAGCCGCCATAGATGTTGTTGCGGCCATCGAAGGTATCGCCGCCAATGTTGCTGCTGCCGCTGCTGCCGCCTGTTGCCGAGCCACAATCGAAGGAGGCGCTGATCCCTTGGTCTTCGCCATTGCAATCTCTGGATCGCTTTGGAGGAACTGGAGGCTAGGGTTTAAGAACTCAAGGGGCTCAGAAATCTCTTGATTGTGAGAAAGCGGTGAAAAGGTAACCGGGTAACTTCTAAGCCCTTAATTTATAGCCTGAACTTCACTTTCTTACCGTTAATTCATGTCGTTTCGCATTCCTGCCGTTACTTCCTTTGCGAAATTAACGTCTGCTACAGTTTCCGTTGTAAACAGAAACTAACGGCTATATCTTCTAAGTCTAAAAAGACTTTCGAACTTCCTGAGCTAGTTCTAAGATAGTTCGAAAAGTAACTACCTTAAAACTAATTTGAAGTTCATATCTTCATGCATTTCGGAGATAAAATAAAAACCAATAACCCCTATGATTGGTTATCTTTTCTTTCCGTAAACTGCTCTCCTAACGTTACAGGTCGAACGGAGAAGAGTATTCGAGGGGCTACTGTTGGGGGAAAATATCTCATCTTCAGGGTTATTGCCGAAGATGCATGAAGGCAGTCAACCAGTTCGAAGATTCTCCGAAGATCATCTTCGAAGATACTCGGAACCCCGTTCGAAGCCTGAAGATAGGCGTTGGTTCGAAGTATGTCTTCGAACTAAAGCCCTTCAAGATCTTTTCTGCCAGCTAAGATGGAAGACTTATCTTTTTTCTTATTAGATTAGTCTTTTACCATTTTAGCCCTATTAAGGAAACCGAATAGTTTCCTTAATGTCGGTTGTAATAGAGGGGTAAATAGGTCTTTTCCTTAATGTTTGGGCCTATAAATACCCCCCATTTCACCCTGTAATAGGGACCGAATACAAGTGATTCAATACACACTTTCGAACTATTCTAAGCTATTATCCTTTCGGAGGCTTAGAACAGTTTGCTTCACAAACACTTCGTTTGTTAGTTTCTTTTCTACAGAAACCTGTTAGCGTAATCTTTTACGCCAACACCTACATATACATATACTTTGTTAACTTTATGCAATCTGTTTTGTAATCATGATTATGCTGCTGTGTACACGTGTGAGACAGTTCCTGTGATGGTTCTTACAAAAATGTCTCAGCACCATTTTCATGTGTTTCTTTCGCCTTGGAAGTGAGCGAGACAACATGAGTTCTATGTAATCTGCTATTTTAAACATTATTGTATCATATGGTACACATTTGTATCATATGATACAAAAGTGTATCAGATTTTTCACTGAAGCAAAAATCTGTTTTGTTTATCACTAGCAGCAACATGACCCACAAAATACAATCATACACCCTTATCATTTTTTATCGTAGTAGAACGGTGGAAAGGATAAATTTCATATCAAATGAAACATAACAACACCATCCCTGCGACACAAATATAGAGAGATGCACTATCTGCAGATCACACGACAAAACTGAGTGTGTAACCAGATATTACATAAGTGTGATTCACATAGAAAGACAATCTATCATATATGAAATTGTAGGTTTGTTGTGAAAATACAATTATCGATATTTTTATAAAAAATATAAATCTACGAAATTGTAGATTTGTACCATATGATAGATATGTCAGTATCATCTATTTATGTGTTTTGTTGTCTTGGAAGTGCGAGACAACATGAGTTCTATGTAATCTATCATTTAAACATTATTGTATCATATGGTAGAAATTTGCATTGTATGATACAAAAGTGTATCAGATTTGTTACTGAAGCAAAAATATGTTTTGTCGACGGCATCACTATGATTAACAACAAACAAGCATTCACATACAACATATAGTATAGTCCAATAGATCAGGAGAAATAATTAATATATAATTGCTTTTATGGTACAAATATGTAACGACCGAAATATAAAGGCACTAGGATTACAGGTACAATATAAGTGTGATTCGCATAAAAAGACATAATTTATCGTTTATGTATTTGTAGGTTTGTTGTAAAAATACAAACCTATAATTTCATATAAATTTGTTGTAAACAAGCATTCACATGTTTGTTTCTCTGTACTTGTGAGGTTGAGTACATGTAATTGTTTGCTGCACAATAGGAGATCGCTCATTCAGTGGAGAGAGAAGTGGAGGGAAGGAGGCTAGTGGGAGAGAGGCGGATGGAGGGGGGAGGGGGAGGTGGGGGTCTGGGGATAGGGCACCAGTGTTATAGGCGGCGACGAGTAGGTAGGTTGCCGGCAGTGAAGAGGACAGGAGGTCACCAATGAGGTACTAGCTGTGTGCTGTGCCTGAGGATGTAGGTTGCCGTCGTGCGCCAAAGATGTAGGTCGTCGTTGGTGGTGGAGGGAGCTCACGGCACGTGCCCGAGGACGCAGGTCGTTGGTTGTGGAGGGAGCTCACGGCGCGTGCCCGAGGATGTCGCCGAGCGCCGAATATGTAGGTCATCATCGGTGGTGGAGGGAGATCACGGCACTTGCCCGAGGGCGCAGGGTCGTCGATGGTGGAGGACCTCACGGCGCGCGGCTTGCTTCGGCGGGGAATTTTTGCTCTATGAATCTGTTCGTGCGGTATACCGTTGGTACGGTATACTTAAAAACTCTTCGGAAAAATATAACCAGGCCGGCCCGAATTTACAATCATGGGAGCAAGCATGATCAAAGAAAGAGTTGCCTTGATCTAGATAATACTAAGGGTCTTCGGGATCGTTCTCTTGTGGATCTTCAACGTCGACAACTACGGTATAAATAACATCTCATAAATAAAAGTATGCAAAAAGTTTTGGGAAAAACATTTTATTTCATCCTAAATTAAAAGTTTATAATTTTATGAATTTATAGAAATTTGAATGGATCTAATCAAAGTTATAACCAATTTTATATGATTTTTTAAAGGTTTATTATTTTCTAAAAACAAAAAACGGTACTATTCACTTTTGGGCTGAATGGACCGGCTGAATTATTTGTAGAAAAAGAGTAAACACACTGTTTCTCATAATCGGGCCGACCGATTAAATTTTTTAAGTATACTGTACGAACGGTATACCATTCGTTAGTTTTTCTGAATTTGTTTTTGTTTGTGATTATCTTGTGGATTATCTCCAAGCACATGGGGTTAATTCCATTGCTGCATTGCATAATATTGGTCACTGAACACTTGCGGTTTTATTGTTTAAATCTGAAACAAAGTGCATTTCCATGGTATGAAAAGTTCAGCAAACTTGAAAGAGACCTCATTAGTAAGCTTCAGAAGATTGATGGTGATAACTACCTTGAAGTAATAATGCCTTTGATTTTTATATCGCACAAACTTTTACCCAGATCTATTGTTCTTACTGAGTTTAATTGTTTGCTCAAACACTATGCAGGATGCTCATCATTAACGCAGGGCCAGGATTCTGCCTCCTCTATAGTACGATGAAGAGTTTCCTTGACCCAAAGACCACTTCAAAACTTCATGCAAGTGTCCATCCTATACTCTTTTTTTGAAGGCGTGCGAGAGATTCGCCGCAATATATAAAAGAGAGGTAAAAACCTCAGGGGGTGACAGTTTACAACATATCGACAAACATCGGATCAAGGTATCCGTGTTCACGCATCGATTGAAATAAGCCAAGAAGTCGTTTTCAATGATGTTTACAACAGTAGAGATAGAGTCGGAAGAAGAAAAGACGTGTCTATTCCGCTCCTTCCACACATTCCACCATGTGTATATAATCAAGCCATTGAGGGAGCATCTTGTGCTATGCGTTGCCAACCGTGATGCTCGATGCCACAAGCTCGAAAAGGGTTCTGTGGGGGTTAAAGGTGGGACGACTGCCAAGTGAAATCGTCTCTGAACCTCATTCTAGACCTGACGAGTGAAAGGGCAGTCGCTGGCAAGGTGTTGCGGCGTTTCAACAGCCACCAGACATAACTGACAGAATGGATAGCAAGGCCACCCCCGTTTGAGGATGTTATCACCCGTTAGGATTTTGTGCTGCAACAACATCCATGCAAAAAACTTGCATTTGGGTTCAGCATACCCCTTCCAAAGTTGCTCATTAATTATCGGCTTGTATCTTCCTTCAAATTGAATTCTATAAGTTGACTTGACTGAGAAGGCACCATCCTTAGTACATTTCCATGTAATATCATCTACCATATTTGGGTCAAGGTGTACACCTTGGATCAGCATCCAGAGCTAGAAGATCTGCTAGATATGGTGGATGGAAGCAGTGTGGCGGATTCCTCTTGCCCACCTATTATGATCCGGTGCTTTGAAAATGAGAGATGTTTCTTGGTAGAGAGATTGTAAACATCAGGTGCAAAGGTGCAAAGTTGTTGATTTCCCAGCCATCTATCATGCCAGAAGTCTACTGTTTGGCCATTCCCTAATTTGATGCTCGTTGAAGATTGGAAAAGTTGAAGGTCCTTGGACGAACATGGTGGTGGTGTATCTATCCATGGCTTTGTATGGTCTTTCTATTTTAGCCACAACCAACGCAGGTGTAATGCTCTTCCCATAGCATTGAGCTCGAGCACACCAATGCCTCCGAGGTCTTTCGGCACACAAATTTGCATCCAGCTTACCAGACAGAGCCCAGTTGATGTAGACATACCATCGCCTTTTGTCCACAGAAATTTACGCCGAATTTTATCAAGCCGTTTGATGAGCCACTTGTTTTATTTGAAGACTAAGAGGTAAAAAATTGGTAGTGACGAGAGAGCTGAATGGATCAGTGCCAACCTTCCAGCTTTAGAAAGGAGCTTCCCTTTCCAAGTAGCGAGCTAGCTCATCGCTTTGTCAAAAAGAGGCTGGAAGTGGCACCTTCTAGTTCTACCAAGGTGAAGTGGCAGTTCGAGGTATTTACATGGGAATGCCACTTGTTGGGCTCCAAGGATTTGTTGGATGGCAACATATTCATTGTTATCACAGCGTATTGGGTAAAACTCCATTTTATCAAATTTTATTGGCAGCCCAAATGCATTGCCGAAAATTTCTAGGATTCCTTTGATGCACTTTGCCTATTTAGGGAAAGCCTTTATAAATAAGCCTACATCATTAGCATATAGGGATGCCCTTGTTTGGGAAATTCTTTGGAACAATGGTTGCAAAAGACCTCGGCTCTCGGCTATGTTAAACAACTTCTGTAATGGGTCAATGGCGAGGAGGAAAAAGCATCGGTGAAAGCGAATCCCCTTGTCTTACTCCTTGACCATGAAAAAACAGTTCCCCTACTTTGCCATTCAAAATGATTGAGGACGAGCAAGATTGTAGGATTTAGCAGATCCAATTTGTCCATCGAAGTCCAAAACCTCGCTGCTGCATGACTTCGATAAGATAGGGCCAACTTATGGAATCAAAAGCCTTGGATATATCGAGTTTCACAAAAATTGAAGGTACTTTTGATCGGTGTAACCGCCGAAGGTACCCTTGCACCAAGAGGAAATTATCGTGTAGACCTCGTTTCTTAATGAATGTCGACTAGTTGTGGTCAATTAACGTGTCAAGAAAAGGTGCAAGCTGAAGTGCTAGGATCTTTGTAACAATCTTTGCAAAACTGTGGGTCAGGCTTATTGGTCGAAACTTATTCGGCGTGATTGCGTCCGATGACTTTGGTATGAGTGCAATATGTGCTGAGTTGAGGACATGTAGGTGCTGTGAACCATTTTCCAAGAAATGGTTTATAGCGCGCCAAAGATCCAATTTGATCACATCCCAACTCCTCTTATAGAACTCATTGATGAAGCCATCCGGCCCAGGTTCTTTATCTACCAGCAAGTCTTTGATTGTGGTGTGTAGTTCAATAAGAGTAATCGGTCTCTCAAGAGTATTGAGGTCACTTGTCATCGGGTAGATTATATGCTATGATAGAGTACAGGTCCTTGGGGTCGACTAGCCGATCCGTTCATCAAAATAGTTTTTAAGGATGCGTGCTTTGTCATTGTGATCCACAAAAGCAACACCGTTCTCCTCCAGTACTGGTATAAAATTTGAGGAGCATCGGCTGTTCATTTTAATGTGGAAGAACTTTGTGTTTGCATCTCCGTGTTTTAGCCACAATATTCTCGATCGTTGTTTCAATTTTATCCGCTGGATAGATGCAAGGCCAAGTGCAAAAAGCTTAAGTTCAGATCGAAGGTTTCTTCCAATGTCAGATAATAGGCAAGAGTCTTGTGCTTTGTATAGTAGAAATATTACCTCTGTTGCAATCTGAAAACGTAACCTAGGATACTAATCTTTTTGGATCCCCACCTCCTCAGCCTTAAAGCGAGATGTTTGATCTTGTTGTGGAAAATCAGAATTGGGTCATCTGTTTGAGGGAGTAGCATTTGCTAAGATTGGGTCACCAATTCTAGGAAATCATCGAACTGAAACCAATACTTCTCAAAGCGGAGAGTAGCATGTCTAGCGGCTTCTGGGATCATTGCTAGGAGCAACGGTGCATGGTTGGAGAAGGAGGATGATAAGGCAGTGAGAACAGAGTGTGGGTAGTGTATCATCCAGTCCATTGAAGCGAATATGTGATCCATTTTGGACAGTGTAGGGTCTCTTGTTCCACTACTCCATGTATATCGACGACCATGCATTTTAATAGGTTTCACCGCAAGTGAGTTTATTGCTCCATGGAAATGTGAGAGGAGAGCTTGGTTAACATGCCCTTTATTTTTATCATCCGCCTTATAGACGAGGTTGAAGTCTCCAGCTATGGGCCAACAAGAGAGGGAGATATGTTTCAAGCTTTCAAGTTCATCCAGAAAAGCGGTCTTATCTACCGCACTTTGAGGTCCATATACACTGGTAATACTCCAACTGGAGTTGTTCCATTTGTTGCATACCTTCACCGTAATGGAGTACATACCCCTGTGTTGGAGCGAAATCTGGAAAAGGTTTCCATTGATATCTACAAGTATTTCACCTCGTGTTCCATCTGTTGGCAAGAACAAAAAGTTGTTTTCAAAACGGTGACCTAACAGGATACATATGTCATGTTTATCGATGTTTGCTAGCTTTGTCTCTTGCAAGAAAACAACAGTTGGTGCAAGTGATACTACATACTGGTTGAAAGTCCACTTTTTAGTTGTCGAGTTCAAACCCCGAACATTCCAAATAAGAAGTTTAACTCAATCGTTTGACATAAACTTTGGCAGAAAACAACAAACCGGCTGCAGCATGCATCCATGCCGTGCTAGCCCCGCTAGCATCTAAAACATGCAAACAAAATGCGTTTGTTGCGCAAAAGGTCATGACTATGAGCAACTAGCAGCAAGCCATCATATTTATTTTATCTAGGGCTTCTGCTGCTCCCCAACTTCGGGCTGTAGTCCCCCCTCTACTAGATAGAGGTGGACGCTCCATGGGAGTCCACGGGTTTGTTCAACGTGGCTTGACCCCCACCAAGGGTAACCAGCTCCCTGATCGCTCGAACCGCTGATGGGGACAATTGCTGCTTGAAGAGTGATCCCAGTTTCTACGAGCTAGATTCAGAAGAGTTAGAGGCCACACCAAGTTTCTTTGCTATAACTTGTAGCGCAAGGGTGGATGTCCCCTTGCCCTCTGGGTTTTTTGTAGTCATACGCACGCTACGTCGTTCGGTAGGAGAGGAGAGCTTGCTCTTTTTTCGTGGTGTACCTTAGGCGGTGTGGGCAGGAGCGCCTGAGGCAGTGCCACAGTGACCTGTGCAAGGAAGTCCTCAAGCTTGTTGTAGAGGATGTCCACATCTTTTTGCTTGTCCGTGGTTCATCCTGCACTTGGGCTACCAAGGTGCCAGCCAGCTGAACGGTTGGGACAGTCCAAGGGATGATGTTAGCTTCAAGTTGCATAGGATTTAAACTATGATCCTCACAGTTTAATTCTGGAAAGCATGTTTGAGCAAGGACTAGATAATCATGTTCGTAGTGAGTATCCCCATGGGGCCTTTGTTCCTCAACATATGGCACGTTGGTGGAGTAACGACGGTATCCACCAGATTCAGCTGAATTGTTTCTTCCTCTTGTCGTAGAGTGTTGCACGTCCATGTCTTCCTTGCAGTCGATGCGAGCCCAAATGGAGCGTTCACATCTGTGTCATGGCTGGTAGTAGTCCCGGTCTCCTCCTTCATCTTCATCCTCATGGTCACGATGGCGTTGGGGGCGCTGGTTGCAGGCATGCCCATCAAGCGGAGTCGCACAAACATCTTCTCCTTCTAGAACTCCCAAACACCACTCAAAGGAGCGGTAGTGAAGTTGGCTAGCATGAGGTACAAAAGAGTAGTCCTCCACTTTATCCACATGAATCAGAACTCTGTAAGTGTGGCCTAGCTTAGCCCCATCTACAGATGCGTCATATGGTTCAGCTTGGACCCAAGAAATGTTGATAGTACCCTGCACTGGATCAGGGTTAGCGATGGTAAGCCACAAAACCTTAGGAATACACTTAGGATCCTGACACCAAGTCCAGAGATCATAAGTCTGGGAATAGTTTCCTCTCCTCGAGTAATCTTCAAGGTAATGCACAACACAAAACCGTCCCACAATGTCTACGACTGACTATTCCATCCATGCATGCATCAACAACCCTTCTACACAGAGCCTAACATGGAATGGAAGCGATGCCGAGCGAGCATGGAGCTTCACATCCCAAGGGCAAAATGTATAAGTTCGGCCATTTACCACTATGGTTCCTACTTCTAGTGCTTCACGCACAGATGTGTCTGACATTGTTCAAAGAAAGTCCCATGGAAAAAAACTTGTCACCTGGAGGTGTGTCATGAAGTTGAGCCTGAAGATGATGCGAAAATCATCGGCGAGGTGGTTGATATCAGACTTCTCCTTCCTTGCTGGGATGTCGATTTCCCACGCGAGGAAATAATGGTTGGAGAAGCGCTCCACCTTAGTGTTGATCTTTCCAGTTGCAGAAATGAAGGAGTCCTCCAGGGGCGGCACGCTGCAGACCCAATGAACGTACCATCGGAGCGGCAAGAACCCATGCTGGGTGAGCTCTGGTGAGTGGGAGTGGGTGGGAGAGTGTTAGCCGGTAGTTGGGCGTGAAATCTAGCTTTAGATGTCTGTGCGGAGGAAGCAACTCTCTGTCCTTGAATGGTACGCATTGAATTACAAGCGGGAGAGATATGGTCGAGTTTATTGCAGTGCCAACATCTCGGCATTGAAGTGCATTGTGCCACCCGGTGAGACAAGGAGAGGCAATTGAAGCATTTATCACTCATTCCTTGTAGAAACTTTCTGCGTTGAGCCAAGATGGTTGTGGGATCGGATTAGGCGACTAGAGGGGGGTGAATAGGCTCCTCGACAAATTCTTGTGAATAAGATGGCCTTTCAGAACACTCAACACTTCTCTAAAAATTGCAGAAGCAAAATTGAGACTCACAGTACAAATCCAGAACAGAAATCAACTAAAATTATTTTTTTCTAGTTTGGAGTTTAAAGTGGCGATCTGTTCTGTCGGTAATTGAAATTCCAATTTAGAATCTCTAGTTCGGCAAATGAAGTATCGACAGAAGCCTATCGGCAAGTGAGATACCGACATAATTCAGAACTTTCAGAAATGAGATTAAAAACTAACTCTGCAGCAATCAATCAATTCTGAGATAATTTGATCAACATGTTTTACACATAGTGAAGGATTGCAGTACAATCAATGATCTGTTTTAGGCTGGAGTATAAAGACAGATTCAGAATAACATACACAATTTGATGAAACTGAATAGATTGTTAGTGACTGAACCAGTTCATGCACATAAAAGAAGAGAATACTCAGAATAAATTGTAGCAGTGCAATTCATTGGTATAGATGAGTAATTTACAACAGTCTTAGAAAACAATAGTGATTAACAGATAAGCAATCAAAAACAGGATGAACCTCCCTGATGTTTTGGTGATCAGATTGAAAAATTGCAGTATAGACTCAAATTAATCTGGCTAAAAAGATGCATTAGTAACTTTGCTAATGAAGATGAACATGATTGACGATCCTGTAGCATGTCAAGCTAGTTTCATGCAGTAGATGACAATGAACAGAGACAACAATTTGTTCAGAAGATGAAAACTCCACTCACAGCTACAAACACATAGAAATGAGACAAAGAGAAACTTCTAGAATTGTATTCCTCTCTGAATTAACAGCCCCCCAAAGATTTGTCATACAATCAATAGAAATTCAGTGACTAAAAGTTGATTCTCAAAATAATTAACCACAGAAGGAATATGAGCACCTTGTGCTGTTGTTGATGGCTCAATCTGTAAACAATAGGATATGTGGTCACATCTAATTTTATGATAATCAGAGAAATCATAGAAGCTAGAGACATGGAAATCACTGATTAATCACGACTGAACCTGACAAGCAACAGTGCTTGCAGACAACCTGGTTGCGTGATGAAAATCAAAGAACACAGAGAATGAAAATCAGATGCACTAACACTTCTCTGAAAAATGTCACACACTAGTGCCAAGCAATGATTTTTGTGGCTCAATCTACCGGCAACACAGTTCAGAGAAGGAGAAACAACGATGGAAAACCAAACCGGAAGAGAAGAAGAAATAAAACCACAAATAGTAACTTCTCTAAAAACCGGAAACAATACCTAGTTCTTGCGGTGGTTCTACACTCTAGCCGGCATCGCTCTCATGGCGGCGAAAGTGCTCGGCTAGTAGCGATAAAAACCTCTGTGCCGCACTGTATCAAAACCAGCAATACAACCAACACTTAAACCATGAACAACCTCTACACAGATACACGCATATGAAGAGAACGAATTTGACAAGAAAATAATGCAAAATATTTGTTTTGTAGCCCCCAAAATAACAGCCCAAAGTCCCCTAACCCTTGGGCATGGGGTCCTTTATATAGGCAAGCCCATTAAGGTATTCCCCAAAATGCCATTAGGGTTAAAAGTCTAGGTATTTACCTAATTGCCATTGTGTATTTTCAGAATTATAAATTTTGAAAAATACATTAATGTATACTCCTAATTTATTACATCATTGACCCTATTCTTTTAATATTTTTTCAGAATTTGAAAATTTTTAAAAATACTAAAAGATTACACTTAATCTAGACTACTAAATAAAAAAATAAACTCCTATTTACTGGAATTAAAAACATTTTCTAATGTGACGGTTTTTGGCAAAAACCGACAAAGCCTCCTAGATCTTCGACATGTGTCGTCAGTTCGCGAACTCGACTACCAGCAAGTCTCTCCCTCTCTCGATCCCTCGAGCAAACTTATCACTTGCACTGGCTTCCCTTTCGCTGACTTGATCAACACTTCGTCTCGATCATCGATTCTCCCATGTCTTGCCTTATCTCCATGCGTATGCCTGAGATCACTTTCAACTTGAACTGGCATCCTCGACCATCTGACATTAGACTCCTTGTCTAACCCTGATCACCCGCCATCTACAGTTGACAAGCATCTCAACCCTGCACACACGAGACAAGCAAAACACGCAACTCCATGCAACCCATATCATGACTCATACAGACAAGCAAATTATCCAAACAACCTTGTCAATCACTCATCATAAAGATAGAACCACAGTGAAAGCCTCACTTGGTTTCTCAATCTCTCCCTTGATGTGTGCATTGACAACTCCAAGATCAAAAGAAGTAAATTGCAAGTTCAGCACACAAGTGACTATGAAAGCTCTGAAAAGAGCAAAAAGAAACATGCCACTTGATAAAAGTTGTTGGTAAAACATAAATCAAACTCATAAGCAAGAAAGATCTATGAACTCCCCCCTTTGGCAATGCAGACATCAAGATAGCAGCATGAGATGCGAGGATGAAGTGTAAATGCAAGCTTCTGGAATATGGTTAAGTCCAATTATAATACAAACAAGCATTTTGCCTAGAATACCATCCTAGAGTACTGTGTGACAAACTCATATGTATACAATCCAAGTAACAACATGAGCAAGCATTTTGTTTAGCAAATAAAAGCATCACTACTCAGACTAGCATACTAGACATGGCAAGGTAAGAGATGCAAAAACTAATCAAATACTAACCAGATAAGCATATCCCACTACAAGGAGCTTCAGCAAACTTGATATGCAAAGAATTTAAACTATTTATTTTTCATTTTTGTGCCAGAGGTTATTTGCAAGTCAACCTTATGCTAACTGACCAAGCTAAGCCTAGGTTGAAACCATAAGAAACTTAACGCATTGGTCTTGGTATACACTTTAATGTCCCAGTTGAGCTATGGTAAGCAGTCTAGAACAAAGTAGTATGACAATACAAACCCACCTAGATCTTTTCAATTTTAGCACAAGATAGTATGAGTATCAAATATTTTTCATTTCATTTTCATTTTTCATCATTTTTTTTAATTTTCAGCACAATACTTTTGATATGATCAAGTTGTGTATTAGCATCCAAGTGAAAAAGGACCTAGCTACCAGGTATGTAAAAGATAACAAATGCACTCAACCTATTCATGCTAGTTTCTAGACTAAGCAGTGATCATTTTCAACTTTTCTCAAATAAAAGCCATGCTCAAGACAGATATCAGATTCATTCAAGCCAAGTGTAATCAACAGTATTAAAAGACAGTATTACAAAGGCATAATAAAGCATGTACTTGTAAAAGTAATTAACCATATTACAGAAGCTTATGCAATGCTACACAACTCCCCCTCACATGATGCCAAAAGGATGACAAATGCCAAGCTCTCCTCTTAAAAATGCAAAGCGTGAAACATCGAGAGACTTGGTAAAAATATCTGCAAGCTGGTTCTAGGTATCAACAAAGCGCAAATCAATATCACCTTTCTCATTATGATCTCTTAAGAAATGATAATGCACATCAATGTGTTTGGTCCTAGAATGTTGTACTGGGTTGTTTGCTAAGCTAATTGCGCTAGTGTTATCACAAAACAATGGAACACCCTTAAAATCCAACCCAAAATCACGCAAATTAGAAACCATCCACAAAATTTGTGCGCAATAGGTAGCAGCAGCTACATATTCAACATCGGTTGTAGATTGTGCAACGCTAGACTGTTTGCGAGAAGACCAACACACAAGGGAAGAACCTAGAAAATGGCAAGTCCCAGATGTACAAAAGTTTCTCCAAAATCAACCCCTTCGACTTGAGTGTAACCCTGAGCCACAAGTCTAGCCTTGTTTCTCACTATATCCCCATCTTCCCCCTGTTTGTTTTTGAAAATCCATTTTGTTCCAATGATATGAATGTTAGGGGGTGGATCAACAAGAATCTAGACTCGATTTCTATCAAATTTTTCCGGCTCTTCATGCATGGCGTTGATCCAACTTGCATCAAACAAAGCATGACTAACATCTAATGGCTCAAAAGTAGCAACAAACGCAGAATCAACAAATTGAGCATGAGATCGAGTTACCCTTTCATTTAGCTCATCGATGATCTGCTCAGGGGGATGCATTCTCTGAATTCAAAGCGATGCTTCTCTTTGTGACAGAATCTCCCCCTCAACTCTTGTCAAAGTTTGCTCTAAGCTTTCTGAAGTCGATGATTTAGGTCCTCTTGTAGATGTGGATGATGCTCCTAGAATTGCCATAGAAGGAGGTTGTGGAGTATTTTCATTATCTTCAACATCTGATGAATCTTCTTCCTTAAAAATCATTTCACTCGTATCATGCTCACTCGCAAGTTCAAAAGTGGAACTAACACATGGAGATGTCTCATCAAAAGTTACATCGCAAGATTCAACAACAGTGTTAGTGTCAAGATTGAAGACACGATAAGAGTGACCATGCAAAGAATAGCCCAAAAAGATTCTATCAGATGCACGCGACTCAAATTTGTCTAGGTTGTCACGCTTTAGGATAAAGCACCAACATCCAAATACTCTTAAGTTAGTAACCTTGGGCTTCCTTCCAAAGCGAAGTTCATATGAAGTTAAATTCAACAATGAGCACAAAAAGATTCTATTGGAGATGTAACATGCTGTACTCATGGCTTCAACTCAAAATTTCCTAGGAGTCCTATGCTCATTGAGCATTGTCCTAGCCATCTCCACAAGTGTGCGGTTTTTCCTCTCAACAACACTGTTTTGTTGAGGAACCCGTGGAGCAGAAAACTGTTGCTCAATACCATGCTCAAGGCAAAAATCAGCAAAACAACTATTCTTGAACTTAGTGTCGTTATCACTTATAATAGCCTTCATTACACCAGGTGTAGGACCGAAAGTAGCGACCAGAGGGGGGGGGGGGTAAAGGGCGCCTTTAAAAATTCTTGCGAATCAATGGCTTGCTCCCAACACCCAACGCACCTCAATAGACAAATAGAGAAAACTAAATAGATCAACAGTGCAACAAATAATCTAGCCTAAAAATGAACGGTGTCCTAATCAAAAAGACAGCAACACAATGCTTAAAGGCAAATTGAGTCCATTCACTAAACAACTAGCATCTCCACAATGATTTCACCAAATCACGGGTAATTCATCATGTACATCAAAATATTCATACATGCATTTCATCCATCACAAATATATTCATCATAAGCAATTAAAAATAGACTTCAATGATCATATCCAGACAGATCAACAAATTGAATCTAGCTGTTAATAAATTTATCTAAGAACGTTCATAAACTAGAAGCATTAATTCCCAGCACATCAGAAGATTAAACAGCGAAGTAACTGTGAATGCACGCAAACCGAGGCAAGAGGTATTACCATGAACTGTTGTCTCCTGGACACTTGACTGAACACGTTTCTACTGTCGATGCTTGCCGCAGACGATCTCGTGCATGGCAGAAGAACTACACCGTGCAAAAAATCCTGCCGAATCCTTTCGCCAGTTCCCTCACCGTGCAGCGCTGCTTGAAGCTTCGAACCGTGCAAGTGGCATCATGCCAAAGACAACTGTTGATGCTACAGGCTAGCTAGCTAGCTATGCACGTAGCCAAGGGCTTAGCCCCTAGAGCCTGACGCCTATAGATATCGGCTGCTATGCCGCCTACTGCCGATGCAGCAAGGCTGCTGTTCACAAGCCTCAAAGAACGAGCGAAGCGAGAAGAAAACATGGTTATAGACTGCGGCGAGAAAAACAACAGCACAAGAAACAGACCAGAAGAATAAAATGGCGGCGGTGGCTAATTGGCTTAGATGAAAATAACGTCGGCGGCGGAGAAGAAAGGAACCGATGAAAAGTGACCAAATATTTGGTAAAGTGTTTTCTGAAATTGGGTAACCCTAATCCTAGGCAATTGGGGCCAATTTATAGGCAGCCCAATAAATGGGAAAATGCAAAAATACCCCTAGGGTTTTTATAGACGCTGAAATAAAAATGGAAAAGACTGAAATGCCCTTAGGATTTTTTTACAAACTCGACTGACACACTGTGGGCCTAAAGGCAAAATAGTAAAAACCTAAATAAAGATAAATTGTCCTGATGCAGAGCTTTCGTAGCTGCTACGGCTTCGCCTCAGAATGGTCAGATCCGAGATCAGCGGCCAGTTTTGCGCCGAAACGGACAAAGTGTCCACCGTCTTTGCACCGGGTACCCGGTGTGGCGCCCCAATTTATCGAAATCGGAACATTATTGGATTTCATAAGAAAAACAATAATACAAGAGGTTCATCATGCGATAATCGTACATACGACAAGTATTCATGGTGCGCAGACCATATTTATTTCATTAGAGTTTAATAAAAACAATAATAAAAGTAGAATGCATGACGAACACCTTCTTCAAGATCTTTTCGCTTGACTGGGTCGCTACTCCAGACCATCTTCATAGTAGGCATCCTCTGAAGTGTGTCCAACGGGTATGAGTACAAAAGTACTCAACAAGTCACCGCAAATGCAAGTAATAATGCAGGATAACAACAAAGGAAGAGTAATGGCTAAAAGTGTGGAAAAGTACATTTTTCAGTTATTGCATTTAGTGTAGTCAAATTTTATGATGCGGGAATATAAACATGAACATAAATAATACCATCTAACTCGAGGAGTACGTTTTACCTCCTCGCACAACAGTCCTTACATGTCAAACCATCATGCACATTCATATCAAAAGTAAACTAACTGTGGGATGTCACGTAACCCGCCCTTGACCGTGGGCTCGGCTTTTCGAAAAGATTTATGAATCTGATCAGAGATGTACTACTATACCCACAAGGCACGCACTCATCCCAAACACCAAAGTGTAACGATATGACCCATACCACGGGAACTCGTGCCAAAACCTCAGCATGAAATGCTCCAAGCGATAACCACCCGCTCTAGGTTTTGCCGGCGCGCCGGGCCGCATCCCGGCTAACGTCGCACCCCCTTTTGCACCACGTCGGTACAAGCCACCCGCAAGTGCTGCTTGACCCATCTCCAAGTGGTGGCCTTGGTTTGGAACACTCCATACCTTAGTTAGGACTTACCCATTAGACTTGTGGTTAGTACAGAAGTGTATTGCAACAGATCCCGTAGACCGGTTCTTATAGTGCCCCGGGTGCTACCAACCAATGCCCTAGCTTGCACCCGGAACCCACCATGCATTCACTCACAACCACAACTCATCACCGACAGAATTCCAAGGATAAGAATAACGGGGATCATATAGTAGAACCAAGTTGCTACGACTCATTTTTAATCCTATAGCAATCGTGTCAATACATTGGACACTAGCTAATAATACTAATCATATGGTGACAAGGAGGGTAGGCGAGATAGCATGGATTGGGTTGCACATCAAGGTCGGGGGGATCCTAATAAATATATTATAAGGGTGTCATTTGACTAATGCATGTATACCCTATGTGTTTTAGCAATAGTTTGATAAACATGGGTTCAATATGCTCAAAAGATTGGTTTGGTGACTTGCCTTGATCAGCGAATGGAGAGGGAGGAACTTCCGGGTAATATTCCGGCTCCTCGGCGGCGTCGTAGTCTTCTCGATATAAGTAAAATAAAATAAATACAACATTCAATTAAACAATATAAAACCACACAAAAAGCACATAGGTTTAAATTGGTTTAATTTAAAGAAAATCAAGTTGTTAAGTTTCTGAAATTTATTTTCTAAATAATTTAAAAGGAATTATAATGAAATGTTGTCCTTTGTAAAAAGGGTTTTTAAATGTGAGTAATCTCATTTTAAGTTTTCTAATTAATTTAAAATGAAAGGTTCAGAGAAAACTTAGTGGTTCCATTATATTAACAGGAAATGAATAAATATAAACTTTACTGAAATTTAAATAATTAAATTTGTATTTTACCCTAAGGGCATTTGAATACCTTATTAAATAAACATGAAATATCCAAAGTAAACATACTGTTTTTATTGTATGAACATGTAGAGAATAAAATTACAAATTTTCTAGAATTAAAATGATAATTTTCGAAGTTAAAATGCGCCAGATATGAATTTTAGAAGTTTAAAAGCATTTCTGGAATTTAATTTAAATTCAAAATAGCCTCGGGTCCACGTTAGCCCACGGTGAACCCGCGCACTGTGCACGTGCGCCGGATTGATCTGGACCGTTGGATCTAGATCTAACGTGCGAGGGCGAGGCGGGGGAGTTAAAATAATGCGGACGTCTGAGATTAAAACATCGAACTGGTACACGATGAACGGCTCAGATTAAACATGGGTTTTTAAAACTAACGGACGCGCGAGATTAAAACATACCCCTTCGCTCAGATTCGACGGTGTAGATTAAACCGCACATGGGATTTAATCGGTACAGTTAGATCCAGATCGCACGGCCAGGATCAAATCCAACACGGCATGGGTACTCGACCCGTGCCGGTCATCTTCTCCGGCGACGGCGAGCGGGCCAGAGGCCACGGCGAGCGACGGCGGTCGTATCTAAGGCCTAAAACAGAAAGACGACACTACGGGAATCACGAGGATACCATTGGCGGGGTGAACAGTCGACGGAGCGTGGCCGGCGACGAGCGGAGGCGACAAAGACGTTCGGGTCCTCGTCGGTAGTGGCGTTCCGGTGGGGTTCGTCGACGACGGAGTGGTGGCAGAGGTCGGTGTGGTCTTTGCGGTCACGGAGGTGCAGTCGGCGTGGACGGAGAAGGACTCCGGCGATGGAGAGTGGTGGCTGGAGTGCGGGCGTTGGTGGTGCGCTAAAAACTGGAGTGTGAGTGCTCTGTTCGTTCTCGCAGTGAGTGGGCATAGGGGTATAACGCGGACGACCAAGGGGTTTAAATAGGGCCATCGGTGGGGGCAGAGGGGGGCGCAATTGACGGTGACCGAGAGTAAACGCGTTTAAATGCTGGCGAGCTCGGGTTGTACTCGATTCATCGAACCTGGACGCGAATCGGTCGGATTTGAATGGGGGAAACGGTCGCCGTGGACCGGGGGTTGTAATGGCGGGCTCAATTTGAGGGGAGGGGGTCAGGAGCAACGGATCTGAGGCGCGTTATGGCGTCGGCCGGCGAGGGGGGGGGGATTTGTGGGCGGATCTCGCGGGGAAGACGGATCCGACAGGTGGGGGCCACCGGGCAGCGGGCGCGAGCGAGCGAGCGAGGCGACTGATGGGTGGGGTCGGGCAGTCGGGCGCGCGCACGAGGGGAGAGGGGCTCGCTGACAAACGGGACTCGGGTGTCAGTCCGGGGCGCGTGGGGTAACGGGCTCGGCCGGCCGGGAGAGAGAGAAAGGGAGGGGAGGCCCATTACTATTTAAAAGGTTTTCTGATTAAAAATAATTATAGAAAATGGATTAAAATATTTGGGCTACTTCCAAGGTTGGTAAAAGTTTATAAAAATTCTCAAAAATACATCTTGGCCTTGGGATCATATACAAAATTTTCTAGCCCCTGGTTTGGCCATCTCATCTAGGTTCTAGTTCAAAAAGGGTAAGGAGAGCATTAAAGGTATTTCCAAAATAATTAATTCCAGGAAATTAGATTAAATATTATTTTTATTTCTCTGGAAATTTGGGGTGTTACAAACCTATCCCCCTTACAAAGAATCTCATCCTCGAGATTGGAACGCTACTCGAACAGCTCACGGTATTAGGCTTTTAGCTCGTCTTCCTTTTCCCATGTGGCTTCTTCGGCGGGGTGGTTGTCCCACTGAACCTTGCAGATGTGGACCACACGGCTCCTGGTTACTCTTTCCTTAGTTTCCAAGATCTTGATGGGTTTCTCGATGTAGGTCAAATCCTCTTGGATGTTGACTTGTTGGAGGTCGGCTTGCTCGGCGGGCACACGAAGACACTTCTTCAGCTGAGAGATGTGGAACACATCATGAACTCCTGCCAAGGATGGAGGCAGTTCTAGTTGATATGCCACCTCTCCTTGCCGTCGGAGGATCTGAAAAGGCCCGACATAACGGGGTGCTAGCTTGCCTTTCATGCTGAACCTTTGAGTGCCACGGAGGGGAGTGACTCGGAGATAGACATAATCACCTTCCTCAAATGTTAAGTCTCTTCGACGGTTATCAGCGTAGCTCTTTTGTTGGGACTGGGCTATCTTTAGTCTGTCCCTGATGATCTTGACCTTCTCTTCAGCTTCTCTTAGAATATCTGTCCCAAATAGTTGCGATTCTCCGGTCTGATCCCAAAGTAACGACGTTCTGCACTTACGCCCGTAAAGTGCTTCGAACGGGGACATTTGTAGGCTGGCTTGATAGCTGTTGTTGTAGGAGAACTCCGCGTAGGGCAAGTTCTTGTCCCACATTCTGCCAAAGTCTAGAGCGCAAGCTCTAAGCATATCTTCAAGTATTTGGTTGACCCTTTCGGTTTGACCGTCGGTCTGTGGATGATAGGCGGTGCTAAAGTTCAGCCGGGTGCCGAGTTCCTCTTGAAGGTTCTTCCAAAACTTGGAGGTGAACTGACTCCCACGGTCAGACACGATCTTCTTAGGAACTCCGTGCAGGCACACGATCTGGGTCATATACAACTCGGCCAACTTGGCGACGGTATAAGTCGTCTTGACGGGGATGAAGTGAGCCACCTTGGTGAGTCGGTCGATGATCACCCAGATAGAATCATGACCGGCTTGGGTCCTGGGTAGCCCTGTGATGAAGTCCATTCCTATCCCTTCCCACTTCCATTCGGGGACCTTGAGGGGTTGTAGAAGTCCAGCAGGTCATTGGTGCTCTGCCTTGACTCGCTGGCATGTGTCGCCCTTGGCCACATACTCAGCTATTTCCCTCTTCATGCTGACCCACCAATATTTTTCTTTCAGGTCTTGATACATCTTTGTACTCCCGGGATGAATGGAGTATAGAGTATCATGGGCTTCCTAAAGGATGAGGGTCTTCAACTCAGGCTTGTCGGGCACACATATCCGGTTTCCGAACCAGATGGTATCATGTTCGTCTTTAGAGAATTCGAGGGCTTTACCCTTCCGCATGTTCTGTTGGATCTCCAAGATGTCCGGGTCTTCCTTCTGCTTTTTTCGGATCTGGTCTATTAAGACAGGCCTAGACTCCAAGGCAGCGAGGTACGCTCAGGTGGTGATCCCTAGATTCAGCCTTTCCATCTCCTTGTATAGCAAAGGGGCTTGGTCCTGTATCACGATGGCATTACAGTACCCTTTTCGACTAAGGGCGTCTGCCACCACGTTTGCCTTGCCTGGATGATAATGGATGCCCAAGTCGTGATCCTTGATCAGTTCCAACCATCTCCTCCGCCTGAGGTTCAGGTATGGTTGGGTGAATATGTACTTGAGGCTCTTGTGGTCAGTGAAGACCTCACACCGATTTCCCACAAGGTAATGTCTCCATATCTTCAAAGCATGAACCACAACTGCTAACTCCAGGTCGTGGGTTTGGTAGTTCAGCTCATGCGGTCTCAGCTGTCGGGAGGCGTAAGATATAACCTTCCCTTCTTGCATTAAGACACATCCCAATCCTTGACGGGAGGCATCACAGTAGACATGGAAGTCTTTCCGGATGTCTGGCAGAGTCAGAATAGGGGCTGACACGAGCTTCTTCTTGAGGGTTTGGAAGCTTTCTTCGCAATATGGGGTCCATGCAAATTTTACTTCCTTCTGCAATAGTTTGGTCATAGGCTTGGCGATCTTTGAAAAATTCTCGATGAACCGGCGGTAGTATCCGGCCAATCTGAGAAAACTCCGGATCTCGGTCACGGTAGTGGGTTGCAGCCAGTTGGTCACTGCTTCCACGGTGGTTGGGTCCACTGCTATTCCTCCGGCAGATATAACATGACCGAGGAATTTTACCTCTGATGACCAAAACTCGCACTTGCTGTATTTGGCGTACAATTGTTGTTCCCTTAGCTTTCCGAGGGCCAGACGGAGGTGGGTTTCTTGTTCTTCCTTGGTCTTGGAGTAAACGAGGATATCGTCGATGAATACCACGATGAACTTATCCAAGAACTCCATGAATACATTGTTCATCATTTTCATGAAAAAGGCCAGGGCATTCGTGAGTCCGAACGATATCACTGTATACTCGTAGAGTCCATAGCGGGAGGTGAAGGCAGTCTTGGGGATGTCCTCTTCTCTAATCCTCAATTGGTGATAACCTGACGTGAGGTCAATCTTGGAAAACACCGAGGATCCTTTCAGTTGATCGAACAGGTCGTCGATCCAAGGCAATGGGTACTTGTTCTTTATGGTTACGTCATTCAAGGCTCTATAGTCCACGCACATCCTCTTGGTTTTGTCCTTCTTCATAGCGAAGATGACCGGTGCACCCCAGGGTGAGGTACTCGGTCGGATGTATCCTTTCTGCTCCAGGTCTTCGATGTTGCTCTTGACTTCGGCTAATTCGTTGGTGCCATCCGGTATGGGCACTTGGAGATTGGAGTGGTCCCGGGGACAAGTTCGATTCTGAATTCGATGTCCCGCTTGAGAGGCATTCCTGGTAGGTCCTCTAGGAAGACGTCCGTAAACTCCTTGACTATGGGCACTTCTTCAAGGGCAAGCAAGTGAAGAGATGCCTCAAGTGGTTTGCGACTGGTCATCTAAAAAGTGACGGCTTTGCCTTCGGGGTTGGTCACTGTTACGGACTTGTTGGCACAGTCGATCACTCCCTTGTGCTTCATCAACCAATCCATCCCTAGGATGAGGTCGAGTCCTGTACACTTAATGAGGAATGGCTCGGCCCGGAACAATACTCCTTGGATCTCTATCTTAACCTTAGGACTATATAAGTGGGCTAAGGTTTTATTGCCTGGAGTGGCAATCATCATGGGGACTGATAGAGGGAGTACTTCCAAGTTGTGCGTTTTCACAAAATCCTCCGAAATGAAGGAGTGTGTTGCTCCGGAGTCAAATAGAATCATTGCTGGTATGGAATTTGCGGTAAATGTACTGAGCACGACTTCGGGAGCCTCCTGGGCTTCCTCCGCGCTGATGTGGTTGACGCGGGCACGAACCGCCTGGTTGGGTGCCGTGCCTTGGGGCTGCTTTGGGTGAGGACACTGGTGCGAATAGTGCCCTTCCTTCCGGCAGTTGAAGCAGACGACCGGCCTCCCTTGGCGATCCTTCAAGATCGGGGCCTTGGTGGTGGGCATCGGCTGAGCGGCCGGAGCTGGTGGAGCGGGGCGGGGGTGCCCAGCGTTGGATCCACCGGTGGCGTGAGGCGGCCTGTAGGCGGGCCGAGGATGGTAGGCGGGTGCTGGTGGCGAAGGAACGAAGCGGGGCCTCTGAGAGTTCGCCTGTTGATGCTTGAAGGCGATTATCTTCCTCTTCTTGAGGTCCAACTTGTTTTGCTCAGTCTCTTGGATGAGCGCTTTATTCACCAACCGTTGAAAGTCGGCGTAGTCGGTGGCGACGAGCTAGATGGACAGCTCATCCTTAAGTCCCCGAAGGAACTTAGCCTGGCGGAGGGCGTCGGTCCGCACCTCTTCTGGCGCGTAGCGTGCCAGACGGTTGAATTCATGGAGATACTCCATGACGGTCTGGTTGCCCTACTGCAGGTCACGGAACTCCTGTTGTTTCACCGCGATAACTCCGGCGGGGACGTGGGCGGCGCGAAAGGCGATGGTAAACTCCGCCCATGTCACCATGTGGTCCTCTGGCTTGGACTCGCGGTAGTTGTCCCACCACTCTGCGGTGGGACCCTGGAGCTGGTGAGTGGCGAAGGCCACTCGCTCCCGGTCGGTGTAGGGGAGGAGGTCCAACTTCTTCCCAATGGTGCGGAGCCAATCTCCGGCCTCCATGGGGTTGGTGGTGCTAGGGAATATTGGGGGACGCACCCGAAGGAACTCCGAGAGTTGGGGGTAACGGGTGCGGGTGCGGGCGCACGAGGGGCAGGCTCCACATTCTGCAGTCGGTCCAACTGAGCCTGTTGGTGCTGCATCTGCGTGAGGAGGGTGGTGATCAGCTGGTTTTGATTCGCCATCATCTCCGCCAAGGTAGGGTGGTTGGCGGATGGTGACCCAGTCTGTCGTGGGCCCGTTGCACACCAGTTGGGCACAACACCTTCGGGCAAACTGTGGCTTCCTCCTTCTCCATTGTTGGAGCCGGTGTTCTGGTTGTCGGCCATCTTCTGAACATAAGATGTTATAAGGTAAAAAGATGATGAAACAACATTACAATCAAAAATGGCCCGCAGGGCTCATATATATATATATATAAACCAAGTGGTATAAAATGTTCATTACATTCAGCTCTTATTTTAATACACCTACAACCCAACTCGTTGTAGGTGGTACCACAACATTACTTCAAACAATGATAGCTAACGCCTACTCACCACTGGAGGCGGTCTCCGTGCTCTCAGAACCACGAGTACGTGGATCCCGAGGGATGGTGGGCTCGAGAAAATTCTCGATGATCGGGTCGGAGACGAGGCCAGGGCGTGGTGTAGGGGCGCTCACGGTGGATGGTCCGGCGGTGGAGGGGTGTGGTGGGATCCTCTTGCGGCGAGGGGCAGGGTCACGGATGGGCTTCCTCTTCCTCGAGAGGAGGGGAACCATCTCCGCGATGTCCTTCTGCAGCTGCATGATCTTGCGCTGCAGCTCGCCGTTCTATTGGATCAAGTTCTTCGTCTCCTCATGAAGAAACTCAATTGGCTCATGGTGCTCATCGGCGTCGAGCACCGCCTCAGTATGGAGGTCATCCATGGCCTGAAGAAAATGCGACTGCCAGGCCATGACCGGATCACGAACGGAGTGAACTCCGAGGTAGATGCTACGGTAGGCGCCGAGAGTGCGCTTCGGCACAAGCCGGAAAGACGAGTTTTGAAGACGATCATCATAGATCATCCTCAACTCCATAAGGGCCTGGAGGGCGACGCGTTGGCACGCGACGTCAAAAGTCAGGCCCCCAAGTGCGGTGGTGTAAGGCGGCAGGTGCTCTCCGGATCCATGGACGGTGAGGGAGACATCGCAAGGTCCAACGAATTCCTCCAGGTACACCCCCTGGAATTTGGGCTCGAAGAGGAACCCGAGGAAAGTGAGCATCATGCGGAGCTCCCTGACGAAGCCCTCGTAGTGGCAGCAGTAGCTGTGCACTTGATAGATAGGCATCTACAAAAACAACAAGTTGAAGAAAAGTGAGGAGAGGAACAAAGTTTATAAAGTAGATTTTCGAGAAATAATTTTCTGCAGCTATTGGATAGGTGGGTCCGTTTGGCTTCCTACAGTCAAGTCGGCTCTGATACCATCTTGTGGCGCTCCGATTTATCGAAATCGGAACATTATTGAATTTCATAAGAAAAACAATAATACAAGAGGTTCATCATGCGACAATCGTACATACGACAAGTATTCATGGTGCGCAGACCATATTTATTACATCAGAGTTTAATAAAAACAATAATAAAAGTAGAATGCATCACGAACGCCTTCTTCAAGATCTTTTCGCTTGACTGGATCGCTACTCCAGACCATCTTCATAGTAGGCATTCTCTGAAGTGTGTCCAACGGTTATGAGTACAAAAGTACTCAACAAGTCACCGCAAATGCAAGTAATAATGCAGGATAACAACAAAGGAAGAGTAATGGCTAAAAGTGCGGAAAAATACATTTTTCAGTTATTGCATTTAGTGTAGTCAAATTTTATCATGCGGGAATATAAACATGAACATCAATAATACCATCTAACTCGAGGAGTACATTTTACCTCCTCGCAATACAGTCCTTACATGTCAAACCATCATGCACATTCATATCAAAAGTAAACTAACTGTGGGATGTCACGCAACCCGCCCTTGACTGTGGGCTAGGCTTTTTGAAAAGATTTATGACTCTGATCAGAGATGTACTACTGTAGCCACAAGGCACGCACTCATCCCAAACACCAAAGTGTAACGAGATGACCCATACCACGGGAAATCGTGCCAAAACCTCAGCATGAAATGCTCCAAGCGATAACCACCCACTCTAGGTTTTGCCGGCGCGCCGGGCCGCATCCCGGCTAACGCCGCACCCCCTTTTGCGCCACGTCGGTACAAGCCACCGACAGGTGCTGCTTGACCCATCTCCAAGTGGTGGCCTCGGTTTGGAACACTCCATACCTTAGTTAGGACTTACCCATTAGACTTGTGGTTAGTACGGAAGTGTATTGCAATGGATCCCGCAGACCGGTCCTTATAGTGCCCCGGGTGCTACCGACCAATGCCCTAGCTTGCACCCGGAACCCACCATGCATTCACTCACAACCACAACTCATCACCGACAGAATTCCAAGGATAAGAATAACGGGGATCATATAGTAGAACCAAGTTGCTACGACTCATTTTTAATCCTATAGCAATCGTGTCAATACATTGGACACTAGCTAATAATACTAATCATATGGTGACAAGGAGGGTAGGCGAGATAGCATGGCTTGGGTTGCACATCAAGGTCGCGGGGGATCCTAATAAATATATTATAAGGGTGTCATTTGACTAATACATGTATACCCTATGTGTTTTAGCGATAGTTTGATAAACATGGGTTCAATATGCTCAAAAGATTGGTTTGGTGACTTGCCTTGATCAGCGAATGGGGAGGGAGGAACTTCCGGGTAATATTCCTGCTCCTCGGCGGTGTCGTAGTCTTCCCGATATAAGTAAAATAAAATAAATACAACATTCAATTAAACATTATAAAACCACACAACAAGCACATAGGTTTAAATTGGTTTAATTTAAAGAAAATCAAGTTGTTAAGTTTCTGAAATTTATTTTCTAAATAATTTAAAAGGAATTATAATGAAATGTTGTCCTTTGTAAAAAGGGTTTTTAAATGTGAGTAATCTCATTTTAAGTTTTCTAATTAATTTAAAATGAAAGGTTCAGAGAAAACTTAGTGGTTCCATTATATTAACAGGAAATGAATAAATATAAACTTTACTGAAATTTAAATAATTAAATTTGTATTTTACCCTAAGGGAATTTGAATACCTTATTAAATAAACATGAAATATAAAAAGTAAACATACTGTTTTTATTGTATGAACATGTAGAGAATAAAATTACAAATTTTCTGGAATTAAAATGATAAATTTCGAAGTTAAAATGTGCCAGATATGAATTTTAGAAGTTTAAAAGCATTTCTGGAATTTAATTTAAATTCAAAATAGCCTCGGGTCCACGGTGAGCCAGGCCCACGGTGAACCCGCGCACTGTGCGCGTGCGCTGGATCGATCTGGACCGTTGGATCCAGATCTAACGCGCGAGGGCGAGGCGGGGGAGTTAAAATAACGCGGACGGCTGAGATTAAAACATCGAACCGGTACGCGATGAACGGCTCAGATTAAACATGGGTTTTTAAAACTAACGGACGCACGAGATTAAAACATACCCCTTCACTCAGATCCGACGGCGCAGATTAAACCACACATGGGATTTAATCGGTACCGTTAGATCCAGATCGCACGGCCAGGATCAAATCCGACATGACACGGGTACTCGACCCGTGTCGGTCATCTTCTCCGACGACGACGAGCGGGCCAGAGGCCACGGCGAGCGACAACGGTCGTATCTAAGGCCTAAAACGTAAAGAGGACACTACGGGGATCACGAGGGTACCGTTGGTGGGGTGAACGGTCGACGGAGCGTGGCCGGCGACGAGCAGAGGCGACGAAGACGTTCGGGTCCTCGTCGGTAGTGGCGTTCCAGCGGGGTTCGTCGACGACGGAGTGGTGGCCGAGGTCGGTGTGGTCTTGTCGGTCATGGAGGTGCGGTCGGCGTGGACGGAGAAGGACTCCGATGATGGCGAGGGGTGGCTGGAGTGTGGGCGATGGTGGTGCGCTAAAAACCGGAGTGTGAGTGCTCTGTTCGTTCTCACAGCGAGTGGGCGTAGGGGTATAACGTGGACGAGCAGGGGTTTAAATAGGGCCATCGGCGGGGGCAGAGGGGCGCAATTGATGGTGACCGAGAGTAAATGCGTTTAAACGCCGGTGAGCTCGGGTTGTACTCGATTCATCGAACCTGGACGCGAATCGGTCGGATTTGAATGGGGGAAACGGTCGCCGTGGATCGAGGGTTGTAATGGTGGGCTCAATTTGAGGGGAGGGGGTCGGGAGAAATGGATCCAAGGCGCGTTATGGCGTCGGCCGGCGAGGGGGGGATTTGGGGGCGGATCTCACTGGGAAGAAGGATCTGACAGGTGGGGGCCACTGGGCAGTGGGCGTGAGCGAGCGAGCGAGGCGACTGACGGGTGGGGTCGGGCAGTCGGGCGTGCGCGCGAGGGGAGAGGGGCTCACTGACCAACGGGACCTGGGTGTCAGTCCGGGGCACGCGTGGTAACGGGCTGGGCCGTCCGGGAGAGAGAGAAAGGGAGGGGGAGGCCCATTACTGTTTAAAAGGTTTTCTGATTAAAAATAATTACAGAAAATGGATTAAAATATTTGGGCTACTTCCAAGGTTGGTAAAAGTTTATAAAAATTCTCAAAAATACATCTTGGCCTTGGGATCATATACAAAATTTTCTAGCCCCTGGTTTGGCCATCTCATCTAGGTTCTAGTTCAAAAAGGGTAAGGAGGGCATTAAAGGTATTTCCAAAATAATTAATTCCAGGAAATTAGATTAAATATTTGTTGGACCGGAAACGGCGACCAGAGGGGGGGGGGTGAATGGGAGCTTTTTAAAAATTCGGGCTAAAAACTAGCCTTCGGTTTGATTCTGTCTTCTGCGGAACAGGCTTCGAACACAACCTTCGAAGGTCTGGTTCGGAGGTACTTCGACAGCTCCGAACACAGGCTTCGCAGGAGATAAAGTTCGAACCCAAGAAGACTTCGCTCCACTAACAACCCTCGAAAATCTACTCTGCTAAGTCAGTGCAGGCTCCGCACACAGGGTGCTTCGAGCAGGCTTCGCACTTCACCCTTCACAAGAGTGGACTGCCCTCTGAGGACTTCGACCAGATACTTGGCAACAGCAACTGGTGCTGTGCTTCGTACACGAAGGTCTACACGCACACAAACGGACTCCGCTAAGGGCTTCGACACAAGAAGCAAAACGGGCCTCGATCAGGGCTTCGCTAGTAAGCTGTGAGGACTTGCCTCAAGTTATACAGAGCGACAACACGCTGAAAAACACACTTCTCATAAAGTCAACCTTCGCCTAGACAGACTTCGGTGCACTATAACTAGCGAGGTATGTAATGCGAGCTCAAGCAAAAGGCACAAAGAAGAAGGGCTTCGCCGCTTGAACAAGGAACACAAATATATTGAACTCTGGATGAATACAGCGAGGTATGTGACTACAGGAGCTCAACAGTAAATGCTCTAAGTGTTAAATGTTACCTACCGAGCCCCCATATTTATAGCCCACAGTTCACCCAAAGGAAATGACTACACTACCCCTAGTGTTTACATTGATTTTGACTCTACAGAACTAAGGGGTACAAAAGGTAGTCCACCTTTATTCTGGAGGCTTCTTTGTCAGCTTTGCAGAGGGGACAGTGTCAGCCTTTTACAGAACAGACAGTGTCAGCCTTTGCAGTCTTTGACCTTCTGGAATCCTCCCTTCGCACGCGAGGGTGCGGTAGCTTCGGCGAGAAGCCTTGAGCCAGATGGCCTTCGCTTCACCGAAGTCAGTCTCCGATACAGTGACGGTTTTGAGCCGAAGCCGTCAAAGCCCTTGGGCCTTCACACCAACACCTCCGGAGTGGACCACCACAGCTTCGCAGCTTCACCCAGCTCGAACTCCGTCAGTCCGTGTACCGAAGCCATGCAGGCCGAAACACCTCAAGTCAACCTTGCTCCGGAGCTAGCCTTGCTTCGAAGCCTTCCACCCTCCGAAGCCCCACCTTCGGAGTACCACCCTTCGAAGTCCCTCCTTCGTCCAAGGCCTCCGCACGAAGCATTCCATGAGCACTTCGTCGCAGTGTCTCTCCCCGAGCACACTCCTCGACGAGCCTCACCCGGACCATGCCTTCGATGCGCCTCGACTTCTGAGACCTTCGTCGGGTACCTTCGAATGTCTCCCTCCGGAGCACACTTCGAATTCCTTGCCTCCGCAGAGGACTTGTTCCATCCAACTCCGAAGTCACTCCATCCGGAGTACCTTCGAAGTGCCTCACCTCCGAGGACTTTGTCTCGGAGTACCTTCAGCCGGAGCCACGCTCCGCACTCTCTGCCTTCACCTGGCACGCCTCGACCCGAGGACCGACCCGGACCACCTTCGCAGTCACCGTGACGGAGCTCCCCGCTCCCCTGGCATCAAGCCTCCCGCTTGACCCAGGTTCACCTGCTGCGAACCTTGTCCGTCGCCTCCGAAGTCCCTGCGCACCACAGACAAATAGACAAGTGTATCCAGTACTCCGGAGACCTCTCCGGGTTAGCAACCTCCGGCACACACTCCGGTGTACCGCCCAAAGTACCGAAGCCCCTTCGGTACACACCCAGTCATCGTGTACTGTCGGACCCCTCCGACAAGCACACTCCGCTGCACAGCTGCAGCAAGCAAACACCGAACACCCTTCGGTAAAACCACCTCCGAACACCCTTCGGAGGTACCCTCCTCTGAACACCTTCGGAGGTACCCTTCGAACAGAGGGTAAAAATCCTGTCAATCACTCATCACAAACACTGAAACCAACCCTTGGTTTCTCAATATTATTTTTATTTCTCTGGAAATTTGGGGTGTTACACCCGGATTGGGCCGGCCTGATTCCATAGCTCCCTTAGCCCGTCAATCGCTCGCCGCCCGTGTACTTGAGTCAATCCCGGTCAATAGCCCAGTGGATCCTCTGCTACTTCTAGCCCATGTACCCGGATTGGGCCAGCCCGACTTCACGGCCCCTCTGCTCGATAGTCGCTCGCTGCTCATGTACCTGAGTCACATGTGGCCCAGACACAGCAGGTCTTCTCTTCTCTTCATGTCCTCTTTGACTTCTGTTGACAATCACTCATCACATCTGCATCCATGAGGCCCATACTCTTCAGCATGGCTCCTAAATCTCCCCCTTGATGAGTGCATTGTCAACACTTCACTTTATCAGCTCTCCAGTACCTACAAACACATGTGGAAGCACGAAAAAAACACAAGAAAACAGAGAAGAAGAAAATAAAATAAAAGTATGGGCAAAAGCCAAACAAAAGCAAGAAATCGGTCATTATGGTTAACCAAAAGTAAAGACTCGAAACGAGTGCAATCTCAGAATTATCAACAAGGATATTCAACAAGGATATCCAAAGAGTAAGGACAATCGGGACAAAAACTCCCCCTGAAACAAATCCCAGAGAAAGCCAAAACTCCCCCTAAACTCTTCGAAGAGAACGAGTAACCCAAAATTTTTCTCCCTTGTTGACAATTGGACTCATCAAGCGAGACTAAAATGCACTCTAAAGAGACACAGACACAAACTCCCCCTAAAATGCAGCTCCCCCTCAAAATATGCAATGAATGCAACTGGGGTGCAGGTGGAGTGTAGAAACCATGCTTCTCAGATATGATTGACTGCAATTACAATATCTAACAGGTATAACAAAAGACATACTGTCTAAGACACATGGGTTGATCAGTGCAACAAATGATATCTAAAGAAAGTCATTAGCACACATTTTTCAATTTTTGCAAACAAAAGCATCACCACATTTTCTAGTTGACAAGCAAGGTAAAGCATGAGATGCAAAAGCTAACTGATATCTACCAAGATAAGCATTGTCCAAAACAAAGTGCTTTAGCAAACTTGTTATCTTTTTAATTTATAAGCTTTTCCTTTTCCTTTTTCATTTTTGCCAGGGGTTATTTGCATGTCAAACCTTATGCTAACCGACCAAGTCAAGCCTAGGCCAGAACTGGACCATCAGAAGCTTAAGACATTGGTCTTGGCATACACTACACTGTCCTAGTTCATACCAAAGTGCTATGGTAAGCAGTCTAGAACAATGCAATGTGACAAAACAAACCCACCTGGATCTTTTCAAATTAAGCATAAAAAGGCATGAATTTTTCATTTTTGTTTGATTTTTATCATTTTATGGCACATTTCCATGTTAAAGCATAAAAATGTCCAAATTTCATATCTACATCTAAGTAAAGAACTAGCTACCAGGCATGTAAAAGATAGCAAAAGCACTCAGCCTACACATGCTAGTTACCAGAAGCAATGGTGATCATTTTTCAATTTTAAAGCATAAAATCCATGCATATGACAGATATCAGACATATCATGTGAACTGAAGCAAAGCATGATCATCGACAAGTAATCAAAAGCATGTGCCAGCTAGAATAAGTAAAGCAGATCAATCATATAACAGAAGCAAGCTCAAAGTGTGATATGTGAATATGCATGATATGAACACACACAAAAAGACTCAAGAAAAGAGTAAATAAAAAAGAAAACTGACTCAAATTATCCTAAAAAGGATACACAACACCCAAATCCCCTCGTAAACGCTCAAAAGTAGATTGATCTAGCGGTTTGGTAAAGATGTCAGCCAACTGATGATGGGTATCAACATGAACAAGGTCAATGACCCCTTTCTCATATTGATCCCTCAGAAAGTGAAAGCACACATCAATGTGTTTGGTTTTTGAATGGAGACAAGGGTTTTTTCCTACACTAATCGCACTGGTGCTGTCACAAAACAGAGGAACTCTGGTAGGAAACAACAACCCAAAGTCTCGCAATGTGGAAATCATCCAAACCAACTGTGAGCAGCAGCTAGCAGCAGCTACATACTTAGCCTCAGTGGTAGAAAGCGCAACTCCAGACTGCTTTCGAGAAGACCAAGACACAAGAGAAGAGCCAAGAAACTATTAAGTACAGGAAGTCGACTTGCGATCCAACTAGCACCCCTCAAAGTCAGCGTTCGAAAAACCAGATAAATCAAGAGATGATGCTGCTGAATAATAAAGACCAAGATCAGGCGCATAGGCAAGATACCTGAAAATGCGCTTGACAGCCTGCCGATGAGACGCACGTGGTGAAGACTAGAAGCGCGCACATAGTCCCACGACAAACTATATGTCTGGCCTCGTCGCCATCAAGTACAGCAGTGAACCAATCATCTCTCGAAACTCTCTCTCGTCGACCTTGACGCCGCTCTCGTCCTTGTCCAGGCCCCCAGATGTACCCATTGGGGTCATCTGAGGCTTCAGCTCTCCACCAAAATCAAATTTTTTCAACATATCCCACGTGCACTTACTCTGGTGGATGAAGATGTCGTCCTTGGTTTGCTTGATCTGGTGTCCTAGGAAATACTTGAGATCACCCATGAGGCTAGTCTCAAACTCACTGTGCATCTGCTTAGAAAACTTGGACACAAGCACATCAGTAGTACCACAAAAAATAATATTGTCCACATAAATCTAAGCAACCAAGAAATATGAGACATCTCTGAGCAAGAAAAGAGTTTTATCCACAGAACCCATCACAAAGCCCTTCCCCAACAAAAACTGCTTCAATCGGTCATACCAAGCCCTGGGGGCTTGTTTCAGACCGTATAAAGCTTTCTGTAGTTTTAAAACATGTTGAGGAAACTTAGGGTTCTCAAAACTGGGGGGCTGCCTAACATAGAATTCCTCCTCTATGTACCCGTTTAGAAAAGCACTCTTGACATCCATTTGAAAAAGCTTAAAACCCTTCGAAGCGGCAAAAGCTAATAGAATGCGAATGGACTCAAGACAGGCAACAGGGGTGAAAGTCTCCTCAAAATCAATACCCTCTTTCTGGCAAAAACCCCGGGCAACTAGTCGAGCTTTGTTGCACACCACAACCCCATCTTCACCTTGCTTGTTTTTGAACACCCACTTGGTGCCTATGGGGTTGCATCCGGGTGGCAGCTCAACCAGTGTCCAAACCCGATTGCGGACAAAATTCTCAAGCTCTTCTTGCATGGCATTAATCCAATTCGAATCAGAAAGAGCATGAGAAATGTCTCTGGGCTCAAAAGATGCAACAAACGCAGACTCAGCAAACACAACAAGTGAGTCAATAGAAGAGCGCAAAGTTCTCTCAGTAAGATCACCAATGATGAGCTCTGAGGGGTGATCACGCTGAACTTTCGGGATCCTAGGTGATTTGAAGTCACCTCACCGGAGTCAGCAGCTGGCACCTCTGGACTCGACTGAGGGGGCTCAATCGAAGTGGAAGAAGTGATCAGAGGTCCACCCTCGTCCTCAATCGAAGTCTCAGAAGGTGTGGGTTCTGCGGCTGTGCAGAAGGCCCACCCTCATCAACAGCTGGAGCGTCATCATCTTCCTCGAAGATGGACTCTCCGATCTCATCATCTCCAGAAAGCTCAAAAGAAGGAGTCAAAGAAGGCAAGGACTTATCAAAAAAAACCTCGCAAGTCTCAACAAGATGCTGGGAGTTGAGGTTCCAAACACGGAAGCCTCGAGAATGCAAAGCATAACCAAGAAAGACTCCATCCCAGCAACGAGACTCAAATTTGTCCAAATGCCCTCCCTTCTTGAGCACAAAGCACTTGCAGCCAAACGCTCGCAAGTGGCTCACCTTGGGCTATCTGCCAAACCGCAACTTATATGAAGTCTTACCTATGTAAGCTCTAAGAAAAATGTGGTTGGCCAGATAGCAAGTCGTGTTCATGGCTTCAGCCCAAAAACGCCTAGGAGTCCTATGCTCATCGAGCATCATCCTGGACATCTCGACTAGCATGCGATTCTTTCGTTCCACAACGCCGTTCTGTGGGGGAGTGTTAGGAGCAGAAAACTGATGATCAAGACCCTGATCACTATAGAAGCTGACGAACTGAGAGTTCTTGAACTCAGAGCCGTTGTTAGAGTGAATTGCTCACATCCAACCATTGTTCTCGTTCTTCAGCTTCAAAATCAGGTCATGAACAAACTGAAAAGTCTCATCCTTAGACTCCAAGAAGAAAACCCACGAAAATTGAGAAAAATTGTCAACAATCACAAGCGCGTACCACTTCCCACCGACTGAGCGTACCCGAGCTAGACCAACAGTGTCCATGTGTAACAGCTCTCCCGGGTACGAAGTCATCACCTGAGTCACAAGTGAGTGAGAAGCGGCAACCATTTTCCTGTGACGACAGGGATGGCAAACTAGATCCTTCTCCATCTTAAGCTTGGCCAATCATCGGATGAGGTCCATAGAGCTCAATCTGACTAGCAGATCAAAGCTCAAATGGCCTAACCTCCCATGCCACTTCTAGAGCTCAGAGGAGGATCCAGCAATCAAACAGCGAGAAGGGCCAAAAGAACTAGAGAAGTCAATCCGAAAAACCTTACCGAAGGGTAAGATCTAACAAACCAAAGACCCTCTAGAATCAACCACAGAAGACATGCCCTTCTTAAAACGAACCTCCAACCCATCCTCAAGAAGTTGCGACACAGAAATCAAATTGAAGTTCAAATTCCCAACCAAAGCAACATTCTTCAAAGAGAAATGGTCAGAGATGCGAATTGAGCCAATGCCGTGTACCTTCCCTTGACCACTATTCCTGAAGGTGATGTATTCCTTGGAGCTCGGGGGAGAGAGACTGGAGAACCATCTACGATGTCCCATCATGTGGCGAGAGCATCCTAAGTCCATGATCCATATGTCCTCCAGTTCTCAATCTTGCACAATCAGTGGTCATAAGGGGGAGCAAATGGTCCAGCAGCAGGTTTAGCAAAAGAACTAAACCAGTGTCGAGCCATCTGCTCAAAAGACGGAAAGCAAAAGGAATCATAAGAGTCTGGACTAAAATGCGGCTCAAAGCGCGGTCCTTGGTTCTACCTAGAGTCTCGGCCACGAGGTCCAAAACCGTATCCAGAACGGCCTGGAGCTCTGCCGGAGCGAACACCACCCTCAGGAGCTCGGGCAAGAAAGTCGTCTCCTCTACCACCACCTACACGACGCGGTCTGGCCTCTAGCCTCTCCCTGCGTTGAGGAACTCTTAGTCTACCACCCTACTGGTAGAACTGCTCCTGCCCACCATGAGCTCGCTCTGCTCTCTCAACCTGCTTCCTCCTGAAGCAAAACTCCTCAAGATGTCCGTCTCTCTGACAATACTCACAGTGGTAGGTGGGATTCTTGAGATGTGGTTGAGGCTTCGGGTTCTTGGGCTTGGTGGTGTTGGGTGTAGACTCTTTGGTGCGAGAGGGTCCAGGTAGAGAGTCTAGAGAAGTGTGGAGGTGTTTGGGCTTTGGAACCCAGATGGGCTTCTTGGGTGGAGATTTAGGTTGTTCTTGGAACACTTCATCCTTTTGCTGACTAGCCTGGAAAGACTCAGTGGAGTGAGTCTTGGGATATCTTTGTTCATGAGTCATCTTACTCCACTCCACTGCCCGGCTAATGGCACTCTCAAAATCAGCCTTGGTGTAGGTGTAGCCTACCCCAAACCCATTCTACCTCTTAAACTGCTAGATCATCATGCCGAGCTGTAGCTCTCTGGCACTCACCCAACTCAGGATCTGACGGAGGTAAAAGTTCTCATTCTAAACATCAGCTAGCTCCTCTCTCAAGGAAGCTAGTACCTCCACCTAAGACAAGCAGGTCACACACTCTCTATCAACTTGGATAGACTTCTTAGCTTTCAGCTTGAGCAACTCCAATCTAAGAGACAAGCAGTCCTCACAAACAGTGGGTGGAACTGACAGTGTCTCAAACTTTAGCCTAGTCTGCTCCAGCTCAGCTCTGACTCTCTCCAACTCGCCCAACTGCTCATCACCCTTGTCTTTTAGCATAGGTAAACTAGCTAGATGGGATGGGCAGTCTACACAGGGCACGACGACAGTGGCATGAGCATCTTTCAGCTCCAGCTGAGCGCTCTCAAGCTCAGTGGCCAAATAGTCCTTCTCATCTACCCTCTCTATGTACCTGGACTTCAGAGTTGTCAGGTCACACAGTAACACCTCACAATTTGGGCACTCACTGCTATCACCCAAGCAAGGGGAAGAAGATAGACTCTCAATTCTATCGTTGGCCACGACAAGTTCACTCTCAAGCTCATCTATCCTCTTCTTAGCCCCTCTAAGCAGTTTCTCCCGATATCTCAACTCATGATGGTTCTCTTCAAGTAAATCAACAATTTGGCGTTCATAGGAAGATACCTTTTCATCGTCGTCGTCATCGGAGTTGTCGGGGGAGCCCTTCTCATCCTTATCCCCAAGAGCCATTGAGCAGAAGCTCTTGTGGGATCTTCGGCAGTGATGTGAGTGTAGGACCGAAAGTAGCGACCAGAGGGGGGGGTGAATGGGCGCCTTAAAAATTCTTTCGAATCAATGGCCTGTTCCCAATACCCAACGCACCTCAAAAATACTACGCAGCAGAAAAATAAACAGAAGGCCTAAGTCTAAAGGTTTCTAACCTAGAAGCAACTGATGATGAACAGTGTAAAATTAAAGTAGTGCAACTAGGCAGATGAACAAGTTAAAACAGGCCTAGACTTCTCAATGAAATGATCTAAGAACGTATATGATGAAAAGAGAAGTTACTGTCCTAAGTTGTCTCCTGTTCGGAACTTGGTGAAGCCCCCTTCGCACGTCGAGGTCTACTTCGGAGGTTGGTGATGGAGTCTGTTCGAAGCGCCGAAGGTATCGCTGTCTAGCCTAGTTCGAAGTGGAAAGAAGCGAAGTGTACTTCGGAGCGAAGTAAGACAGTGCCGGAGCTTGGTTCGAATTATGCACTTCGAAGACAAGGCTTCGAACACAGCTTCGAATCACGAGCTTCGGAGCGAAGTAAAACAGTGCCGGAGCCAGCTTCGAAGTATGCACTTCGAAGACAAACTTCGAACACACTTTGAACCGAGAGCTTCGGAGCAAAACCTTCGAACACAAAACTTCGAACACAACACACAAACAGACAACCTTCGAACACAAAAGCGAAGTCTGTCAAGTGACAGAGAATCAAGTCCGAAGCCTACACTCTAACTTCGAACAGGGAAAGCTTCGGAAGGAGAATCGAAGACCAACACGCCACAAAGAAATCTAAGCGAAGTCTATCAGAAAAGACAAACTTCGAACTCAATTTCGAAGCCAAACGAAGTGTGCACTTCGAACAGACAGATTCGGAGTATGCTTGTTCGAAGTATGCGATGCTGTCCAAACAGGAAGATCTTCGAAGCTAGCAACTCAGACCCAAAAACCGAAGTTCGCAGATTGAACGACAGCTTTGACACTGTTAGACCGAAGCCTGCCTCACGGAGCTGAGGAGCTTCGACCAGAGAAAGATGACTTCGCAAAAACAGTCAAAAAGGCATTTACTCCATTCTGCTTCGATCAAAAAGGCAGTACAGTAGAAGGTAAAAAGCTGGCAGCAAGTACTGTAGCTACAGAAAAGTAGTACTACTTGCAGCAGCAAGAACTAGTACTCAGTTTGTGAAGAACGGAAGCAACAGAAGAAGCTTCTCCTCAAGAACTAAATACAGCAGCCCGTAGCCAACGCAATAACTCCCCAAACCAAACCAGATGCAACCAATAAATTCACCAGAGACCAAGGGTTAATAGCATCCAAGAGATTAGAGCCAAAATGAGCCACGAACAGAGAGGAACAAGGGCCTGGCGGCGCACACAGGAGAGAGAAACGAGAGACAAAAAGTGACCCAATGGGTGGATTTGATTTCAGCACAAAAGGGTAGTCCAAACCCTAGGGATTGGGGTGCTATTTATAGGCAGCCCAACACTAGGAATATTCTACCAGCCCCTTAGGGTTTTTACAGACTCAAAAATAAAGGAAAAGACTCTACTGCCCTTAGGAATTTTTACAGACACAACTGACTGACTGTGGGCCTAGAGTTACAGATGACATATCCGGAAGCTAAGTTTTCGTAGCGACTACGGCTTCTCTTCTGGACAGTCGGATACAGAATCAATGGTTGTCAGTTTTACGCCGAAACTGACAAAGCCTCCACCAGCTTTGCACCAGGTACCCGGATTGGGCCGGCCCGACTCCGCAGCTCTCTCAGCCCGGCAATCGCTCACCGCCCGTGTACCTGAGTCAGTCCTGGTCAACAGCCCAGTGGGTCTTCTACTGCTTCTGGCCCATGCACCCGGATTGGGCCAGCCCGACTTCGCAGCCTCCTCTGCCCGACAGTCGCTCGCTGCCCGTGTACCTGAGTCACACGCGGCCCATGAAACAGCAGATCTCTTCTTCTTCAGTCCTCTTTGACTATCGTTGACAATGACTCATCACTTCTGGAGCCATGAGGCCCACACTATTCAGCATGGCTCCTCAATCTCCCCCTTGATGAGTGCATTGTCAACATTCCTCTTTTCATAGCTCTTTAGCACCTGCGAACAAATGTGGAAACACGAAAACAAAACACAAGGAAACAAAGAAGAAGAAAAAAAAAGGTAAAAGTTTAACCCTAATGACCAAAAGCCAAACAAAAGCAAGAAACGGTCATTATGGTTAACCAAAACGCTAGAGGTCAAAATGAGTGCGATTGCAGAACAACAAGGATATCAACAGAGTAAGAACTCCCCCTTAAACTCTGATCCCAAATTTTCTCCCCCTTGTTGACAAGTGAACTCATCAAGCACTCAAAAGAGACACAGACTCCCCCTGAAATGTAACTCCCCCTCAACATATGCAGTGAATGCAATTGGGGTGCAGGTGGAGTGTAGAAAGCATGCTTCTCAGATATGATTGACTGCAAATACAGTATCTAACAGGTATAGCAAAAGAGATACTGTCTAAGACACATGGCATGATCAGTGCAAGAGATGATATCTAAAGAAAGTCATTTAGCACGCATTTTTCAGTTTTTGCAAATAAAAGCATCACCACATTTTCCGGTAAACAGGCAAGGTAAAGCATGAATAGCATGAACTAGCTGAGATCTACCAAGATAAGCGTTGTTCAAAACAAAGTGCTTCAGCAAACTTGTTATCCTTTTAAAGTTCAGGCTTTCTCATTTTCCTTTGTCATTTGTGCCAAGGGTTATTTGCATGTCAAACCTTATGCTAACCGACCAAGTCAAGCCTAGGCCAGAACTGGACCATCAGAAGCTTAAGACATTGGTCTTGGCATACACTACACTGTCCTAGTTCATACCAAAAGTGCTATGGTAAGCAGTCCAGAACAATATAATACGACAAAGCAAACCCACTTGGATCTTTTCAACTTAAGCATAAAAAGGCATGGAATTTTCATTCATTTTGATTTTCATCATTTTATAGCACATTTTCCATGTTAAAGCATAAAGATGTCCAAGTTGCATATCTGCATCTATGTGATGAACTAGCTACAAGGCATGTAACAGATAGCAAAAGCACTCAGCCTACACATGCTAGTTACCAGAAGCAAAGGTGATCATTTTTCAAGTTGAAAGCGTAAAAGCCATGCACATGACAGATATCAGACATATCAAACGAACTGAAACAAAGCATGATCATTGACAAGTAATCAAAAGCATGTACCAGCTAGAATAAGTAAAGCAGTTCAATCATATAACAGAAGCAAGCTCAAAAGTGTGATATGTGAATATGTATGATATGAACACACACAAAAGACTCAAGAAAAGAGTAAAGAAGAAGGAAAAACTGACGCAAGATATCCTAGAAAGGATACACAATACCCAAATCCCCTCGTAAACGCTCAAAAGTAGATTGATCTAGGGGTTTGGTGAAAATGTCAGCCAACTGATGATGGGTATCAACATGAATAAGGTCAATGACACCTTTCTCATATTGATCCCGCAAGAAGTGAAAGCGCACATCAATATGTTTGGTTTTGAATGAAGACACGGGTTTTTCCCTACACTAATAGCACTAGTGCTGTCGCAAAACAATGGAACCCTGGTAGGAAAGAATAACCCAAAGTCTCGTAGAGTGGAAATCATCCAAACCAACTGTGAGCAGCAGCTAGCAGCAGCTACATACTCAGCCTCTGTGGTCGAAAGAGCAACTCCAGATTGCTTTCGAGAAGACCAAGAGACAAGAGATGAACCAAGAAACTGGCAAGTACCGGAAGTCGACTTGCGATCCAACCGGCACCCACCAAAGTCGGCGTCCGAAAAGCCAGATAAATCAAGTGATGATGATGCTGAATAATAAAGACCAAGATCAGGCGCATAGGTGAGATACCTGAAAATGCGCTTGACAGCCTGCCGGTGAGACGCGCGTGGTGAAGACTGAAAACGCGCGCAAAGTCCCACGGCGAACTGTATGTCCGGTCTTGTTGCCGTCAAGTACAACAGCGAACCAATCATCCCTCGAAATTCTCTCTCATTGACCTTGACACCGCTCTCGTCCTTGTCCAGACCCCCAGAAGTGCCCATCGGGGTCATCTGCGGCTTCAATTCACCACCAAAGTCAAATTTCTTAAGCATGTCACGAGTATACTTACCTTGGTGGAAGAAGGTGCCGTCCTTGGTCTGCTTGATCTGGAGCCCTAAGAAATACTTGAGCTCACCCATGAGGCTCATCTCAAACTCACTGTGCATCTGCTCAGAAAACTTGGACACAAGAGAATCAGTAGTACCGCCAAAAATAATATCGTCCACGTAAATCTGAGCAACTAAAAAATCTGAAGCATCTCTGAGCAAGAAAAGAGTTTTGTCCACAGACCCCATCACAAAGCCCTTCCCCAACAAAAATTGCTTCAACCGGTCATACCAAGCCCTGGGGGCTTGCTTCAACCCGTATAAAGCTTTATGCAACTTAAAAACATGTCGAAGAAACTTAGGGTTCTCAAAACCGGGGGGTTGCCTAACATATACCTCCTCCTCTATGAACCCGTTCAGAAAAGCACTCTTAACGTCCATTTGAAACAGCTTAAAACCCTTTGAAACGGCAAAAGCTAAAAGAATGCGAATGGACTCAAGACGGGCAACAGGAGCGAAGGTTTCTTCAAAATCAATACCTTCCTTCTGGCAATAACCCTGGGCGACTAGTCGAGCCTTGTTGCGCACCACAACCCCATCTTCACCTTGTTTGTTCTTGAATACCCACTTGGTGCCTATGGGGTTGCATCCTGGTGGCGGCTCAACTAGAGTCCAAACCCGATTGCGGACAAAATTCTCAAGCTCTTCTTGCATAGCATTAATCCAATTAGAATCAGAAAGAGCATGAGAAATGTCTCTGGGCTCAAAAGATGCAACAAACGCAGATTCAGCAAACACAGCGAGAGAGGCAGAAGAACGCAAAGTCCTCTCAGACAAATCACCTATGATGAGCTCTGAGGGGTGGTCACGCTGAACTGCTCGGGTTCCCTGGTGATCTGAAGTCACCTCACCGGAGTCAGCAGCTGGCACCTCTGGACTCGACTGAAGGGGCTCGATCGAAGTGGAAGAAGTGATCAGAGGTTCGCCTTCATCATCAGTCGAAGTCACAGAAGGTGTGGGCTCTGCGGGGGATGCAGAAGGCCCGCCCTCAACAGCAGCTGGAGAATCCTCATTTTCCTCGAAGATGGACTCTCCGAGCTCATCATCACCAGAAAGCTCAAAAGAAGGAGTCAACGAAGGCAAGGACTCATCAAATGAAACCTCACACGTCTCGACAATTAGCTGGGATTCGAGGTTCCAAACACGGAAGCCTCGAGAATGCAGTGCATAACCAAGAAAAACACCATCCCAGCAACGAGACTCAAATTTGTCCAAATGCCCTCCCTTCTTGAGCACAAAGCACTTGCAGCCAAATGCTCGCAAGTGGCTCACCTTGGGCTGTCTGCCAAAACGCAACTCATAAGATGTCTTACCAATGTAAGCTCTAAGAAAAATGCGGTTGGCCAGATAGCAAGCCGTGTTCATGGCTTCAGCCCAAAAACGCCTAGGAGTCCTGTGCTCATCGAGCATCGTCCTGGCCATCTCAACTAGCGTGCGGTTCTTTCGTTCCACAACGCCGTTCTGTGGGGGAGTGTAAGGAGAAGAAAACTGATGGTCCAAACCCTGATCACCACAGAAGCTGACGAACTGAGAGTTCTTGAACTCAGAGCCGTTGTCGGAGCGAATTGCTCGCATCCGGCCATTGTTCTCATTCTTCAGCTTCAAAATCAGGTCATGGACAAATTGAAAAGTTTCATCCTTAGACTCCAAAAAGAAAACCCACGAGAAACGAGAAAAGTCGTCAACAATCACAAGTGCATACCACTTCCCACCGACTGAGCGTACCCGAGCTGGACCTACAGTGTCCAAATGTAAAAGCTCGCCTGGATACGAGGTCATCACCTGAGTCACAGGTGAGTGAGAAGCGGCAACCATTTTCCCATGACGACAGGGATGACAAACTAGATCCTTCTCCATTTTAAGCTTGGGAAATCCTCGGATGAGGTCCATAGAGCTCAACCTGACTAGCAGATCAAAACTCAAATGACCTAACCTCCTATGCCACTTCCAGAGCTCAGAAGAAGATCCAGCAATCAAACAGCGAGAAGGGCCAAAAGAACTAGAGAAGTCAATTCGAAAAACTTTACCAAAAGGTAAAATCTGACAAACCAAAGACCCTCTAGAATCAACCACAGATGAATTGCCCTTCTTAAAACGCACTTCCAAACCATCCTCAAGAAGTTGCGAAACAGAGATTAAGTTAAAGTTCAGATTTTTAACCAAAGCAACATTCTTTAAAGAGAACTGATCTGAAATGCTGATTGAGCCTATGCCACTTACTTTCCCTTGACCGCTGTTCCCGAATGTGATGTACTCTTTGGAGCTCGGGGGAGTGAGACTGGAGAACCATCTGCGATGTCCCGTCATGTGGCGAGAACATCCTGAGTCCATAATCCAAACATCCTCCAGTCCCCGGTCCTGCACAATCAGTGTCTGTAAGTGGGAGCAAATGGTCCGGCACCAGGTTTAGCAAAAGAGCTAAACCAGTGTCGAGCCATCTGCTCAAAAGATGGAAAGCGAAAACCATCAAAAGAGTTTGGACCAAAACGCGGCTCAAAGCGCGGTCCTCGGTTCTTCCTAACCCTGCGGCCACGAGGTCCAGAACCGTAGCCAATACGGTCTGGAACTCTGCCGGAACGAACACCACCAACCGGAGCACGGGCACGAAAACCGTCTCCTCTACCACCACCTACACGACGCGGCCTAGCCTCCAGCCTCTCCCCGCGCCGAGGAACACGCAGTCTACCACCCTGCTGGTAGAACTGCTCCTGATCACTACGAGCCCTCTCAGCTCTCTCAACCCGCTTCCTCCTGAAGCAAAACTCCGCAAGATGCCCGTCTCTCTGACAATACTCACAGTGATAGGTAGGCTTCTTGGGATGTGGTTGAGGCTTGGGGTTCTTGGGCTTGGTAGTGTTTGGTGTGGTCTTCTTGGGCTGAGAGGGTCCAGGAAGAGAGTCAAGAGAAGTGTGGAGATTTTTGGGCTTTGGAACCCAGATAGGTTTCTTGGGTGGAGCTTTAGGTGGCTCATGAATCACTCCATCCTTGGGCTGACAAGCCTGGGAAGACTCAGTGGAGTGAGTCTTGGGATACCTCTGCTCTGGAGTCATTTTACTCCACTCCACTGCCCGGCTAATGGCACTCTCAAAGTCAGCCTTGGTGTAGGTGTAACCTACCCCAAACCCATCCTGCCTCTTGAACTGCTGGATCATCATGCCAAGCTGTGGCTCTCTGGCACTGATCCAACTCAGGATAGAACGGAGGTAAAAGTTCTCATTCTGAGAATCTGCTAGCTCCTCTCTCAAAGAAGCTAGAACCTCCACCTGAGACAAGCAGGTCTCACACTCATTCTCTACTTGGACAGACTTTCCGGCTTTTAGCTTAATCAACTCCATTCTAAGAGACAGGCAGTTCTCACAAACAGTGGGTGGAACTGACAGTGTCTCAAGCTCTAGCCTAGTCTGGGCAAGCTCAGCTCTCAACCTCTCTAAATCACCCAAATGCTCATCGCCCTTGGATTTCAGCTCAGCTAAGGCAGCTAGATGAGATGGGCAATCAACACAGGGTGCGACGACAGTGGCTTGAGCATCTTTCAGCTCCAGCTGAGCGCTTTCAAGCTCAGTGGCCAAAGCGTCCCTCTCATCAACCCTTTCTGTGTACCTGGACTTCAGAGTCGTCAGGTCACACAGAAGCACCTCACACTTCGGGCACTCACTGCTATCACCCAAGCAAGGGGAAGAAGATAGACTTTCTATTCTACCGTTGGCCACGGCAAGCTCACCCTCTAACTGGTCTATCCTTTTCTTAGCCCCCCTAAGCAGTTTCTCCCGATACTTCAACTCCTGACGATTGCTCTCAAGTAAATCAACAATTTCACGCTCATATGATGATACCTTGCTATCGTCGTCGTCAGAGTCGTCGGAGGAGCTCTTTTCTTCTCTATCCCCAAGAGCCATTGAGCAGAAGCTCTTGCGGGATCTTCGGCGCTGGTGTGAGTGGCTCTTCGGCTTGTCCCCGAAAGCCATGAAGCAGAGGCCCGCCGGATCATCCTTGTCCTTCCCCTTCTTGATGGAGATCTCCTCATCGCTTGAGCTCGATGAAGAGGAAGAAGACGTGGATCTCTTGGAGTAGCTCTTCTCCATCTCGGCGAAGAAGGCCTTGTCGCGCTTCTTGTTCTCTCGCCGGTAGTCCTTTAGGGCCTTCTTGAAGAACCGAGTCTTCGGCTTGCCCTTGTTGAAGGAGGGGCTCTCATGCTTGACGGAGTCGTGGAAGCTGCTGCCGGTGCCCTTCTTGTATCCACTGCGCTTGGGGCAGTCGGCGATGAAGTGTCCTGGATCACCACATTCAAAGCATCCGGATTTTGTGCCGTGTCTTTTGAACATTCTTTTATCATAGACACGACGCACCCGGTTGTTAAAGAGACACAAATCATCATCTCCCAACAACTCAAGCTGGTCCTCAGTGATAGACATCAAGGAGAACCCAGCATAGCTCACAGCAGAGGGATCAACAGAAGGTGTAGCAAGGGCTAGGGATTTTGATCCAGAGCCAGTGAGATTTGATCTCAACTGGATATCTACCTCAGTGGCCTTCAGCTTGCTAAACAACTCAGAAATGGTCAAGGTATCGTAAGAAGTACTCTCAACGATAGATGATACCTTGATCTCCCAGATCTTTGGGTCCAAGGTATGAAGAACCTTGAGCGCCTGCTCGTGATCTGAGACTAACTGAGCACCCTCAGCCTTGTTGTCCCGAAGCTTGTTAATGATCGACTAAAAGCGACCAAACAAAGCCTCAACAGATTCACCCGGCTTCTGTGTGAAATTCTCATATTCACGCCGGTAGGTCTGATAGAGCCGAGCCTTGACCTGTGCTGTTCCCTCATGGTGTGCCTTGAGGGTAGCCCAGATCTCTCTCGCAGTGGAGAGATGACTCACACGCTCAAACTCAGTGGGACCTAAACCAGAAAACAAAATGTTCACAGCCTTACTGTTGCTCAGATGCTGAGCAATGATACCAGCAGTACCTTGCTCAGTAACTGGCAAAATGACAAATGTGGTGTGAACGCAAATATCCCATATGTCCGAACCCTGGCTCATGAGATAGGCTCGCATGCGAGTCTTCCAATAATTATAGCCATAGGCTTCCAAAGACGGGACCTTGCCAGGAGACGTCATAGTCACTACTGGGGTTTAGAACCGGTTAAGGTATGGAAAAACCCGAACCTTGCTCTGATACCACTTGTAGGACCGAAAGTAGCGACCAGAGGGGGGGTGAATGGGCGCCTTAAAAATTCTTTCGAATCAATGGCCTGTTCCCAATACCCAACGCACCTCAAAAATACTACGCAGCAGAAAAATAAACAGAAGGCCTAAGTCTAAAGGTTTCTAACCTAGAAGCAATTGATGATGAACAGTGTAAAATTAAAGTAGTGCAACTAGGCAGATGAACAAGTTAAAACAGGCCTAGACTTCTCAATGAAATGATCTAAGAACGTATATGATGAAAAGAGAAGTTACTGTCCTAAGTTGTCTCCTGTTCGGAACTTGGTGAAGCCCCCTTCGCACGTCGAGGTCTGCTTCGGAGGTTGGTGACGGAGTCTGTTCGAAGCGCCGAAGGTATCGCTGTCTAGCCTAGTTCGAAGTGGAAAGAAGCGAAGTGTACTTCGGAGCGAAGTAAGACAGTGCCGGAGCTTGGTTCGAATTATGCACTTCGAAGACAAGGCTTCAAACACAGCTTCGAATCACGAGCTTCGGAGCGAAGTAAAACAGTGCCGGAGCCAGCTTCGAAGTATGCACTTCGAAGACAAACTTCGAACACACTTTGAACCGAGAGCTTCGGAGCAAAACCTTCGAACACAAAACTTCGAACACAACACACAAACAGACAACCTTCGAACACAAAAGCGAAGTCTGTCAAGTGACAGAGAATCAAGTCCGAAGCCTACACTCTAACTTCGAACAGGGAAAGCTTCGGAAGGAGAATCGAAGACCAACACGCCACAAAGAAATCTAAGCGAAGTCTATCAGAAAAGACAAACTTCGAACTCAATTTCGAAGCCAAACGAAGTGTGCACTTCGAACAAACAGATTCGGAGTATGCTTGTTCGAAGTATGCGATGCTGTCCAAACAGGAAGATCTTCGAAGCTAGCAACTCAGACCCAAAAACCGAAGTTCGCAGATTGAACGACAGCTTTGACACTGTTAGACCGAAGCCTGCCTCACGGAGCTGAGGAGCTTCGACCAGAGAAAGATGACTTCGCAAAAACAGTCAAAAAGGCATTTACTCCATTCTGCTTCGATCAAAAAGGCAGTACAGTAGAAGGTAAAAAGCTGGCAGCAAGTACTGTAGCTACAGAAAAGTAGTACTACTTGCAGCAGCAAGAACTAGTACTCAGTTTGTGAAGAACGGAAGCAACAGAAGAAGCTTCTCCTCAAGAACTAAATACAGCAGCCCGTAGCCAACGCAATAACTCCCCAAACCAAACCAGATGCAACCAATAAATTCACCAGAGACCAAGGGTTAATAGCATCCAAGAGATTAGAGCCAAAATGAGCCACGAACAGAGAGGAGCAAGGGCCTGGCGGCGCACACAGGAGAGAGAAACGAGAGACAAAAAGTGACCCAATGGGTGGATTTGATTTCAGCACAAAAGGGTAGTCCAAACCCTAGGGATTGGGGTGCTATTTATAGGCAGCCCAACACTAGGAATATTCTACCAGCCCCTTAGGGTTTTTACAGACTCAAAAATAAAGGAAAAGACTCTACTGCCCTTAGGAATTTTTACAGACACAACTGACTGACTGTGGGCCTAGAGTTACAGATGACATATCCGGAAGCTAAGTTTTCGTAGCGACTACGGCTTCTCTTCTGGACAGTCGGATACAGAATCAATGGTTGTCAGTTTTACGCCGAAACTGACAAAGCCTCCACCAGCTTTGCACCAGGTACCCGGATTGGGCCGGCCCGACTCCGCAGCTCTCTCAGCCCGGCAATCGCTCACCGCCCGTGTACCTGAGTCAGTCCTGGTCAACAGCCCAGTGGGTCTTCTACTGCTTCTGGCCCATGCACCCGGATTGGGCCAGCCCGACTTCGCAGCCTCCTCTGCCCGACAGTCGCTCGCTGCCCGTGTACCTGAGTCACACGCGGCCCATGAAACAGCAGATCTCTTCTTCTTCTTCAGTCCTCTTTGACTATCGTTGACAATGACTCATCACTTCTGGAGCCATGAGGCCCACGCTATTCAGCATGGCTCCTCAGTGAGCGGCTCTTCGGCCTGTCCCCAAAGGCCATGAAGTAGAGGCCCGCCGGATCATCCTTGTCCTTCCCCTTCCTTATCATGATCTCCTCATCGCTTGAGCTTGATGAAGAGGAAGAAGACAAAGACCTCTTGGAGTAGCTTTTCTCTATCTCGGCGAAGAAGGCCTTGTCTCGCTTTTTGTTCTCATGGCAGTAGTCCTTTAGGGCCTTTCTGAAGAATCTTGTCTTGGGCTTGCCCTTTGTGAAGGAGGAGCCGTCGTGCTTGCCGGAGTCATAGAAGCCACCACCGGTACCCTTCTTGTGACCATTGCGCTTGGGGCAGTCGGCGATGAAGTGACCTGGATCACCACACTCAAAGCATCCAGATTTTGTGCCGTGTCTTTTGAACATTCGCTTATCATAGACACGACGCACCTGGTTGTTAAACAAACACAGATCATCATCTCCTAATGACTCAAGCTGGTCCTCAGAGATAGACATCAAGGAGAACCCAGCACAGCTCACAGAAGAGGAGTCAGTAGAAGGTGTAGCAAGGGCCAGGGTTTTCGATCCAGAGCCAATGAGATTTGATCTCAACTGGATATCAACCTCTGTGGCCTTGAGCTTGCTAAACAACTCAAAAATTGTCAAGGTATCATAAGAGGTGCTCTCAATGATAGAGGATACCTTGATCTCTCAAATCTTAGGGTCCAAGGTATAGATAACCTTGAGCGTCTGCTCGTGATCTGAGACCAGCTGAACTCCCTCGACCTTGTTGGCCCGAAGCTTGTTAATGATCAATTGAAAACGACCAAACAAGGCTTCAACAGATTCACCCGGCTTCTGTGGGAAATTTTCATATTCACGCCGGTAGGTCTGATAGAGCCGAGCCTTGACCTGGGCTATCCCCTCATGGTGTGCCTGAAGGGTAGCCCAGATCTCTCTAGCAGTGTAGAGATGGCTCACACGCTCAAATTTAGTGGGACCTAAACCAAAAAACAAAATGTTCACCGCTTTGTTATTGTTCTGATGCTGGGCGATAATATCAGCAGATGTACACTCAACAATAGGCAATATGGTGAAAGTAACGTGAACACAAATGTCCCAAATGTCCGAGCTTTGGCTCATGAGATAGGCTCACATGCGAGTCTTCCAATAATTATAGCCATAAGCTTCCAAGGACTGGATCTTCCCGGAAGAAGTCATGATCACTACCTGGGTTTAGAACCGGTTAAGGTATGGAAAAACCCTAACCAGGCTCTAATATCACTTGTAGGACCGAAAGTAGCGACCAGAGTGGGGGTGAAAGGGAGATGTTGGACCGAAAATGGCGACCAGAGGGGGTGAATGGGAGCTTTTAAAATTTCAGACTAAAAATAGCCTTCTGTTTTAATTCTATCTTCTACGGAACAGGCTTCGAACATACCCTTCGAAGTTCTAGTTCTGAGGTATTTTACAGCTCCGAAAATAGGCTTCGCAATGAGCAAAAGTTCAAAGCCAAGAAGACTTCGCTCCACCCACAACCCCAAAAATTCAGCTCTGCTAAGTCAGTGCAGGCTCCACACATAGGGTGCCTTCGAGTAGGCTTCGCCCTTCACCCTTCGCAAGAGCGGACTTCGCTCTGAGAACTTCGATCAGCTCTGCTAAGTTAGTGCAGGCTCAGCGCACTGGGTGCCTTCGAGTAGGCTTCGCACTTCACCCTTCGCAAGATCAGACTTCCCTCTACAGACTTCGACCAAATACTCAGCAACTGGTCCTGGGCTTCGTACTTCGAAGGTCTAAACGCACACTGAACAGACTTCGCCAAGGACTTCGACAAAAGAAGAAAACAGGCTTCGATATAAGCCAACAATAGTGCTTCGCTAGTAATCAGAGAAGTCTAGCCTCTAGTTTACACAGAGCGAACAGACACTGAAAAACTCATACTTCACTCAAACAGGCTTCTCACACACTTCTCCAGAAAAGATTCAGTGCACAAACTCAACTCAAAAGAAGTGAGACACAGAGATATCAAAGCATGTAGTGAAGTACGCATACAAGTTCAAGCAGTAAATGAAAACATAATCAAAACTTCATTGCTTGAACAGGGAACACAAAATGAACTCACAGACCGAATACAACGTGTGTGGCGGCTAGCACAGGAGCTCAAAAATGACTGCTCAAAGTGTTGATGTGAAATAGCTAGCCTCCACTATTTATAGGCACTATTCAGACCTGTGAATAGACTACTTTACCCTTAGGGTTTACACCGGTTTTGGGTCATCAGAACATGGGGGTACAGCTGGTAGTCTACTTTATTTGGAGGCTTCTTTTGTCAGCTTCACAGAGGTGACAGCACCAGCTTTTGCAGAGCAGACGCGGTCAGCCTTTGCAGTTTTGGATCCTTCTGAAGCCCCCCTTCGCACGCGAGGGGTGTGGTAGCTTCAGTGAGAAGCCTTGAGCCTGACGGCCTTCGCTTCACCAAAGTCAGCCTTCGATACAGAGATGGTTTTGAGCCGAAGCCGTCAAAGCCCTTGGGCCTTCGCACCAACGCCTTCGGAGTGGACCACCACGGCTTCGCAGGTTCTCCCAGCTCGAACTCCATCAGTCCGTGTACCGAAGCCATGCATGGCCGAAGTACCTCAAGTCAGCCTCACTGCGGAGCCAGCCTCACTCCGAATCCAGCCTCACTCCAAAGTTAGCTTCACTTTGAAGCCAGCCTCACTCCCAAGTCAGCTTCACTCCGGAGCCAGCCTCACTCCGAAGCCCCACCTTCGGAGTACCACCCTTCGAAGTCCCTCCTTCATCCAAGGCCTCCGCATGAAGCATTCCATGAGCACTTCGTCGCAGTGTCTCTCCCCGAGCACACTCCTCGACGATTCTCACCCGGACCATGCCTTCGATGCACCTTGACTTCTGAGACCTTCGTTGGGTATACCTTCGAGTGCCTCCCTCCAGAGCACACTTAGAATGCCTTGCCTCATTGCTGAGCACTTGATCCACCATACTCCGAAGTCACTCCATTCAGAGTACACTTCGAAGTGCCTCGCCTCCAAGGACTTCGTCTCAGAGTACCTTCACCCGGAGCCACATTCCGCACTTATTGCCTTCTCTTGGCGCACCTCGACCCGAGGTCTGACCTCGACCCCTTCGCAGCCTTCGTGACGGAGCTCCCTGCTCCCCTGGCATCAAGCCTCCCGCTTGACCCAGGTTCACTCGCTACAAACCGTCCATCGCCTCCAAAGTCACCTGCGCACCACAGACTAACAGACAAGTGTATCCAGTACCCCAGAGACCTCTCCGGGTAAGCAACCTCCGATACATACTCTGGTATACCGCCTAAAGTACCGAGACCTTCGGTACAACCAAGTAATCGTGTACTGTTGGACCCCTCCGACAGGCACACTCCGCTGCAACAGCTGCAGCAAACAGAGCCCACTGAACCCTTCGGAGGGACCCTTTCGAATCAGAGGGTAAAAACTGTCAATCACTCATCACAGACTCTGAAACCAACCCTTGATTTCTCAATCTCCGCCTTGATGAGTGCATTGACAACCAAATTCAAGTTCAAGAAAATTTTAAAGATTTCAGCACACAAGTGACCATAAAAACTCAAAAATGAGTCAAATCACGTCACTTGACAAAAGTATTTTCCTCCCCCTTTTTCAAAAGAGTAAAAGCCCCTTCGGCAAATCTTCTCTTCGCAAGATAAAAACTCCCCCTGAGTTATTTTACTCCTTGCTACAGAGAACTCAAAAATTTCTCCCCCTTTGGCAATGCAAGCATCAAGGAGCATTCAGAAGATGCAAAGCTTCGAAATGGGCAGAATTGCAAAGACATATAAAGCAAAAATATGCCAACATTAATACCAATTATCAAGTGCTCAGCTCAATTTAACATTCTCTAAAAAACATGATGACAACATGTGTTTTTATCATTTGGAAATAAAAGCATCACCACTCAATCAAGGTAACTAGACAAGTAAAAGCAGGGATTGTACAAAGCTAGTTAATTTCTACTCTAGACAGACAAGTCCAGTTCAAGTGGAGCATTGAAAACAAACTTGATGATCAAATAATTTGTTTGTTCTTTTCATAATGACAGGGGTTATTTGTTTGTCTACCTTATAATTTCCAATCAAGCCAAGCCTAGGCATGAAAGCCATCAGAAGCTTAAGGCGGTGATTTTGGCATACACTACACTATCCCAGTTCAGACCAATGTGCAATGGTAAGCAGTCTAGAATAGAGTAGGGCGACAAACAAACCCACCTGGATCTTTTTCGCTTGTATCACGCAAATCATGGATTTTTAAATGTTTAATTAAGTGAACAAATTGGTTAGCACTTGATGAATATGCATGAATACAATTTTTCAAGTTGCAATGTTTAGCATCCAAAGAAAAGGTGTCTTGCTATCAAGCAGATAAAAGATAGCTAAAGCAGTCCTGCCTAAACATGATAGATTCAAGACTAAGCAGTGAGCATGATTTGATTTTGGAAAGAAAAAACATGCACAAAATGTTTCAGACATATTAAATATAGCTGAGCTGTCATGATTACATGAATTAAAATCAGGCATATAAGTGCAAGAGATGTAAATGCAATTTCACACACAATGAGCATATGCAAGACATTCAACATCTGCCTCACAAAATGTCGTAAGGATGACAAACACCAAGTTCCCCACGCAAGTAGGCAAAACGTGAAGCATCGAGGGGTTTTGTGAATATATCGGCTAGCTGGTGTTGGGTATCAACATATTGAAGCTCAATATCACCCTTCTCATTATGATCTCTGAGAAAATGATATTGCACATCAATGTGTTTGGTTCTGGAATGTTGAACCGGGTTGTTTGCAATACAAATAGCACTAGTATTATCACAAAAAGTGGAACACTCTTATAATCTAACCCAAAATCCCGAAAAGTGGAAACCATCCACAAAATCTGAGACCAACAGCTAGCTGCAGCAACATATTCGGCCTCAGCCGTTGATTGTGCAACACTAGACTGTTTGCGAGAAGACCAGCAATCCAGTGAAGTACCCAGAAAATGACAAGTACCAGAGGTACTTTTCCTATCAATCCTACATCCAGCAAAGTCCGCATCGGAATAACCTCGAAGACACAAAGAGGAAGATGCAGAATACCAAATGCCGAATTCTAAGGTATGTTTGAGATACCTGAGAATGCGCTTTACTGCTTGGCGGTGCGAAGCTCGTGGTGAAGCCTAAAAATGAGCGCACATACATACTGCGAAGTGCATGTCCGGCCTCGTAGCAGTCAAGTAGAGGAGGGAGCTGATCATGCTTCGGAACTCCTTCTGGTCTACGGCTTCTCCATCCTCGTCAGGATCCAATGCTACAGATGTAGCCATTGGAGTGGCAAGGGACTTCGCATCATCCATGTCGAACTTCTTGTGCAGGTCCTTGGTGTACTTTGTCTGGTGGACGAATGTACCTTGTTTGCTTTGCTTGATTTGCAAACTAAGGAAAAATGTGAGTTCACCCATCATGGACATCTCGAACTCCCTGCTAATGGTATCTGCAAACTCGGCAACCAAAGCATTAGAAGAGCCACCGAAGATGATATCATCCACATAAATCTGAACTACAGGGAAATCTTTGCCATGCTTGAGAGTGAATAGGGTTTTATCAACATATCCCATCAAATACCCCCGCTCAAGCAGAAAAGACTTAAGTCTATCATACCATGCCCGAGGGGCCTGCTTGAGTCCATAAAGAGCCTTATGAAGTTTAAGGACTTTATGTGGGTATTTGAGGTTTTCAAAGCCAGGGGTTGTTTTACATAGACATCTTCGCCAATGAAGCCATTAAGAAAATCACTTTTGACATCCATTTGATAGAGTTTGAATCCCCGGGATGTCGCAAATGCAAGTAAAATCCTAATGGCCTCAAGACGAGCAACAGGTGCAAAAGTTTTAGTAAAATCAATCCCTTCTAATTGAGAATAACCTTGAGCTACAAGTCTAGCCTTGTTTCTAACTATAGTCCCATCCTCCCCTTGTTTGTTTTTGAAAATACATTTTGTTCCAATGAAATGATCATTTGGTGGAGGATCAACTAAAGTCCAGACTTGGTTTCTCTCAAAATTTTCAAGTTCTTCATGCATGGCATTGATCCAACTAGAATCAGAAAATGCATGACTAACATCTAAGGGCTCAAAAGAAGCAACAAAAGCGGAATCAATGAAATGAGCATGAGAACATGTTACCCTTTGATCAAGCTCACCAATGATCTGCTCGGGAGGATGCATCCTTTGAACATGATGTGGAGCCTCGCGGTGGGATGCAGTCTCCCCCTCAACTTGTGTGTTGGAGTGGTCCAAGATGACCGATGTTGAGGTAGTTGCTTCGGGACCTTGTGCCGAAGTGGTTGAAGCGGGGTTGGCTTCGGGGGTTGATGTCGAGGGAAGTAGGGGTTCATCCTCGAAATCTCCGGGATCTTCTTCTTCGAAGATGGTTTGTCCCATGTCGTGTTCATTTTCCTATTCAAAGGTAGAACTAACAGAGGGGGTTGATTCATCAAAAGTCACATCACATGACTCGATGACAGTGTTAGTTTCCAAATTATAAACACGATAAGAATGACCATGTGTAGTGTAACCCAAAAAGATCTCGTCAGAAGAACAAGACTCAAATTTGTCCAAATTTCCATGTTTTAGGATAAAGCACCGACAACCAAAAACTCGAAGATGAGTAACTTTGGCCTGTCTCCCAAAACGTAGCTCATAAGATGTCAAGTTCAAAATTTAGCGCAAGAAGATTCGGTTTGAGATGTAACAAGCAGTGTTCATGGCCTCAGCCCAAAATTTTCTAGGAGTCCTATGCTCATCGAGCATCGTCCTAGCCATCTCAACCAAAGTGCGGTTCTTTCTCTCAACAACACCGTTCTGTTGAGGAACCCGCAGAGTAGAGAATTGATGTTCTATGCCATGATGCTCCATGCAAAAGTCAACAAAGAGACTGTTCTTGAACTCAGTGCCATTATCACTTCGAATGAATTTCAATGCACCAGGGAGTTCAGTGAAAAGTCTCAAAACCAAGCTCCGAAAGTGTGAAAACACTTCATCCTTGCTGGCAAGAAAGAAGACCCATGAGTAGCGAGAGAAATCGTAGACAATGACTAGCACATACCACTTGCCGCCTAAAGAACTAACCCGAGAAGGACCTATAGTGTCCATGTGGAGAAGTTCTCCGGGTTGCTCAGTCATCACCGTGGTGACTGGCGAGTGTGAAGCAGCAATCATTTTTCCATGTCGACATGGAGCACAAACTAAATTCTTCTCAAACTTGAGCTTGGGCAATCCTCGGATCAGACCTAGGGCACTCAGGCGAGCGAGCAACTCAAAGCTCATATGCCCTAGTCTCCTGTGCCACTTCCAAAGCTTAGAAGTAGAATGTGCAACAAGACAATGAGAAGAACCAGATGACTCAGAAAAATCAGCTCCAAAAACTCTCCCAACTCTAAAGATCTTACAAACCACAACGCCATCAGAATTGAGTACTTGCGAAGTATCGCGATGGAATCGCACTTCGAAGCCCTCATCAAGCAATTGAGATACAAAAAGCAAATTATATCCCAAGTTTTCAACCAAAACAACATCTTTGAGAGTGAAATTCGAGTTGATTCTTACCACACCTTTACCTTTCACTCTACTCCTTCGATTGTTGCTGAAGGTGATATGTTTCCTTTGCTTGGTTGTTGTGAGGCTGGAGAACTATGCTGCATCTCTAGTCATATGGCGCGAACAACCGGAGTCCATGATCCACGTGCCCTCCAAGCCTCGGTCTAGCGCCTTCACATGATAAGATAATCTCGATCGCTTTATGCTAGGGGGAGTGAATACATGACGAGGCATCCAGCATTGAGTGATACGAGTAGTAGGCACAATAAAAGTAGTCTGTCTACGCACAGGATAATCAGAATGATGCAAAGTGTGAGGTCTACCTACATGCTGTGATCTAAAAGCATGACGAGGTCTCCTACTCTGACGAGGTACAAAGCTACTCGCCCGGGGTCTACCACCATATGGAACATGGTGAACACCTCAAGGAGCAAAACCTCTCCGAGAAGTACGAGGAGCCTCGAAAACAGGACGAGAGTAAAACTCAGACTCATGCATACCTAAAGATGGGTAGTGCATGTTCTGGAACCTCATCGCCTGAGAGCGTCGCTCATCCTTGATGTGACGAAAACAGAACCCAACCAAGTGACCCGTCCTCTGACAGTAGGAACAATGAAAAACTCTCCTAGGGGCGCTCTCATGGGTCATAGGAGCAATCCTCACAGGCTCTTTGGGCTTCTTGTGAGTGGTTTTCTTGGGAGGAATTTTCTTTGCAGAAGGAGTGGATTTGTTTGGAGTTCGGGTAGGCTTTTTGGCTGATGGAGTGTCTAACAGAGCTCTCTCTTTCTCTAAGGTAGTGGGTGAGGTAAAAACAATTTTGTTTACACTGTCTAAAGGAATCCTCTCAAAACCCAATCCTAGAGCTAACCCTGCTCTGTCAGCACACATCTTGGTTTTGGCCAAGAGCAAGTCCATCCTACCCTTTCCCTCAGTGCATTTGTTAACCACAGAAAGAAGGTACTCATTCTCAGTCATAAGGTTTTCAGCTCGCTCTCTAACAGTGCCTAGCTGGTCCTTAAGGGTTATGCAAGTGTCACACACAGGTTGCACATCCTTAGAACTACCGGCCCTCTCCAATCTACCCTCTAAATCCTGAACATGCTTATCACGTAAATTAATCCTCTCACGTAATAAGGGGCAGCTCATGCATTCAATAATATCATGAGGACTAGAATCAACTATCAAAAGCTGCTTCTGTGCAGTCTCAAGCTCAGAAAGAGTTTGAGCATGCACAGAACGCAACTGAGCAAGCTCACCCATGACTACAGTGCAAGATTCACATTCAGCATCATTAACCCTAGACTTAAGCATGGCATAATCAGTAGAAACATATTCTAGCTTAAGTCTAAGGTCTTTTCTATCTCTAGCGGCTTGCACAAGTAGTCTATCATTTAGTTCATCTAATTTAATTGAAAGCTAGTCATAGGATAGAGGTACCTCAGATGAATCAAGCTCATCGCCGCTGTGATCACTGTCGGCCATGAAGCAAAGGCCGATGAAATCTCGTCCCTTTTTGTCCTTCTTCTTCTCCTTCCTTGGGGACTCCTCCTCCTCATCAGAGCTCGACTCCTCAGTTGAGGAAGTGTTGATGTCGCTGAGAGCATCAATAAAGGCTCTGGAAGCGGCTTTGGCTACCCTCTTAGCCACCTTGCCGCGCTTGCCCTTCACAAAGGGTTTCCTCTCCTTCTTGTGGTATTTGGGGCGCTCACTCTCATCTCTCTTCTTGAGTTTAGAACAATTGGCCTTGATGTGAGAAGTGTCGCCACACTCAAAACAACCACTGAAACCACTTCTCCTCTGATCCCATCTCTCATGGTGAAAACGGGTGAATCTTCTGGCAATGAGAGCAAGCTCATCATCATCCAGAGTGTCCACCTGCTCCTTAGTGACGGAGACCAGGGAGGACAAAGCAAAACCATCTGCAAAAACACAAGTGCCTAATGTGCTTGGTTCTGTAGTGGTGCCACGGCTAGTGCTAGAAACCAATGCCAATGGCTGTGGCAAGGAGTTCCTATGCACTGCAAGAGATGCCTTGGCAATCTCTGTGGACTTCAGCTTGCTGAAAAGCTCATCACAGGTCAATGTGTCATAACCTGCGGACTCCTCAATGATGGATATCTTCACTTCCCATATGCTACTATCAAGAGCATAGAGAAGCTTGATAGCCCTATCATGATCATTGTAAGCAAGCGTCCCGTTGGACCGCAAGTTACTCACTATCGCATCAAAGCGAGAAAACATGGCATCTATAGATTCACCGGGTGCCTGCACAAATAGCTGATATTGTTGATTGTATGTGCTTTGGCGCCTGGCCTTAATCTGTGTAGAGCCCTCATGAAAAATAGTGAGTGTAGTCCAAATTTCCCTAGCTGTCCTAAGGTGTTGCACCCTATCAAACTCACTTCTAGTCAAACCAATGAACAATATATTTCTAGCCTTGGAGTTGGCATTATACTGATCCTTCTTTGTTTGAGAGGTGGGAATTTCAGGGATGGAGTATTGTGAGTCCACAATCTCCCAAATTGCATTTCCTTGGCTTAGCAAGTAAGCCTCCATGCGCACCTTCCAGTATGAAAAATCAGTCCCATCGAACAGAGGTATTTTACTAACTCTGTCCATGTCGCCAACAGATCACAAAACCAGTTAAGGTCAACTCGTGATCTTAACCCGCTCTGATACCAATTGTTGGATCAGAAACGGCGACCTGAGGGGAGTGAATGGGAGCTTTTAAAATTTCATACTAAAAATAGCCTATGTTTTAATTCTGTCTTCTACGGAACAGGCTTCGAACACACCATTCGAAGTTCTGGTTCGGAGGTATTTTACAGCTCCGAAAATAGGCTTCGCAAGGAGCAAAAGTTCGAAGCCAAGAAGACTTCGCTCCACCCACAACCCCGAAAATTCAGCTCTGCTAAGTCAGTGCAGGCTCCGCACACAGGGTGCCTTCGAGCAGGCTTCGCCCTTCACCCTTCGCAAGAGCAGACTTCCCTCTGAGGACTTCGATCAACTCTACTAAGTTAGTGCAGGCTCAGCGCACTGGGTACCTTTGAGCAGGCTTCACACTTCACCCTTTGCAAGAGCAGACTTCCCTCTACAGACTTTGACCAAATACTCAGCAACAGCAACTGGTGCTGGGCTTCGTACTTTGAAGGTCTAAACGCACACTGAACAGACTTCGCCAAGGACTTCGACAAAAGAAGAAAACGGTCTTCGATCTAAGCCAACAACAGTGCTTCGCTAGTAATCAGAGAGGTCTAGCCTCCAGTTTACACAGAGCGAACAGACACTAAAAAACTCACACTTCACTCGAACAGGCTTCTCACACACTTCTCCAGAAAAGATTCAGTGCACAAACTCAACTCAAAAGAAGTGAGACACAGAGAGATCAAAGCATGCAGTGAAGTACACATACAAGTTCAAGCAGTAAATGAAAACAAAATCGAAACTTCATTGCTTGAACAGGGAACACAAAATGAACTCACAGACCGAATACGTGTGTGGCGGCTAGCACAGGAGCTCAAAAATGACTGCTCAAAGTGTTGATGTGACCTAGCTAGCCTCCACTATTTATAGGCACTATTCAGCTCTGTGAATAGACTACTTTACCCCTAGAGTTTACACTGGTTTTGTCTCATCAGAACAGGGGGTACAACTGGTAGTCTACTTTATTTGGAGGCTTCTTTTGTCAGCTTCAATTCGAAGCCAGCCTCACTCCGAAGTCAGCTTCACTCCGGAGCCAGCCTCACTCCGAAGCCCCACCTTCGGAGTACCATCCTTCGAAGTCCCTCCTTCGTCCAAGGCCTTCGCATGAAGCATTCCATGAGCACTTCGTCACAGTGTCTCTCCCCGAGCACACTCCTCGACGATCCTCACCCGGACCATGCCTTCGATGCACCTTGACTTCTGAGACCTTCGTTGGGTATACCTTCGAGTGCCTCCCTCTGGAGCACACTTCGAATGCCTTGCCTCATTGCTGAGGACTTGGTCCACCATACTCTGAAGTCACTCCATTCGGAGTACCCTTCGAAATGCCTCACCTCCAAAGACTTCGTCTCGGAGTACCTTCACCCGGAGCCACACTCCGCACTTACTTCCTTCTCCTGGCGCACCTCGACCCCTTCGCAGCCTTCGTGACAGAGCTCCCTGCTCCTTTGGCATCAAGCCTCCCGCTTGACCCAAGTTCACTTTCTACGAACCGTCCGTCGCCTCCGAAGTCACCTGCGCACCATAGACTAACAGACAAGTGTATCCATTACCCCGAAGACCTCTTCGGGTAAGCAACCTCCCATACACACTCCGGTATACCACCCAAAGTACCGAGACCTTCGGTACGACCAAGTCATCGTGTACTGTCGGACCCCTCCGACAGGCACACTCCGCTGCAACAGCTGCAGCAAACAGAGCCCACCGAACCCTTCGGAGGGACCCCTTCGAATCAGAGGATAAAAACTGTTAATCACTCATCACAGACTCCAAAACCAACCCTTGGTTTCTCAGGCGTCTTTAAAAATTCTTGCGAATCAATGGCTTGCTCCCAACACCCAACGCACCTCAACAAATCAATAGTGCAGCAAATAATCTAGCCTAAAAATGACCGGTGTCCTAATCAAAAAGACAGCAACACAGTGCTTAAAGGCAGATTGAGTCCATTAACTAAACAACTAGCATCTCCACAATGATTTCACCAAATCACAGGTAATTCATCATGTACATCAAAATATTCATACATGCATTTCATCCATCACAAATATATTCGTCATAAGCAATTAAAAATAGACTTCAATGATCATATCCAGACAGATCAACAAACTGAATCTAGCTGTTAATAAATTTATCTAAGAACATTCATAAACTAGAAGCATTAATTCCCAGCGCGTCAGAGGATTAAACAGCGAAGTAACTGTGAATGCACGCAAACCAAGACAAGAGGTATTACCATGAACTGTTGTCTCCTGGACACTTGACTGAACACATTTCTGCTGCCGATGCTTGCCGCAGACGATCTCGTGCATGGCAGAAGAACTACACCGTGCAAAAAATCCCACCGAATCCTTTCGCTAGTTCCCTCGCCGTGCAGCGCTGCTTGAATCTTCGAGCTATGCAAGTGGCACCGTGCCAAAGACAGCTGTTGATGCTGCAGGCTAGCTAGCTATGCACGTAGCCAAGGGCTTAGCCCCTAGAGCCTGATGCCTATAGATCTCGGCTGCTACGCCGCCTACTGCCGATGCAGCAAGGCTGCTGCTCACAAGCTTCAAAGAACGAGCCAAGCGAGAAGAAAACGTGGTTCTAGACTGCGGCGAGAAAAACAACAGCACAAGAAATAGACCAGAAGAATAAAATGGCGGCAGCGGCTAATTGGCTTGGATGAAAATAACGCCGGTAGCAAAGAAGAAAGGAACCGATGAAAAGTGACCCAATATTTGGTAAAGTGTTTTCTGAAATTGGTAACCCTAACCCTAGGGAATTGGGGCCTATTTATAGGCGGCCCAATAAATGGGAAAAATACAAAAATACCCCTAGGGTTTTTATAGACGCTGAAATAAAAATGGAAAAGACCGAAATGCCCTTAGGATTTTTTACAGACTCGACTGACAGACTGTGGGTCTAAAGGCAAAATAGTAAAAACCTAAATAAAGATAACTTGTCCTGATACGGAGCTTTCGTAGCTGCTACGGCTTCGCCTCAGAACGGTCAGATCCGAGATCAGCGGTCAGTTTTGCGTCGAAACTGACAAAGCGTCCACCGTCTTTGCACCGGGTACCCGGATTGGGTCGGCCTGATTCCGCAGCTCCCTCAGCCCGGCAATCGCTCGCCGCCCGTGTACCTGAGTCAATCCCGGTCAACAGCCTTGTGGATCCTCTTCTGCTCCTAGCCCATGTACCCAGATTGGGCCAGCCCGACTTCGTGGCTCGTCTGCCCGACAATCGCTCGCTGCCCGTGTACTTGAGTCACATGCGGCCCATACACAGCAGGTCTTCTCTTCTCTTCATGTCCTCTTTGACTTCCGTTGACAATCACTCATCACATCTAGAGCCATGCGGCCCATACTCTTCAGCATGGCTCCTCACTAGGGAGTTCATTGAATAGCCTCAAAGCCAAGCTCCAAAAGTGTATAAACACTTCATCTTTGCTTACAAGAAAAAAGATCCAAGAGTAATGTGAGTAGTCGTCAACTACAACAAGGACATACCATTTACCACCTAAAGAACTAACCCGAGAAGGACCTATAGTGTCCATATGAAGAAGCTCTCCAGGTCGTTCAGTCATCACCATGTTTATGGCTGAATGAGAGGCGGCAACCATTTTTCCAAGACGACAAGGAGCACAAACGAGGTTCTTCTCAAACTTGAGCTTGGGCAATCCTCTTATTAGTCCTAGAGCACTCAATCGAGCAAGCAAATGAAAGCTCATGTTCCCTAGAATTCTATGCCACATCTAGAGCTCAGAAGATGGTTCAGCAAGAAGGCAATGAGAAGAACTAAACGACTCAGAGAAATCAGCTCTAAAAACTCTCCCAACTCTTGAAATCTTGTAAATAAAAGTGCCAGAAGAATCAAGTACATGAGAGGTATCACGTCCAAAGTGTACCTCAAAACCCTCATCAAGCAACTGAGAAACGGAAAGCAAGTTGTACCCCAAATCCTCAACCAAAGCAACATTTGTGAGAGTGAAGTTTTCATTGATCTTAATCGTACCTTGGACTTTCACTCTACTTCTTCAATTATTTCCAAAAGTGATGTGTTCTCGTTGCTTGGACAAGGTGAAGCTGGAGAACCATGATGACTTTCTGGTCATGTGGCACGAACAGCTGAAATCTATGATCCACTTGTTCTCCAGTCTTCCATTCTTTTCCTACACAGTGCAAGAAGATCTCGAGTATTCAGTGCTGGGGTTAGTAACAAAACATTTAGGAATCCAACACTGAACAACTCGAGAGTCAGGCAATACAGAGGACTATGCAGAATATGAATCATGATGATAAAAGCGAGGTCTACTTGCAAAGCGACAAGGTCTCCCAAAATGACATGGACCAAAACCGCTAACATGTGGTCTAACATCATATGAAGTATGATGTAAACCACGATGGGTATAGTCACTCATATAACCATGAGGAGCCTCAAAATCAGAATGAGAGCGATAATCATACTCATGCATACCAAAAAATGGGTAATACATGTCCTGAAAGTTCATAGCATGAGCACGACGTTCATCCTTGATACGTCGATAACAAAATCTAATCAAATGACCTACACGCTAACAATAAGAGTAATGATAAACTTTCTTGTGAGTAGGTACATAAGTTTTAGGTGCAAATCACACAGTTTTTCTGGGTTTCTGCTTGGAGTCTGTCTTTGGTGGTTGAATGATTTTCTTTGTAGGTTGGGTAGGATTCTTGGCTTTTTGAGTGGTGTCTAAGTGGGCTCTCTCTTTCTCAAGGGTAGTAGGTAGAGTGAACATAGTTTTGCTCGGAGTATTTGGTGTAGTTCTCTTATAACCCAACCCTAGAGCTAACCCTGCCCTATCAACACACATTTTTGTCTTAGCCAAAAGCAAATCCATTTTACCCTTCCCTTCGGTACACTTATCCACCATAGAAAGAAGATAATCATTCTCACACTTAAGCTTTTCGACTTGCTCTCTAGCGAAGTTGAGGTGGTCCTTAAGGGTGATGCAGGTGGAACATGTCGGTTGCACATCCTTAGAACACTCAACACTTTCTAATCTAGCCTTAAGTTCATCAACATACTTATCCCTCAAATTAATGCTTTCAATAAGTAAAGAACAATTCATGCATTCATTGATGACACAAGGACTAGACTCCACCTCCAAAAGTTGTTTCTGAACAATTTCAAGTTTTTCAAGATTTTGAGCATGAATCATATGCAGCTCAGCAAGTTCGTTCATAACAACAAGACAAGACTCACATTCAACATTTTTAGACTTAGACTTCAGCAAGACAAGTTCAATGGAAAGAGATTCGAGTTTGAATTTTAGTTCCTTTTGTTCTTTAGCAGCAAGTTTAAGTAGTCTATTCTGAGAGATGATAGAATTGTGTAATTCATCGTTTTGAACAAGAAGCTGGTCATGGGATAGACTTACCTCAGATGAGCTAGCTCATCGCTGCTATGTATGTTGTCGGCCATGAAGCAAAGGCCGGTAAAGTCTTTTGTCTTCTTCTCCTTCTTTTATTCATTCTGGATGGCTCTTCTTCATCGGAGCTTGGCTCCTCACTTGAAGTATTGTCAATGTCACTGAGGGCAGCCACAAACGCTCTAGCTACTCTTTTGCCACTTTTCCACGCTTTCCTTTGAAGAATGGTTTTTTGTCTCTTTTCTGGTGTTTGCGCTCATGTTCATTCTTCGCTTTCAATTTTGGGCAATTAGCTTTGATATGATTAAGATCTCCACACTCAAAACATCCTCGAGAACCTCCTCTTCTTTGATCTCGTCTATCATTATAGAATCGGGTGAACTTTTGACTATGAGAGCAAGCTCCTCATTGTCCAATGTATCCACCTATTCTTTAGTGATAGAGACCAAATAAGACAAGGCAAAACCTCTAGAGAAAGCACAAACTCCAGAACCACCAGAAAGGTTACCTCCAGATGAGGTGCCACTGCTAGAACCGGAAACTAGTGCCATGAATTGTGGCAAAGAGTTCCCAATTCCAGAACGAGACGCCTTGGCAATCTCGGTGGACTTAAGCTTACTGAAGAGTTCATCGCAAGTCAAAGTGTCATAGCTTGCCGACTCTTCAATACTAGAGATTTTTACCTCCCATATGCTACGGTCAAGAGCATAGAGAAGTTTGATAGCTCTATCATGGTATGAATAAGCTAAAATCCCAGTGGAGCCCAAGTTGCTCATAATCCCATCAAATCGAGCAAACATGGCATCTACAGATTCGCCGGGGCCTTGTACAAATATTTGATATTCTTGATTATATGTGCTTTGCCGCCTAGCCTTAATCTGAGTAGTGCCCTCGTGAAAAGTTTTCAATGTTGTCCAAATCTCACGTGCAGTCTGTAGGTGCTGGACTATGTCAAACTCATTGCGACTCAGACTGTCGAATAGTATGTTCCTTGCTTTGCTATTACAATCGTATTGTTCCTTCCCAGTCTATGAGGTGCGAGTTTCAAGAATCATATATTGGGAATCAACAATGTCTCATATAGAACTTCCTTAGCTTAGTAGATAAGTCTCCATGCACACCTTCCAATAGGCAAAATCTCGACCATCAAACGTCGGAATCTTAGAATTCTTGTCCATGTCACCAAAATGATCACAAATCGGTTAAGGTAAACTTGTGATCTAACCGGCTCTGATATCAATTGTGGGATCGGATTAGGTGACTAGAGGGGGGTGAATAGGCGTCTCGACAAATTCTCATGAATAAGATGGCATGTTCAGAACACCCAACACTCCTCTAAAAATTGTAGAAGCAAAATTGAGACTCACAATACAAATCTAGAACATAAATCAACTCAAATTAATTTTTTTCTAGTTCGGAGTTTGAAGTGTCAATCTGTTCTGTCGGTAATTGAAATTCCGATTTAGAGTCTCTAGTTCGACAAATGAAGTGCCGACAGAAGACTATCGGTAACTGAGATACTGACAAAATTCAGAACTTTCAGAAATGAGATTAAAAACTAACTCTACAGCAATCAATAAATTATGCGATAATTTGATCAACATGTTTTAAACATATTGAAGGATTACAATACAAACAATGATTTGTTTTGGACTGGAGTATAAACACAGATTCAGAATAGCATACACAAGTTGTTGAAACTGAATAGATTGTTAGTGACTAAACCAGTTCATGCACATAAAAGAAGAGAATACTTAGAATAAAATGTAGCAGTGCAATTCATTAGTATAGATGAGTAAACTTGAATATGGTTCAATGATTTATAACAGTCTCAGAAAACAATAGTGATTAACAGATAAGCAATCAAAAACAGGATGAACCTCCCTGATGTTTTGGTGATCAGATTGAAACACTGCAGTATAGACTCAAATTAATCCGACTAAAAAGATGCATCAGGAACTTTGCTAATGAAGATGAACACGATTGACGATCCTGTATCCTGTCAAGCTAGTTTCATGCAGTAGATGACAATGAACAGAGACAACAATTTGTTCAGAAGATGAAAACTCCACTCACAGCTACAAACACATAGAAATGAGAAAAAGAGAAACTTCTAGAATTGTCTTCCTCTCTGAATTAACAGCCTCCCAAAGATTTGTCATACAATCAACAGAAATTCAGTGACCAAAAGTTGATTCTCAAAATAATTAACCACAGAAGGAATATGAGCACCTTGTGTGTGTTGCTGATGGCTCAATCTGTAAACAATAGGATATGTGGTCACAGCCAATTTTATAACAATCAGAGAAATCAGAAAAGCTAGAGTCACATGGAAATCACTAATTAATCACGGCTGAACCTGACAAGCAACAGTGCTTGCAGACAACCTAGCTGCGTGATGAAAATCAAAGAACACAGAGAATGAAAATCAGATGCACTAACACTTTTCTGAAAAATGTCACACACTAGTGCCAAGCAATGATTTCTGTGGCTCAATCTACCGGCAACACAGTTCAGAGAAGGAGAAACAACGATGGAAAACCAAATCGGAAGAGAAGAAGAAATAAAACCACAAATAGTAACTTCTCTAAAAATCGAAAACAATACCTAGTTCTTGCGGTGGTTCTGCACTCTAGCCGGCATCGCTCTTATGGCGGTGAAAGTGCTCGGCTAGCAGCGACAAAAACCTCTGCGCCACACTGTATCAAAACCAGCAATACAGCCAGTACTTAAACCATGAACAACCTCTACACAGATACACACATAGGAAGAGAACGAACTTGACAGGAAAATAATGCAAAATATTTGGTTTGTAGCCCCCAAAATAACAGCCAAAAGTCACCTAACCCTTGGGCATGGGGTCCTTTATATAGACAAGCCCATTAAGGTATTCCCCAAAATGCCATTAGGGTTCAAAGTCTAGGTATTTACCTAATTGCCATTATGTATTTTCAGAATTATAAATTCTAAAAAATACATTAATGTATACTCCTAATTTATTACATCATTGACCCTATTCTTTTAATATTTTTTTAGAATTTGAAAATTTTGAAAAATATTAAAAGATTACACTTAATCTAGACTACTAAACAGAAAAATAAACTCCTATTTACTAGAATTAAAAAATTCTAATGTGACGATTTTCGGCAAAAATCGACAAAGCCTCCTAGATCTTCGACATGTGTCGTCAGTCCGCGAACTCGACCACCAGTAAGTCTCTCCCGCTCTCGATTCCTCGAGCAGCCTTATCACTTGCACTGGCTTCCCTTTCACTGACTTGATCAACACTTCGTCTCGATCATCGGTTCTCCCATGTCTTGCCTTATCTCCATGCGTACGCCTGAGATCACTTTCAACTTCAATAGGCATCCTCGACCATCTGCATTAGACTCTTTGTGTAACCCTGATCACCCGCCATCGATAGTTGACAAGTATCTCAACCCTGCACACACGAGACAAGAAAAACACGCAACTCCATGCAACCCATATCATGACTCATACAGACAAGCAAATTATCTAAACAACCTTGTCAATCACTCATCATAAAGAACCACAGTGAAAGCCTCACTTGATTTTTTAATGGTCACAATGCCAGTATGCTGCTCTGATACTGGCTGAATGTGCTTCTTCTTTTGCCACCAGAACTTCGGTTGAACTGTTGTCCAGTTGTCCTCCACTCTAGGTCTGAGGCGGTCGTGCACGTTCGAAGCTGGGCGAACACTTCCAAGGGCAATGCGGTTGTTGAGTGCTTTAACATCGTCCTACCTTTGAAAATCTGGTGGCCTTCCATTCGATGATGACACCTGTACAAGTAGTAAATGTAATCCAGGCGGGGTAGGCAACAGAGCTAGAAGAGTACTTACGTCCACAGTAACCTCATGAGCCAACTGCAAGTGACTTTTTGTCTTGGAAGGAGCCACAGACACTAGATCTGACTGATTGGCAGGCAGGAGCTATAAATCCACCTCCTTCAGGGGAAGATCTGGTTGGGGGGGAGGGGGGACCTTGGAAGATTGCAGGAGAAAAGAGCTATCTTCAACTGGATCTGGCGAAATAGGCCGCTAGCACTAGGGTTTTCTGGGACACCAATAAGCTCGAATAAGGAGGCGCTGGTAGGGTCAACCACAGGAGAGCGATTGTGGGGGGTAGAGATGTTGGATGGTGGGGTTGGGGGGGACCATGGAGGTTTGAGGGCGGGGCACAACAGTGGGTCGGCCGGCGGGGGGTTCCCGTTGCGAGAGCCCATCCTTCCTCTTCCCACGTTGAGGTTGTGCATGTAAATATCTACATCTCCTATACTCTTTATGTTGCGACACTTTAGTATTGTTCATCAACTTGGAGATTGAGTCATCATCTATTCATGTTTGAACTCCTTTAGGTGCTGGGCAACAGGTACCATAACAATGTTCTTTAGGTAATCGATGCTAGTTAAGATACACATGCCCTAGGTTATTAATCCCAAGTTACTCACCATGGTCTATTTAGATACATCCATTTGTGCGTCGTCCAGTGAGCTGCCAAAGTTTATTGGTGGAGCTTGCTAGTGCGAAGGTGGTTGCATGAAGGCCGACAAGGGCCCATGAAAGAACCCTTAAATGATGAAGGTATTGTTCCAATCTGGTCTTCCAATTAATCTCAAGGAACTCAGTGCTTCTGTGCTACTTTGATGTTAACAAGATGGTTCAAAATGGAGTTGGATGGTCTGTAAAGCTCTGTAGTTAGAATCGTTTCGAGGCTAAGGAGAAAACGATTTGTGAAGATGGCACCATTTACCCAAAGGTAGCAAGCAAAATGCCACCTTTAAGCACTCGATGCATTGGATAACAGTACTCAACCGTCTATATTTTCATTTTGTTTATGATTATCTTGTGGATCGTCTTCAAGCACACGGGGTTAATGCCATTGCTGCATTGCATAATATCAGTTGCTGTACTTTTGTGAATGAGCTACTGCATTTGCGCACATGGCATTGATGCAATAATATTTGTCGTGATCTTACAATAAAAGTGATCTGATGAATTATTTAGTAAATCTACGATTACGAGGTCATAAGGCAATGATGACTCAAAACATCCTTTTTATTCTGAATGCCTCTTTATTTTTCCCCCTTATATAAATTTTCAAATGTTGTAATTGTGCCCGGTTCTTTTAAGTATAATTTTGAATGATTACTTGTTTTGTATTTGTAGGATTACTTACACGGTATGGTTATAGTTGCTTCCCTACAATGCATAAGATAACCAAATAGCATACAAGACATTCATTGAAAGGTAATGCATGAGACTTGATGAAAGAACATGAGACATGTACAAACTCCATGGACAAGTAATAAGCTTGGTTCACAACCGTTCTGTTGTAATAGCCATAAGTTGCATTCCGATTTATTATAAGAGTATCAAGAACACTTGTAGCACTTGCATAATAAGCTTTTAGGGGCGAAAAGTGTTTTGGAGACAACAAGGGTGTGAATTCTGCATGGTGCTTGAGTTTGATGCAACGGCGGACAAATCAATGGGATTTAGCACACTTGCAATCTCTGCATTATAAGAAACCGGTTTTAGCATCCAAAAATTTATCAATCATAAATTATGATTAAAAACTTGTCAATAGTAGGTATTAACAGTTGAAACAAAATAAGTTCACGAAAATAGTTGTGCCCAAGTATTTAGCGATTTTATGTTTAGCATTTTTCACAAGAATTACTAGTTAGCATTGCCTCGGAAAGTTCTGTATGGAACATAGAAAAGGACTTGAATGAACTGCTAGCTTTGTCACGAAAGGAATGAAAGGCTATTTGCTAAAAGTAGGATGTTTGTCATCTCCGTCTCCGGATGATCAATCACTGTCAATTTTCACGTGCACATGGAAAGAAGTAAGTTTTTTTGAAGTATAAATACCTCACTGTTTTCTCTCTGATGTGGGAGTTTTTACGGTGTTTGAATATCCTATGCTAAAGTTTAGTCCTTACCACATCAAATATTCGGATACTAATTAGAAGGATTAAAAGCTAATTATAAAACTAATTACAGAACCCCTATGTTAATTTACGAGATGAATTTATTAAGCCTAATTAAATCATGATTAGCACATGTTTACTATAACACCACATTGTCAAATCACGATCTAATTAGGCTTAATAAATTCATATCGTGAATTAACTTAGAGGTTCCACAATTAATTTTATAATTAGCTCAAATTTAGTCTTTCTAATTAACATTCGAACAACCTAAAATTTAGTCCCTGGGATGCCAAACCAGATCTTAACTTTCTTTTCATTGTCTTTCTTAGCAAATATCATCGTTGAGAGATTCGAAACATTACTAAGGATGTTTAAATAAATATCATACTTTAAATATATATTTATCATTAAGGAGCGTCTGGTACGGATTGTGTGTGCTGATTCCAGATAGAATCAGTTGAATCTGTACCGAAGGTTAGAATCTACACCTGAATTGCTTCATAGCGATTTGTTGCATGATTACACAGCAAAACTGAATCACCAAAATACCTGCTTGTATGTGAATCGGCTGCTGCTTGTGCTATCTCCTCTCGCATCCTGTTGTGCTCTCTGCTCTCGCCTCCCCTTCGCCGGCCCTCGCTAGCGCAGCTGCGTCAACTGCACAATGCCGCCCCTCCGCAGTCGGCTCAACGCCGCGCCCCTCTGTACTTCGTACGGTGCTGCCTCTCCGCAGTCCGCAAAACGAGCCCCTCTGTGCAGCCCCTCCCTTTCCCTGCACCTCCTTCACCTTCACCGGCCACTTAAGTCCGTGTCTGGCAAGTTTTGTTTGTGTTCCTCTCTCTCACCATGGGTTCTATTCTTTCTTGACACGTCGCTATGGTGTGCAGGATATACTCGATCATGTAAAACTAATAAAAGCTACAAGACTTGCACAAGCATTGGATGCTGAATAATCTTTAAAAAAAGAAATCAACGGGAATCATATGGTAATAGGATTATGAAGTGCCGCTAGATTGTGTGTCTTGTCCAGTTTAAAAGTTCTTCAGTTTTGTATGTTGAATTGCCATGCACATTCGGCGAAAATAACTTTACTACAGCAACCGTGTTTCATTTTTCCGGAAAATACAAAACTTAATGCCTTAATGTATATTTTTAGCGTATATCGCAAACATTTGCAATGCACGTTTATATAATACTAGTAAGGTGCACGTGCGTTGCAACGGATGCATAATTTTAATGGCAATATATTTAGAACATGATATATTTGCCGAACACATTTGTTTAGTAATATTGCAATGATAAGAAATAGAGTAATATATTATTGTTCAAAACAATACATAGAAGTATCCTTTATATATAAAGTGTTATTGCATATTTATAATTACAGATCTGGTATGAAATTGTACAATATACTATACAGTGAGCACATATTATAATAAAAAAGAGTCGTTGGACTAATTTAAATCAGAAAATAACATAAAAAGAATCTAAAATTGCTCAAAAAATTCAGAACAGTGCTAATAATCATGATGAAATTTACTAAAATTTTCCCCACATTAAACTTAATTTTCTCTTATTTTTGGGACTTTTCTTAATTTCCAGGAATAAATAAAACAAAAAACAATTTCTTAATTCTGAGAAAAAAGGAAAACAAAATTGAGCCCAAAAATTGAATTGGCCCGGCTCAACAGTGCAAAGCAGTAGGCCGGCTGAGTCTTGGGCCCAGGCCAGGAATGTGACACGCGCGCGCAACCTGGGCCTGGGCCGGATTTTTGCCCCTCGCCTGGGCCTAAAGTCGGTCCGTCAAATCCTGGCCGTCGGATCTGATCCGACGGCCAGACGCCAGTTTCGGTCGTATAAAGGGCCACGCCCTCCCCGGCGGAACCCTAACCCTAAACTTCTCCCCTCCCCCACCCGACAGCGAGCAAGCGGCGGCGCGCGGGGAGCGGCGGATCCGCGGCAGAGCACGCGACGGCGACGACGACCGGCGAACCGCCGCCACCAGCTAGCTGGCCGGAGCGCCCCGCTCACCCGAGGGTGAGCGGGGCTCCGTCGAGCTAGCTCGTGGCGGCCAAAAAAATCCGAGGGACCCGAGGGGTCACTGGCTTCTTCCCGGCCTCCGGCGAGCGGCGGTGCGGTGGTGAGGACGGCGGTAAGAATCCGGCGCCCTCCTTCTCTTAGCTGGCGGGTGTGGCGCCGTCGGCGTAAGCGGCGGCTGCGGAAGCTAGGGTTGAGGGTAGCTAGGGCTGCGGGAGGGGAGCGAGCACATAATGGGCCGAGGCAGCGTGCAGGCTTATTGGGCCGAGGCGGGAATTGAGGCGCGCTGCGCGCGGTCGAGACAGGGAGGGAGGGAGGCGCGCTGCGCGCGATCCGTGCGGACGGACGACCACTGTCCACTTTAATACAGTAGAGACATAAAATATATTATAGTTTGTAGATGTATATTTCGGAACAAATAATTTCTACGTGTTTAAAATTACATAATTCAATAATTTGTTATATATTTTTTGTTGCTAAAAACTAAAAATATACTAAGGGAATCTAAAAATATCGAGGATGAAGTAGTCATTTTATACCAACATACTCTTACATGAATCAAAATTTAGTCATTTAACCAAGCGATTTCTTACTTGACTCCGATTCACTACCGAATTACTTCACCGAAGAATCGAAATAAGAATCTAGAAAACTTGAATAGTAAACCGTACCAAACACACATGTAAAAATAAAAATTTGTTGTAAACACGAATATCTGGTTATTATATATATATATATATATAAATGCTATTCTACACAACGGGTGTAGAATAGTTATTCTAACGAGAAATCTACTACTGAGAAAAAAGTAATACTCAGTTGCTATTCTACTGAAAAAATTTACTACTGAAAATGATTGGTGTAGGATAACTATTCTACACACGTGGTGTAGAATAGCACTCCCGTATATATATACATACATATATATATATATATATAAATATATATATACACACACGGGAGCTAACCAAAATCTAGCCTAACACAGCCCAACAGCCCATTTCTAACCCTTTTCCCTCATCTCTCCTCCCCCACTTCCAGCCTTCCAGCCCTGCATCACCCGACGCCCGACGCCCGCCGTCCGCCACCCCGCCGGTATTCTCTCCGCCGGCCGCTGCCCCCCGCTTCCGCTGCCCATTTCCCTCTCCAGTCTCCTCTGCCGCCCGCCGCGATGCCGCCTGGCCCACGCGGCACGCGGCACGCCAAGTCTGGCTGCCGCCCCCCGCTTCTGCCGCCTGTTTTCCTCCAGTCTCCTCTACCGCCCGCCGCGGCGCCTCCTGCTCCTGGCCCGCGCGGCACGGCGCACGGGCCACGGCGCACGCCCAGTTGGCCTGACGCCGCCACCGGCGCCCCTGTCGCCCTCGCAGGTCGCCGCCGCCCGCCGCCCGCCCCACAACGGTGCGCTACTGCATAGTGAATAATTTATACTCCTTTATCTGATTCATTCTCTCCTCCCTGAATATGTCTTGCCTGAATAATTTGTGCTGCCTACCGCCTAGAAGGGCAAAATGGTAAACTCATGGCAAAATACATGTATTTAGATGAGAAAAGTAATTAAAAACACCAAATGTCATTATAACAAGAAGCCAACGTTTCAAGAGTTGTTTTAGCGAAGTTGATGTTTCCTATAATTACAAAGCGCATTGTTTGGTGTCTTATAATTGCAATTTTCTCTAAGACAAGATGACTTGAGAATATTGCTTACATAGTTATATTACTTTTCAATTGTGATTGCATATACCATTTTCTCTTTTCTTTATGTAGCTGTCTATGAATATAATTCAATGATATGCTCTACTCCTAGATCCAATGTTTAATGGGTGATGTAGATTTATAATCTTAATGTAACATTCAACATTTTATTCTATTTTTTCATTATTCACTAGAAAATTGTGTTAGTTCACTAGTGTTGGGATTCCTAGAGAGAGAGAGAGAGAGAGAAAGGGAGAGAGAGAGTTTATCATTGATTTAGTTTATTTTTTGTCAATATAATTTAAGCTATATGCCTATATTACATATATGGTTTGTAATATGTTTAATTTTGCACCCCATCGTATAAATCATGGATCCACCACTGCCACAGCGTGACCTCCTACCACCGTCTCCCTCTCCCCTCCTCCCTGTAGGTCTACGCAATGCTGCGCAGCTTCCCACAGGTGCGGAGGCTGCTCAGGTGAGCCACGTTCCATCACTGGTTTCCCTGGATCTGGTTGCCTTCGGTCTCGTGATGGTTCGTGTTTTGCTTGCGTGCGTGGGGGTGTTCAGGAGGATCGGGTTCGAGAAGGAGGATGCCTACTTCTGGAAGCAGATGGGCAAGGCTATGCTCTGCACTTACACGCTATTCGGTGTTGCTTGGCTCTGGAATGAGACCTCCCCTCTTGGCTGGTGGACGCTCAAGCCGCGCCCCAAGGTACAGCCCCATGTTTCGATTGCCCCTTTTCGTTCAATTGCAAGGATGCAGTATTATTATTTGCCTAAAGGGAGATTGAATCATATGCCCTTCTTTTAGATGGGAAATTAAAGATTTACCCTCTACATTTTAGTAACATGTGAGATCATTTTATGTCAATGATATGTGAGTCAGGAGAGTAAAAAATTAATTTCCATCTAAATGGAGCTACATGATCAAATTTTCATGTCTCTAAATAGGTGTAGTTATGCTCTGCGACTTCTTATTTGTTTGAAACTCAAGCAGATTGGATATTAGTATTTTTTTCATTAGGCCCCCATTTTTTAATCTTCAAATTGAAATGATACCCACATAGTGCATGATGTTCTCCAATTTCAGCTCTTAAGTTATTTCTATTTCATGTTTTCCCTGATCAGTGATCACTGTTATTATAGCTAAATCATGTTTATATTGTGAATTACAACTAACACTTTGAAAAGAAATTATGCACTATGATTATGTTTTAGGTTATTCTGGTTCTCCTAGCAATGAAATGCACATTATTCAATAAGACTTTTCCTTTCTCTTGAGGATATCTTTCTGTTGAACTTAGGCCTGAATTTTGCTTTCTCTCTTTCTGGTGGTATCAAACTGCCACCTACTATCTTATTCACCTCTTCAGGAAAATGAATATCTCCAGAAAATATTTTGAGTTCCATATGGCTCTTTTTGTCTCTTTACTCAGACCAATCGGTCCAATCCACAACATTGCTAACACTAGAATACTTCCCTTTTTCTTTCTATTGAAATGAAAAGGGAGAAAAAGTGGATTTCCAGATACTGGCTACAAATTTTAGAACAAATTGGAACCTTTAACAAGTTTTTTCTTTTTGAATTGAAGTAGTGGACAACTCTTAAACTGATATTCTCTCTCACCTGCCTGTAATGGCATAACATTATAAAAGATAATGGATTTATTCCTAATCCATATATAGGCCAAGTTCTGGGCCAGAAAAAGTTAATCATGCAGATTTAGATGTTTTTACAAAACCAATGTGTTAATAGTTCGTAATTTTTTACCCACTTTTTAGTTTTTACACTAATATATACATTTGAGTGCCTTACGACCAAGTGTATATATTCAAGTGTACCACCCTAATATTGAATACACGTGCTATTCATAACATCTTGTTGATGGGATTGATCAAATCATGAAATGCCTTATTTCTTTCTCTTAATAAAGATAAACTACTTAGAAATTTCATCTATGTTCTTCGGCTTAACTCTAATAATAAGAACAACATATGCATATAATTATTCATCTGTCTATTTACTTTAGAAGCTTCGAGATTAGTTTGCTTCCGTTTCATATCCCAAGTATAATGTCACCGTGGAAAGAGTTAATGGCACAATCCTACAAGGCCTGTGGTAGTGGATGCATGAGCTATCGAAAGGCAAGTTGGTTGATGAGTTGTCAAGTGTCCTGTGGTCAACTTGAACCAATGTTCTAAAAGGTGGCGCTAGGTGTTGGAATAATCCCACCTTGGTTGTGGGCATAGTTGTTATGGTGTCGCCATATTGCTGTGGCGAAAATCTGCAATTCGCCACGGACCACCATATCACCGAGGGTCTGTGGCGGGCGCCACAGGCGCGTGGCGTCGCATGGCACTCGCCACGGATGTGACGCTCGCCATACGAAGGTGGCGCGACGTCTCAGCACAGCACGGCATGGGTTAGCAGTGAGGGCAGCGCGCAGCGGGGCCGACCACGGCTCAACTAGGAGAGAAGAAGAGGAACTGAGGGAGGGAGAGGAAGGGAAAGAGAGGCGGTGGGCTGGAAGGGTGGGAGAGAGAGGAGTGGAATAGAAATTAGGGTTGAGAAATAAGAAACCCTAATGGACTTTAAATGGGCTGTGATAAATTGACTATTTGTAGATTTTATAAATAGATTGTTAACTTAACTTTAAATATAATATTAGATAAAATTTTAAATGTGTTATTGAAATTTTAATTATATATATATATATTATTTTATAAGGTATGTAAACTAACAATATTACAACTTAATATTGTATTGTTATTTTTAGCATATTATATTTCTATTGTTATTTGCAATTTATTTATATGTTGAGGTATTTTTCTAAATCCTGTAAGTTATTTTCTTATATTGTTTGTCGTGCCAATGTGTCTATGGCGATGCCATGCCATGCGCCATAAGCGCTGTAATGTTGTGAAGGTGGTAGGTCGTTGTGCATCGCCGCGTCGTCATAACAACTATGGTTGTGGGGGGAGAGTTGATCCAACTTAAATAGTGGAGGGAGTCTCTGACCTCTTGGGCTAGCTTTTGGGGGTGTAGACAAGGCTCTCTCCTGGTGTGGGCCGGAGGTTAGATTAATTTCTCTTGTAGTGGTCCGACAAATGGTATTAGAGCCTGTTCCACAATCTCCCATACCCGTCTAGTGGGACCATGTGATGCGGTCTGAGAGTGCGCTAAGGTGGTAAGGCCTAGTGGACCGTGTGGTGCGGTCATGCTAAAAGACACCAATGTGTGACGGGGGAAATTGTTGGAATAGTCCCACCTTGGTTGTGGGGGGAGGATTGATCCAACTTAAATAATTGAGGGAGTCCCTCACCTCGAGCTAGTTTTTGGGGTGTAGGCAAAGCTCCTTCCCGGTGTGAACCGAAGGTTGGATTAATTTCTCCTGTAGTGGGTCAACAAATGGTATCAGAGCTTGGTCCACAGTCTCAAGTGCTCGTCTAGTGGGACCATGTGATGCGGTCTAAGAGTGCACTAAGGTGATAAGGCATAGTGGACCGTGTGGTGCGGTCAGGCCAAAAGACACCAAGGTGTGACGAGGGAGATTGTTGGAATAGTCCCACCTTGGTTGTGAGGGAGAGTTGATCGAACTTAAATAGTAGGGGGAGTTCCTCAGCTCTTGGGCCAGCTTTTAGGGTGTAGACAAGGCTCCCCCCTGATGTGGCCTAGAGGATGGATTAATTTCTCCTATAATGGGCCGACAATTGGTATCAAAACATTTGTTGACCCACTACAGGAGAAATTAATCCAACCTCCGGTCCACACCGGGAGGGAGCCTTGTTTACACCCTAAAAGCTAGCCCAACAGGTAAAAGCTAGCCCAACAGGTAAGGGACCCCCCACTATTTAAGTTGGATCAACTCTCCCCCACAAATAAGATGAGACTATTCCAACAATCTCCCCTGTCACATCTTGGTGTCTTTTGGCCTGACCGCACCACACGGTCCACTAGGCCTCACCACCTTAGTGTATTGTCGGCCCACTATAGGAGAAATTAATCCAACCTTTGGCCCATCGGGAGGAAGCCTTGTCTACACCCCAAAAGCTAGCCTAAGAGGTGAGGGACTCACCCTACTATTTAAGTTGGATCAACTCTCCTCCCACAATCAAGGTGGGACTATTCCAACAATCTCTCTCGTCACACCTTGGTGTATTCCGCGCAGGCCAGGAGGCGCCGCGGCGGGCGGTAGAGGAGACTGGAGGAAAACAGGCGGCAGAAGCGGGGGGCGGCAGCCGGACTTGGCGTGCCGCGTGCCGCGTGGGCCAGGCGGCGTCGCGGCGGGCGGCAGAGGAGACTGGAGAGGGAAATGGGCAGCGGAAGCGGGGGGCAGCGGCCGGCGGAGAGAATACCGGCGGGGTGGCGGACGGCGGGCGTCGGGTGATGCAGGGCTGGATGGCTGGAAGTGGGGGAGGAGAGATGAGGGAAAAGGGTTAGAAATGGGCTGTTGGGCTGTGTTAGGCTAGATTTTGGTTAGCTCCCGTGTGTGTGTATATATATATTTATATATATATATGTATGTATATATATACGGGAGTGCTATTCTACACCACGTGTGTAGAATAGTTATCCTACACCAATCATTTTCAGTAGTAAATTTTTTCAGTAGAATAGCAACTGAGTATTACTTTTTTCTCAGTAGTAGATTTCTCGTTAGAATAACTATTCTACACCCGTTGTGTAGAATAGCATTTATATATATATATATAATAACCAGATATTCGTGTTTACAACAAATTTTTATTTTTACATGTGTGTTTGGTACGGTTTACTATTCAAGTTTTCTAGATTCTTATTTCGATTCTTCGGTGAAGTAATTCGGTAGTGAATCGGAGTCAAGTAAGAAATCGCTTGGTTAAATGACTAAATTTTGATTCATGTAAGAGTATGTTGGTATAAAATGACTACTTCATCCTCGATATTTTTAGATTCCCTTAGTATATTTTTAGTTTTTAGCAACAAAAAATATATAACAAATTATTGAATTATGTAATTTTAAACACGTAGAAATTATTTGTTCCGAAATATACATCTACAAACTATAATATATTTTATGTCTCTACTGTATTAAAGCGGACAGTGGTCGTCCGTCCGCACGAATCGCGCGCAGCGCGCCTCCCTCCCTCCCCGTCTCGACCGCGCGCAGCGTGCCTCAATTCCCGCCTCGGCCCAATAAGCCTGCACGCTGCCTCGGCCCATTACGCGCTCGCTCCCCTCCCGCAGCCCTAGCTACCCTCAACCCTAGCTTCCGCAGCCGCCGCTTACGCCGACGGCGCCACACCCGCCAGCTAAGAGAAGGAGGGCGCCGGATTCTTACCGCCGTCCTCACCACCGCACCGCCGCTCGCCGGAGGCCGGGAAGAAGCCAGTGACCCCTCGGGTCCCTCGGATTTTTTTGGCCGCCACGAGCTAGCTCGACGGAGCCCCGCTCACCCTGAGCGGGGCGCTCCGGCCAGCTAGCTGGTGGCGGCCAAAAAAATCCGAGGGACCCGAGGGGTCACTGGCTTCTTCCCGGCCTCCGGCGAGCGGCGGTGCGGTGGTGAGGACGGCGGTAAGAATCCGGCGCCCTCCTTCTCTTAGCTGGCGGGTGTGGCGCCGTCGGCGTAAGCGGCGGCTGCGGAAGCTAGGGTTGAGGGTAGCTAGGGCTGCGGGAGGGGAGCGAGCGCGTAATGGGCCGAGGCAGCGTGCAGGCTTATTGGGCCAGGCGGGAATTGATGCGCGCTGCGCGCGGTCGAGACGGGGAGGGAGGGAGGCGCGCTGCGCGCGATCCGTGCGGACGGACGACCACTGTCCGCTTTAATACAGTAGAGACATAAAATATATTATAGTTTGTAGATGTATATTTCGGAACAAATAATTTCTACGTGTTTAAAATTACATAATTCAATAATTTGTTATATATTTTTTGTTGCTAAAAACTAAAAATATACTAAGGGAATCTAAAAATATCGAGGATGAAGTAGTCATTTTATACCAACATACTCTTACATGAATCAAAATTTAGTCATTTAACCAAGCGATTTCTTACTTGACTCCGATTCACTACCGAATTACTTCACCGAAGAATCGAAATAAGAATCTAGAAAACTTGAATAGTAAACCGTACCAAACACACATGTAAAAATAAAAATTTGTTGTAAACACGAATATCTGGTTATTATATATATATATATAAATGCTATTCTACACAACGGGTGTAGAATAGTTATTCTAACGAGAAATCTACTACTGAGAAAAAAGTAATACTCAGTTGCTATTCTACTGAAAAAATTTACTACTGAAAATGATTGGTGTAGGATAACTATTCTACACACGTGGTGTAGAATAGCACTCCCGTATATATATACATACATATATATATATATATAAATATATATATACACACACGGGAGCTAACCAAAATCTAGCCTAACACAGCCCAACAGCCCATTTCTAACCCTTTTCCCTCATCTCTCCTCCCCCACTTCCAGCCTTCCAGCCCTGCATCACCCGACGCCCGACGCCCGCCACCCCGCCGGTATTCTCTCCGCCGGCCGCTGCCCCCCGCTTCCGCTGCCCATTTCCCTCTCCAGTCTCCTCTGCCGCCCGCCGTGACGCCGCCTGGCCCACGCGGCACGCCAAGTCCGGCTGCCGCCCCCCGCTTCTTCCGCCTGTTTTCCTCCAGTCTCCTCTACCGCCCGCCGCGGCGCCTCCTGCTCCTGGCCCGCGCGGCACGGCGCACGGGCCACGGCGCACGCCCAGTTGGCCTGACGCCGCCACCGGCGCCCCTGTCGCCCTCGCAGGTCGCCGCCGCCCGCCCCGCAACGGTGCGCTACTGCATAGTGAATAATTTATACTCCTTTATCTGATTCATTCTCTCCTCCCTGAATATGTCTTGCCTGAATAATTTGTGCTGCCTACCGCCTAGAAGGGCAAAATGGTAAACTCATGGCAAAATACATGTATTTAGATGAGAAAAGTAATTAAAAACACCAAATGTCATTATAACAAGAAGCCAACGTTTCAAGAGTTGTTTTAGCGAAGTTGATGTTTCCTATAATTACAAAGCGCATTGTTTGGTGTCTTATAATTGCAATTTTCTCTAAGACAAGATGACTTGAGAATATTGCTTACATAGTTATATTACTTTTCAATTGTGATTGCCTATACCATTTTCTCTTTTCTTTATGTAGCTGTCTATGAATATAATTCAATGATATGCTCTACTCCTAGATCCAATGTTTAATGGGTGATGTAGATTTATAATCTTAATGTAACATTCAACATTTTATTCTATTTTTTCATTATTCACTAGAAAATTGTGTTAGTTCACTAGTGTTGGGATTCCTAGAGAGAGAGAGAGAGAGAGAGTCACACACTTGGAAATACAAGCGTTAGAAATGATGGTCAATGAACACACTTGGCAATGCAGCATAGATATATCATGTAAGCTCGTTACAGATAGTCATGTCTCACTAAACATACTATCATGATAGTTTGTTTGGCACAGATTAAGTAAAATCGATCTTTTAGCATTTCATTCTTTAAATTTACAACATAAGCCATAAACCATCTTCTTTTTTTATCTGAAACCTAACGAAATCCTCTTGTTCATGCTTGACATGGATATTTGACTACATATTGGGAATAGTTATCAATTAGAGGTTTAACTCTATTTCAAAAAACTACAATGGGGTATATTTAAATACAGGGCAGCATCGAGTGGGCATGCACGGCAACCTTGTTCGGGCGTGTGCATTGGGTGTTCTTGGTCAAGCCCAGGGTTAATGCTAAGCTTCAATCCCCCTTCGGCTATGTCTAGCTATGTTGCCCAGATACGTGGATACGGATACGCAATACGGCATTTTTCAAAAAACATGGATACGCCGATACGCATATATATATATATATTAAATATATATAATATTAGTAATACATATAAAAATAATAACCACAGAAATGTAATAAACCATTGTTAGTTCAATACTTCAACATACAGATAGAAATACACACCTAGATAAGTGTTCTTAAACAATAGCATCCTCACATGACAATACGATATAATTAAGTAGCAAATCAAGATCAGTTTAAGATAAGTTTAAGTGTTTAACAATCAAATCTGAAGAAGTTCAACTATTTTTCTATTTCTATCCATCAATTTACAAGTTCAACATTCACACAACATGTACACAAAAAAAAACAAGTATAAGCACCACCAACGCATATTGAACTGCACACAGTAGCTCAGTACATCACGGAAAGAAAACTGTAGAAGAGAAGGGACCTTCTGGTTCTGGGGGCTATAATCGCGGATGGAGGATGCAGCGGCCACTGGCCAGTGGATCTACTCTTGGAGGAATGGTGGATGCGGTGGCCGACTGGCTGGCAGCGACTCCAAGACCCGGCAGCGGCCCCAAGCTATGGCGGACTAGCGGTGCGACGAGCCAGCAAAGAAAAGACTGAAGAGATCTACAGTCGGTTGGCGGGAGACAGCTCTGCGGCGGCCGACGACACGACGGTGGTCGGCGGTGTGGCGCGATGTCGGTCGGCGACGCGATGATGGTCGGCGACGAGATGTTAGGCGGCGGCGCGAGAGAGGGATGGGCATCTGGGCGGGATGTGAATGGATCAGATTAGGGTGACAGGTCACGGGGGGAAGGAAATCCTGCTGTTTTTGCGTATCCTGACGCACCGGATACGTATCCCATTTATTTTATTTATTTGAAAAAAGGAAATTCGCCGAATACGTATCGGGATACCGGTACACGTCCTGGCAGGAGTATCCGCGTAACGCAGGCAATCAGTTCTTAAACCATATGGCGATATGTTTGTCGATATTAACACAACACGTCTCTAATATCCATTAATCAAACAACAGGCCTTATTTCTGAGACGGACATTCTAATAGAGACTGTAATAGAGATTAATTTCCTATTTATTTAGATTTGAGATTATAATAATATAACTTAATTTAACAAGTTTATTTCAATAAATTAAATTACTATAATTTTAAGCTAAAATAAATATAATGTATTGTGGTCGGAACCTAATCATTTTTAAATATGGTTGTAAGCCACTAGTTCAACCGAAAGCTTGATTATATATTGTTTTTTAATAAACATTATCTACCAAATTATTTTGCAAAAAAATATTTAAAAATTTTCTGGAGGCGCAGCAATGCTAGCAAACTACAGTAGTTGTTGGCGTAAAAGATTACGCTAACAGGTTTCTGTAGAAAAGAAACTAACAAACGAAATGTTTGCGAAGCAAACTGTTCTAAGCCTCCGAAAGGATAATAGCTTAGAATAGTTCGAAAGTGTGTATTGAATCACTTGTAATCGGTCCCTATTACAGGATGAAATGGGGGGTATTTATAGGCCTAAACATTAAGGAAAAGACCTATTTACCCCTCTATTACAACTGACATTAAGGAAACTATTCGGTTTCCTTAATAGGGCTAAAATGGTAAAAGACTAATCTAATAGGATAGAAGATAAGTCTTCCATCTTAGCTGGCGGAAAAGATCCTGAAGGGCTTTGGTTCGAAGACATACTTTGAACTAGTGCCTGTCTTCGGGCTTCGAACGAGATTCTGGGCATCTTCGAAGATGGTCTTCGGACAATCTTCGAACTGGTTGACTGTCTTTATGCTGCTTCGGCAATAACCCCGAAGATGAGATATTTTCCCCCAACAGTAGCCCCTCGAATACGCTTCTCCGTTCGACCTGTAACGTTAGGAGAGTAGTATACGGAAAGAAAAGATAACCAATCATAGGGGTTATTAGTTTTTATTTTATCTCCGAAATGCATGAAGATATGAACTTCGAATTAGTCGTAAGGTAATTACTTTTCGAACTATCTTAGAACTGACTCAGGAAGTTCGAAAGTCTTTTTAGACTTAGAAAAAATAGCCGTTAGTTTCTGTTTCTAACGGAAGTTATATGAAGCGTTATTTTCGGAGAAGAATAACAGGCGGGAATGCGAAAGGGCAGAGCCCAAACGGTAACAAACGGAAAGATTAGGCTATAAATAAAGAGCCTCAAAACTTACCCGATTACCTTTTCACCGCTTCCTCTCAGTCAAAGCTTTTTGAGCCCTTTGAGTTCTTGAACCCTAGCCTTCGAGTTCTTGAGCCCTAGTCTCCATTCCCTCAGATCAATCTGGCAATCGCGATGGTGAAGACCAAGGGATCTGCGCCTCCTTCGGCCTTGGCTCGGCAGCAAGTAGCCGCCGCAGCAGCGGCGACGACATTGGCGACGGCACCCTCGATGCAGGCGGCAATACCCATGGCGGCAGGGGGGAGAAATTCCCAAATCCCCGATGACCAAGGTCTGTGTCCTCCATCGACTAAGTACTTGGATCAATCCTTTGAATTAGGGCCGTCTACCTGCAAGAGAGAATCTTTGGCAATCACAGCAGGGGGTAAGATTAGCAATGGGGTTATGATTCGGAAGCCGGGCAAAGAATCAATTCCATCACCGAGACCCGGAGAGGTTGTGGTATTCGAAGCTTTTTTCGAAGCAGGCTTGGGCCTCCCTGCTGTGGATTTCTTGGCCAAAGTACTTGACCTGTTTCATGTAACCCTCCCCCAGCTATCTCCGAATGCTGTAGCTAGATTAGCTATCTTCGAGTGGGCGCTGAGAGCCGAAGGTTGTGAGGGGAGGGCTGAAATCTTCGCTGCACTTCATAGAGCGACTTGTCAGCCGAAGACGTTCACAGGCTCCGGAGGTGAGAAAGTGGTGGTTGCCTTCGGAAGCATTAATTTTAGGCTTCGAGACGAATATGCCCTGCAATTCCCTGCTAAGGCCATCAATGCTAGATGGTACACCGACTGGGTCCTGAGGTGGTTTTATGCCGAAGTTGGAGTAAGCAGTCCTCTGGCTGGGCCCCTCAAAGAAATCCAATTCCGGAAGGAGGCCTTAGTGCAACCTGACGAAGGCCAGCTCGAAGCTCGCCTCAACTTACTTCAGAAAATCAGCCGAAGGTTAAGTATGTGGGACTTGGCCGAAGAATTCATCGGACTTCAAATTCCTCCGCTGATGGCCAACTGGCCTATCGTCTTCGAGGATGACTCAGAAGGTGGTCTTCGCAAGATCAACTATACTTCGAGTCCTGCAGGTAACTTCGAATCCAACATGTATTGTACATATTTACTTCGAAGAAAAACTAACTTGAGTTATTTTTTAGCTTCTTCAGCCCCTATTACTTCAGAGCAAATTATAAGGGCTTCGGAGAAGATTTTGGGTGCCCCAACTCCGTCCGAGAAAGAATGGCGAATTAAATTAGTCGGGAGTTGGGAGAGATTTAACAGAGTATGGGGAATGCTGGAGCTATCTCCACCCCCTCTGATGGATTGGGTGCCTTTGGAGAAAGGGCCCCAGAAAAGGAAAGCCGAAGCTGGAACTTCGAGTTCAGCAAAAACTCCAGTGAAAAAGGTGGCTCGGAAGCCAAAGAACCTCGCGCCTTCAGATCCAGCACCTTCGAGCTCAAGAGCTTCGCTTTCTGGTTCTAAAGAGGATGAAGGTACTTTATTAGTGAAATTAATTGATGAAGATGCAGCTCAACGAAGTATTCTCATTGAAGATACCGCAGGTATTCCGGAGCTTCAAGCCAACATCGAAGAAGTAAGAGCCCCGGACACCCAGGAAGAACAAATCGAAGCCCCTATGGGTGTAGATGAGGCCGAAGTACCTGCGAACGTACCGGAGTCTGGAGATAATGCTGATCAACCAATGACTTCGGTAGTTCAAGAAGATACAACTCAGGACGGAGTTCCTGTGAACGAAGGTGGGGTCGAAGTCACTATGGCTTCGATTCCTGAAGAAGTAACGAGGACTCCCCAGGACGATACTCCTGCAGTCCAAGATTTAACGGCTGATTCAGATGAGGACTACACTTTTGATCCTCCGATCAGTCCGGTACTCGATATTCCAGAGAATGTCGAAGGTAAATTCTGCATAATTTTTATCAATTTTTGCAAAATTATACAATGTATAATATTTCTGTTTTTGCAGAGCCTCCTGTTGTCGAAGTATCTCACGAAGATACAATTCAAAGACCTTCGACAACTTCGGAGCCACGACCGGAGGTTACTCTACCGGGGCCTGGAAGAGGAAAAAGACACATAGAGCCTCCAACTCAAGGATCGACTTCATCTGACTCAACGGATGAAAGTGAATCAACTGAGGGGGGGGCATCTTCAGAAGTTCCAAGGGCCTCGGAAGAACTCTCCGGACCTTCGCTAAGCAGAGCTGATCAGAAGGCTTCAGTAATGCTTCCTCTCATAACTCCTTTTTTGGAGGAGAGAATCGGACTTGGGACTTTGGTTAAACCTTTGGGTAAGGCCAGTCGCAAAGTCGGGGAAACAGAACTGGTAGCCCGTTTAAGCAGAGTGAAGGGTTCGAAGCTTAACCTTGCTGTGGAAAGAGCAGCTTATCAGGTATAAAGCATCTTCGAACCAAATAGCAAATTATATATGAATAACTTCTTATTTCAGTTTTTCTTTTTTCTTAGCAAGCAGTCTTAGCCCGCGCTGCAGCTTTATCGAGCGAAAATGAAATTGCTCAACTTCGGGAAGAGAACGAGGCTCTTCAAAGAAATTTTAACTTCTCCGAAGGTCGAGTATCTCAAATGGACAATGTAATACTAGCGGAGCGAAGGGCTAGGCAAAGCTTGGAGGCTGCGAAGAAGGAGCTCGAAGCAGAAAGAATTGTGCTTCGAGCGGAGATTGAAAGACTGCGGACGGAGGATGCTGCCAAAGGGTCTGAACTTGTAAGGCTACAAGAAGAAGCTGGCCAACTCCGGACTCAGAAGAATGCTTTGACTACGGAGAATGCTAGAATCTCCGGAGTTTTAGCAGAAACGACTTCGGTCAAGGATGCACTTAATGCGGAAAAGCTCAAGTCTGAGAAGGTGGCTTCGGAGGTCATCGAACAGATGCTAGGTGTCTTGGAGTACTTCGGTACTACTGGATCACTACCTTCGGATGACAATGTAACTCTGCTGCGCCGGCTAAAGAGGATCCAAGGAGCAGCGAAGCAAATGAAGACGGCAGGCATGCGTTATGGAGAACTCTCCGGACAAGTGTCTGCCCTTGGAATACTTCGCTACTACGAAGATTTGGGCCGAACAATCACTCCGAGCACAGAGGGCTCCATTATCTTCGACGACGCGAGACTTTTGACTCCTTCCGAAGGCGTAGCTACTGCTTGGCGAGCCTTCCAGACTTCGTGGAGAGCTGAAGGTCGATCTGCGATCAAGGCTTGGATTGATGAAGGCCAACGCCAAAAGCAAGTTCGGAGCCAAGCTTCGAGCAGTCAGCCTCCTCCGAACCCGCAGGTTTAGGATTATTTAGGATTTTTTGATTATGTAAAGCTCATGCTTGTAAACATTTATCAATGAAAGTCTTGTTTGTCATATTTTTAGGCTTTGCCTCTTGTGGAAGATATCGAAGTGTTAGAGCTTAACAGCGAACTTCGCTCACTGTGGAACACCTTCGAACTTCTAAAGAGTTATAAGCGTCCTCGATTTCTTATTCCTCGAGATGACTCCGGCGTTATTGCGCCCGAAGTAATCAAAGACGTATTGTCTTATATCAAAGAGGAAGATAAAGAGATTGACGCAAACACCTCGTCTTCTGAAGACACTAATTGGTCCGAAGACGAAGGTGAAGCCCAAAATAAAAGATCTGAAGATCTTAGAAGCTGGGAAAGAAGCCCCGAGCGGCTTCGAACTTGGGCCGAGCTTCAACAAGAGCAAAAGGATTTTAGAGTTTCGAAGGGGAGGAAGAGAGTTAAACGTAAAGTTCTTAGAACTTCCGATGTTGGAACTAGTCGTTCCACCCCTAGCTCTCGGGACCGAAGAAGTCTCCGATTCCTTCTTGGTATAGATACCAATTTTTCATAATGTAATCTGTAAACACATTTGTTTCAATAATGAATGCCGATTTAAAATTGTCTCCATATTTACTAGCCCCTCTTTGGGTATAAGCAACTTCGAACTGTATTCAAAGATGGTTATGCACAAAGAAAAAACTTCGGAGTACAATTTTTTGGGGGTTCGGAGCCCCTCTGTCATTTTAAAGATCTTTTGAAATCTTATGAAACGTCTTCAACCTTTGTAGTCAGAAGAATGGTAACTTGGTACCTTTGTTTGCTTTACGAAAGAAATCAATTAAGATAACTTCGAGGACACTTTAGTGTCTTAAGAAATTTGTCACTTTGGACTTATATGAACAGACATTCGAAGCTCATGGCTTAAATGCTGTTTTGCTTTAGCCACCTTCGGCTATTTTTGCAGAAGTCTACCAGCCGGAGCTTGGACTTCGCAGAATTTGGCCACCTTGGGCTCTTTTTTTGCAGAAGTCTACCAGCCGGAGCTTGGACTTCGCAGAAATTGTAGCCACCTTCGGCTATTTTTTGCAGAAGTCTACCAGCCGGAGCTTGGACTTCGCAGAATTTGGCCACCTTGGGCTCTTTTTTGCAGAAGTCTACCAGCCGGAGCTTGGACTTCGCAGAATTTGGCCACCTTCGGCTCTTTTTACGGATGTCTGACAAGCTGCAGCTTGGACTCCGCAGATTTTGGCCACCTTCGGCTCTTTTTACGGAAGTCTACCAGCCGAAGCTTGGACTCCGTAGAATGTGGTATTGGCTCTTTTACGGATGCCTACAAGGTATTAGCTTGGGCTCCGGATGGATTTCAGCCACCACACCGGAGGCTTCGACTTTATGGGTACGAAGTCCGGAAATACATCCCAGCTTGATGACACTTCCCTCTCGATCGACTTCCGTCCCAGCGCGTCCGCTCGGGAAACTAGGAGTGTCAAGGGGAAGGGCAAACCACAGGGTGTATGTTTTATTAATTTAGAGGTGATTACAAGCAGATTACAAGGAGCCCTTATGCGAAGTATCGCTTTAGGTGCTCCGCATGCCAAGTATGTGCTAACTCTTCACCTTCTAAATTAGCTAATTTGAATGAACCAGGGCGCCCTGAGCGGACAATTAGATATGGACCTTCCCATTTATTGCCTAACTTCCCTGGTGCTATAATGCTCCGTAGAACAAGATGACCCGGCCTTAACTCGCTGAGCTTAACCTTCGGGTCATACCAAGTCTTCGGCTGCTGATGATACTTTGATAAATTAGCTACAGCTCGAAGTCTTGTTTCTTCTGACAAATCTAACGAAGCTTGTCTTTCTTCTTCGATATCTGGTTCGGTGCTGCGAAATGATCCCCCTTTGAGCTCTGTTGGAGTCATTGCTTCATCTCCGAATAGTAGTCTGAACGGAGTAAAACCTGTGGACCTTGTTTGCGTAGTCCGAATAGACCACAGAATCTTCGGAAGCTCTTCGGTCCACAGTCCCTTTGATAATCCTACTATTCTTCGATTTAGCCCTGATAAAATATTTCCATTGGCTCGCTCAATGGCTCCATTCGACTGAGGATGCCTCACTGCAGCAAAACATAGTTGAATGCCTAGGTCTTCGCAAAACTTCCTGAAGGGTTCTACGTCGAATTGTGTTCCATTATCAACTGTGAGATATCTAGGCACTCCGAACCGGCAAATAATGTTCTTCCAGAAGAATTTCTGTACATTATTCGAAGTGATAGCTGTTAAGGGCTCTGCTTCTACCCACTTAGAAAAATATTCAATGGCTACCACTGCGAACTTCAGATTTCCCTTTGCTAACGGAAAGGGACCAATTAGATCCATACCCCATCTGGCCATAGGCCATACCGGAGCAATGACTTGAAGAGCTGTTGGTGGGCGATGACTCCGTCGACCCATCCACTGGCATCCTTGACAAGTGCGGACCAAGCTCTCCGCATCAGCTGTTATTGTGGGCCAATAAAGCCCCTGGCGAAGTGTTTTTCCTGCCAGAGCTCTAGGGGCTAAATGACTTCCACAAAGGCCTTCGTGAATTTCTCGAAGAATTTCTTGGCCTTCGGCTTGAGATATACATCGGAGTAGAGGGGAACATACTCCGGCCTTGTATAATATACCGTTGATTAACTGATAGTTTCTTGCTCTGAGCTTTAATCTTGACAATTGGGGCTCTTCGGGCAAATTTGTTCCTCCTTGCAAGAGTTCTATGATCGAATCTTTCCAATCTGCACTAGGAATGCAGAGAATCTCTGCAGAAGCAACTTGTGGCACCGAAGGTATATTGAGCTCCTCAAAGAAAGCTTCGTCAGGCACATCCACAGCTCCGGCAGCAGCCTTCGCTAAAATGTCCGCTTGCACATTTTCAGCTCTTGGTATACTCTGAATGGAAATACCCTTGAAATGTGCTTCGATCTTGCGGATTTCTTCCAAGTATTTTGCAAGCTGTGGATGTCGGACTTGGAAACTTTTATCCACGTGCCCTGCTACTATCTGAGAATCTGTTTTTATGATTATCCTTGTAGCCCCTAGAGCACGTGCTTTCCGGAGTCCCAATAAAATTCCTTCGTACTCCGCTATATTATTGGTAGACTTAAAGTTGAGTCTTGCGGAGTACATTGCTCTTTGTCCTGACGGTGAAATTAATACTGCCCCAATGCCTGCTCCGGATGCTTGGAAAGCCCCATCGGAGTAAATAATCCAAACTCCGTCATCTGATTTCTCTGGAGTCAACTTCGCAGGTGGAGTCCACTCTGCTACGAAGTCTGCTAGGACTTGAGACTTGATAGCTGTCCTTGCCAGGAAAGATATGCCGAAGGGTGCTAGCTCTACTGCCCACTTTCCAATCCTTCCAGTGGAATCTTTGCTTCGGAGCATATCTCCTAAAGGATACGAAGTTGGTACAATTACATTATGAGCCAAAAAATAATGTCTTAGCTTTCTCGAAGCCATTATCAGAGCATAAACGAACTTTTCGAGTTCGGAGTATCTTGTCTTCGCTCCTGACAATGCTTCAGATACAAAATAGACAGGATTTTGGACCAACTTCCCATTGATATCTGCTTCTCTGACAAGGACTGCGCTGACAGCTGAACCTGTAGCTGCAAGATACAGGAGTAGGGTTTCGTCCGCAATAGGCACCGTGAGTGTAGCAAGATTGCTGAGATAATTTTTAATATCTTCGAAGCTTTTCTGACACTCCGGTGTCCATGCAAAATCTTCGGACCCTTTCAAAGCTTTAAATATTGGCAAGCTCCTCTCTGCAGACCTTGATAAAAACCTGCTAAGTGCGGCTAGACGTCCAGTCAGCTTTTGCACTTGCTTTAAGTTCTCCGGAGGAGCCATCTTCTGCAGCGCAGTTATTTGAGTAGGGCTAGCTTCAATTCCCCTGCTTGAAACTAAGTACCCTAACAACTTTCCAGCCTTAGCTCCGAATACACATTTTTCGGGGTTAAGATGGATTCCACATGCCCGAAGGCTATTGAGTGTTTCTGCTAAGTCTAGGCTATGTTGGTGCTTTAAAGCACTCTTTATTACAATATCATCCATATAGGCCTCTACATTACGGCCTAGTTGATGACCTAGAGCCTTAGCAACTAATCTTGAAAAAGTAGCCCCGGCATTTCTTAGACCGAAGGGCATTCTTACATAGCAGAAGACTCCCGAAGGAGTTACAAAGCTCGTCTTGATTTCATCTTCGCGCTTCAACCATATTTGATGGTAACCAGAATACGCGTCAAGGAAGCTTAGTAACTCCGAACCTGCAGTGGAGTCAACTAGTTGATCAATTCGGGGCATGGGGTAGGGGTCACGTGGGCACGCTTTATTCAAAGATGTGAAATCAATGCACATGCGCCACTTTCCGGAAGACTTCTTCCTGACGAAGACTGGGTTGGCTAGCCATTCTGTATGGGCCACTTCTCTGATAATCCCAGCTTTCAACAGTTTTTCAACTTCGTCCTTAGCTAAAGCAGCTCTCTCTGCGGACATCTTCCGGAGCCCTTGCCGAACAGGCCGGGCCTTCGGGTTTACAAGCAAACTGTGCTCAATAATATCCCGATCGACTCCGGTGATATCTTCGTCAGACCAAGCGAACACATCCAAGTTTTCTTCTATGACCTTTTCCAAGGAAGTTGCAACTTCAGGAGGTAAATCTTTACCAAATTGAAAAGTGTATTCTTTACCATCTTTAACAATGATCTTCGTTGCAATCTCTCCTTCGGGACTTGGTCTTGGAAATGACTTCTTCGAAGCTTCGGAAGAGGCTGAAAAAATTTCTTCATCATTTTGAACACTGTTTACTTGCCTCGGATCAAGAGGAGGACCATGGACATATTCTGCCCTCTGAGCCATGGCTTGATCTCCGAAGATTGTCAGAACTCCTGATTGTGTGGGCATCTTTATGCACAAGTAGTTGTGATGCGCCACAGCTCCGAACTGATTCAACATGCCTCGTCCGAAGATGACATTATAAGCATACGGGGCATCTACCACATCAAAGATAACTTCTTCAGTTCGGGCTAGTAAACCTTCTCCGAAGGTTACTTCCAGGCCTATCTGGCCAAGTGCATCTAGCGGAGGTCCTGCGAAGCCTTGCAGAGGACGAGCCGCTGGGAGGAGATGCTTCCGGGAAATGCATAACTGATCGAAGGCTTGTACAAGTATGATATCTGCCGAGCTACCTCCGTCAATTAGCACCCTTCGGACTTCTGTCCCTGCAATATCAGCAGTAATAACCAATGGATCTGCATGCGGGAACTTGATACCAGCTGCATCCTCCGCAGAGAAAGATATTGGAACATGAGACCACTCCGGCATTGCAGCTGCAGATGACGAAGTCCCAATGTGGCCTACTTCTCGAACGTACTCTCTTCGCTGTCTCTTGGACATGCTTCCGAGGGTACCTCCTCCGGAGATAGGGAGAACTACTCTCTTCCCTCTATCTTGCCCTTCTTCTTGCTTCGGAGGTGGCATAACATTGGCCACCGGAGGATGCCTTGCAGCATCAAAATTTTCTATCCGCGCCACAGCCTGGACCGGCTTCGGGCGCACTGCTGCTGCTGGACTTCGGTCGGTACTACCTCGGCCCGAAGTTCTCTCCAAATATTCTCCCCGAAGGGTAAGAATAGCCTTGCAGGTGTCGGTTGCATGGCTTCGATTCTCTCCATGAATACAGCAAAAAAGGGTCTGGCCCTTGCCAGCCGTTTTCCCTGGCGGCCTCCAACCGCTGGACTTGTTCCCCGCAGACTGTGGAGCTCTTGGTGCAAACTTCTGCGGGGGTGCAATGTTTAAGACTTCAGAGCGAGGGTGCTTTTGCCCTCTTCTTCTATCATGTTGCACTTCGGAGACTGGTTCTTGCGGCTGAGCCGAAGTCTTCACCTCTGCTTTAACTTCTGTCAATACTGTCGAAGTAGCAGTAGTCCTCCGAAGCCAACCTTCTTCTGACTTCGAGTACTCCTCGAAGTACAACATCAGCTGTGATACTGTGGTGATGCTCTTCCGATGCAGTTTATCCAGAAGGCCTTTATGACTGACGCCTTCTCGAGCCGCATCAACCACCGAGGATGTGGACAGCCCCCGAATTTGCGACTTCGTGTGAGCGAAGCGCTTGAAGTACTGCCTCAATGTTTCTCCGGGGAGCTGTTTCACTTGGAAAAGGCTTCCTGTCGACATGGGGGGCACGAAGGTGCCCTGAAAGTTACTTATAAACTTCCTCTTCAACTGTGACCACGAAGCGATTGATCCTGGCTTTAAAGACCAGAACCATCTCAACGCCACTCCTTGAAGGGCTAACGGGAAGCACTTCGCCATAGTTTCTCTGTCTCCGCCACTAGCCTCAATCGCTAGGGCATAAGAACGTGCAAACTCACTAGGATCTTCGTCTCCGGCATACTTGCAAAGCTTCGAAGCTTTGAACTTCGGATCGAAGCGAACCTTCTGAAGCTCGGGATGCAACGGAGATTCATTGTCATAAGAGGCGTTCTCCGGGGCTTCGGGATAATCAAGATCGTCGTCTTCGGGCACTTATGGGATAGCTGGGGTGGCTTGAGAGCGAAGTCTGTTCGCAGCCTCTTGTCGCCACCTTGCTACCTCGGCTTGAAGATTGGCCATTTGAGTGGCCATGTCTCCAAGGCTATCTTCATCTCCTCCGGAAGGAATTTCCGGGTCTTGAGAGCTAGTATGATCAGTTCGAATCGGAATGGAGGGTGGCAGAGTGGCTCTGGGCGGTCGAAGTATGGAAGGGGTTGGCGGAGAGGTTTCGTATCCTCGAGGGATAGAAGCCCCTTGCGGAGTTTGAGGTGGAGGGATAGTCGAAGACCCTCCGACTTCGACTGTGTCGAAGGGTATCTCTCCGGAGATCCGAGAAGACCTCCGAGTAGGATTGCGAGGTGCGCTCCGCTTAGGAGGCATGATGTAAGAAATTGGTAGAGAACGAAGTTTTTTGAACTAAGTTCCCCACGGACGGCGCCAACTGTTGGCGTAAAAGATTACGCTAACAGGTTTCTGTAGAAAAGAAACTAACAAACGAAGTGTTTGCGAAGCAAACTGTTCTAAGCCTCCGAAAGGATAATAGCTTAGAATAGTTCGAAAGTGTGTATTGAATCACTTGTAATCGGTCCCTATTACAGGATGAAATGGGGGGTATTTATAGGCCTAAACATTAAGGAAAAGACCTATTTACCCCTCTATTACAACCGACATTAAGGAAACTATTCGGTTTCCTTAATAGGGCTAAAATGGTAAAAGACTAATCTAATAGGATAGAAGATAAGTCTTCCATCTTAGCTGGCGGAAAAGATCCTGAAGGGCTTTGGTTCGAAGACATACTTCGAACTAGTGCCTGTCTTCGGGCTTCGAACGAGATTCTGGGCATCTTCGAAGATGGTCTTCGGACAATCTTCGAACTGGTTGACTGTCTTTATGCTGCTTCGGCAATAACCCCGAAGATGAGATATTTTCCCCCAACAGTAGTAAAGTCCCAAACGACAAGTCAAAACGAAAAGTCAAACTAGCTGAGCTCCACATAATACATCACTCAAGAAAAACGAAAAGTCAAAACGACAGCAACTCTGTTGTCTTGTTGTGCCTTTTCCAACCCATAACTATTAGGATGGATTCCGGTACAAATGGAAATGAATCTGCAAACCACTCTTTATCGTATTTTATTTCGAATACAAATATAAAATGAATAATTTGAATATAAATACATATTTAGATGTTTACTTGGTTTAACTTGAAATGTTCATTATTTCACAAAATTTCCAAAAGTTCAAAGTATCCAATATATCAAATTTGAATAATAATTAATAACAAGCAATGATATACAAACTAAGTTTTTAAATAATGCTAGCTAAAATTTATGTATGATAATTTTCTTGAAATATTTTTTAAAAATTTTATCATAGTATCCATGTATAATATTATAATATCATGATAAGTCTCATATTTTTCACACTTTATTTAATTTTTTAGAATTAAAAAAACCTTAAGCTTCACATTACCAATGGAGTGTCGTAATATAGATTTTTAAAATTTCTTTAAATTTAGTAGATAAGAACTAAAAATGGACACAAAATAGTGAATATAAATTTTTTATAAATTTTAGTGCATTATTTTAGGTGCTTGTAGTTCAAATTTCACATATTTAAATTTAAATCCTACAAACACAATTAATGAGTTAAAAAATAGTAAATGGATTTAGAAAAATACAAAAAATTTATATAGAATGAGATATGTTGTATTTTGATTATAAAAAAGTTTCGAGTTTAAATAATGATTTAATCATCAATTTATTTTCAACCATAATCTATTCCTTCTCAAAACTCTAATTCCTCTCAACATAATCTCAACTTTCTTAACATCATGTATCATAACTTTCTTTAAACATTTTCAAAATTTTATCATATTTTCCTTTTTTCATACTTTATTTGATTTTTTAGAATTAAAAATCCCTTAAGCTCCATATTATTAATAGAGTGTCACAACATAGATTTTTAAAATTTATTTAAATTTAGTGGATAAGAAATAAAAATGGACACAAAATAGTACATATGATTTTTCGATAAATTTTAGTGCATTATTTTAGGTACTTGCAGTTCAAATTTCACATATTTCAATCTAAATCCTAGAAACATAATTAATGAGTTAAAAATAGCAAATAGATCTAGAAAACTATAAAAAATTTATATAGAATAAGATATGTTGTATTTTGATTATAAAAAAGTTTCAAGTTCAAGCAAATATTTAACTATCAATTTATTTTCAACCATAATCTATTCCTTCTCAAAACTCTAATTCCTATCAAGAGAATTTCACGTTTCTTAACATCATGTATGATAACTTTCTTTGACCATTTTCAAAATTTTATCATATTATTTAAGTATAATATTATAACACCATAACAAGTCTCGTATTTTTCAGACTTTATTTGATTTTTTTTAAAATTTAAAAACCTTTAAGTTGAACAATACCAATGGAGTGTTGTAACATAGTTTTTCAAATTTATTTAAATTTAGTGGATTAGAACTAAAAATGGACAAAAATAGTGAATATGATTTTTCTATAAATTTTAGTGCATTATTGTAGGTACTTGTAGTTTAAATTTCACATATTTCAATTTAAATCCTTGAAACACAATTAATGAGTTAAAAATAGCAAATGGATCTAGAAAAATACAAAAAAAATTATATGTAAAGATATATGTTGTATTTTTATCATAAAAAAGTTTCAATTTCAAACAAAGATTTAACCATCAATTTATTTTTAACCATAACTTATTCCTGGGGGATTTAATTATTTGCCACTCTTAACATGTGAGTGGCAACAAAAATACCACTCTGAGTCGCTGACGCGTGGGGTCATCTGAGTCACTGACATGTGGTCCATTAATTGACACATGTTAAGAGTGGCAAATAGTTAAATTATCCCTTATTCCTTCTCAAAACTTTAATTCCTCTTAAGAGAATCTCAAGTTTCTTGACATCCTATATGATAACTTTTTTTAAACATATTTGTAGGGGAGTGGAAGTTGTATGGTAGACGTATGTCAGAGGGCCTTGGAAGTATTGGGCCACTGTAGGGCTCCACTATAAATACCCTCCCCCTCTTCGTGTTGTACAGACTAGCAACTTGTGATCCAAGAATACGGCTCTGAGCCACGTCTCTTACTCAAAAACTCTCTCAAAACCTGTCAGCGTAATCTTTTACGCCAACACGGTCAGACCGGCCAGAGAAGTCTGGTAGAACCGAAGGTACACTACTGGTCTGACTAGCAGTGCGAAGCTCTCGCCGAAGGGGCCTTCGGCACACGGATGCGAAGGGGTCCGAAGGTACCCCGAAGGGAACTTCGACCTATCAGTCGGTCAGACCAAGGGTTCAACCCCGGTCGGACCGAAGATCTTCGGAGGCCCCGAAGACGACGCGAAACAGACTCCGACGAAAATTACCTCTGGCACGAAGCAGTCTCCGGCGTGAAGGGCGTTCGAAGTCTCCTGTGGGATCCGGTCGGACCGGCCTCGTGCTGCCGGTCGGACCGTAGCGTGCCGGCATGTTAGATGACGACACGGCACAACCCGGTCAGACCGAGGGGTGACCGCCGGTTGGACCGACTACTCCTAGAAAGTGGCCTCTACGCCCCGGCGACCATCTTCCCATGGATGGATCATGTCCAAACTCCTTGGGGAACTCAAGGGTGACAAAACACTGCAAAAAATACCAAGAGATCAATGTAATTCGGCCAGTGGACCGAATTACCACTAAAAAGCGATAAAACTGTTAGAAATCCGTTACGTGGATGAACAGACGATTCACGAGCGAATCGACAATGACTTACCGTTATTACGACGTGACGGACGGATGGTTTACAGTGCAAACCATCAAAGATGTATGTGCTAGACTAAAACTAGGGCAAAGAAAGTAAATGCGATTCAAGGTAGATAATAGATTGGATCTATTAGGGTTTTTGGGGCTCCTTGAATCGGTCCTTCCTCTATTTATAGAGGTGGGTCATGAGTTCCTAGGGTCTAATCTGAGTTAGACGGGTTCCAAGTCGTCCAAAATTAATTAGGGATAAAATACCCCGAAATCAGTCATTTGGAGTCGGACTCGGGTTGGGCCGGTCTGACCAGGCCTACATGGCCGGTTGGACCGGACTGTGCTGGGTCTCGGCATATTTTCGGTAAAACTACCCAAAAGTGATATTTTGATAGTCTTTGACCATTAATGCCATTTTTTGCTATCAACAAATTTATCATAGTATCTACATATAATATTATACCACCACTATAAGTCTCGTATTTTTTAGAATTTATTTCATTTTTTTGGAATTAAAAAATGAGAAACACGTTGAGATGTTCCTTGGTTTCGAGTCTGTGATGAGTGATTAACAAGTGTCCTTTTGGGCGTAGGGGTCCCTCCGAAGGGGTTCAGAGGTGTTTTACCGAAGGGTTTGGTGTTTGCTGGGTGCAGCTATTGCAGCGGAGTATGTCTGTCAGAGGGATCCGGTAGAATACAATGAAAAGTCTGTACTGAAGGGCTCGATACTTTGGGCGGTAGACCGGAGTGTGTACTGGAGGTTGTTTACCTGGAGAGGTCTCCGGGGTATTGGAAACACTTGTCTGCTTATCGGTGGTGCGTAGGTGACTTCGGAGGAGACGAGACGGTTCACAGCAGGTGAACCTAGGTCAAGCGGGAGGCTTGATTCAAGGCGAGCGGGGAGCTCATCACGGAGGCTGCGTGGGGTCGAGGTCGGTCCTTGGGTCAAGGTGCGCCAAGCAAAGGAAGAAAGTGCGGAGGGTGGCTCCAGATGAAGGTACACCGAGGCAAAGTCCTCGGAGGAGAGGCACTTCGAAGGGTGACTTCGAAGGAGTGACTTCAAAGGATGGCAGGCGAAGTCCTCAGGAATGAGGCAGAGCTCCCAAGTGTCCTCTAGATGGAGACACTTGGAAGGACACCTGACGAAGGGCTCAGAAGTCAAGGTGCATCGAAGGGATGGTCCGGGTAAGGCTCTTCGGGAGTGTCCTCTAAGCAGAGACAGTATGAAGGAGTGCTTATGGAGGTGCTTCATGCGGAGGCGTTGGACGAAGGAGGGACTTCGAAAGGTGGCAAAGGTACTCCGAAGGTGGGGCTTCGGAGTGTGGATGACTTGAGATACTTCGGCCATGTATGGTTTCGGCACACGGACGGACGGAGTTCGAGTTGGGAGTAGTTGCGAAGCCATGGTGGTCCAATCATGAGGTGATGGTGCTTCGTGCGGAGACCTTGGACGGAGGGACTTTGGAAGGTGGAAAATGTACTCCAAAGGTGGGGCTTCATTGTGTTGATGACGAAGTACTTCATCATTCATGATTTTGGTACACAGAGTTTGAGCTAGGAGTAGCTGCGAAGCCATGGTGGTCCACTCTAGAGGTGATGGTGCGAAGACTAAAGGGCTTTGATGGCTTCGGCTCAAAACCATCAATGTATTGAAGACTGACTTCGGTGAAGCGAAGGACTTCGGGTTCGAAGCATGTCATCAAAGCCTCTGCACACTTCGTGTGCGAAGGGGGCTCTAGAAGATTTTGCTTTGCAAAAGCTTGCAAAGTTGATCGTGTCCGCTCTGTAAAAGCTGATGTTGTCTCTTCTACGAACCTGACAAAAGGAGCTTCCAATAAAGTAGACTACCATCTGTACCCCCGTGTCTGGCTGAGACAAAAACGATGTAAACCCTAAGGGTATTGTATTCTATTCACAAGTTAGAGTAGTGCCTATAAAAAGAGAGTCATGCTAGGGGCTAGGGTAACACTGTGCACTCCTATAGAACCTTCTATTTCCTAGTAGACTTGGCCAGCTGCCATAAATTGTTCATGGTACTTGTGAGTTTTTGTGTTCCCTATTCTAGAAATGAAATTTCTATTCTGTTTTCTGTCCATTGCTTGAACTTGTATTTGTGTTTTTGCACCGCATTAGTTAAGTTTACTGCTCTTCACTTCGTTTTGTGCAAATCAGAGTCTTTTCTCCATTTCATTTCTCACGAAGTGTGTTTGTCTCACCTTTATTCGAGTTCTGTGAGTAACTCTGTGTACGTTTGCTCTGTGTAACTCAGAGGCTAGACCTCATCGTTTACAAGCGAAGTACTTTGCGAATCATCCATTCGAGGCTTGTTTTCTTCTGTTAGAAGAAGTCCTCACAATAGTTAGTTCTATCTGTTTTCAGCACTCCGAAGTGCGAAGCCTAGAACCAGTTACTAGTGCGAAGTGTATGTTCGGAGATCTCTAAGGAAAACGGATTTGTGCGAAGTACAGTAGTAATTGCTCGAAGGCACCTCATGTTTGGAGCCTGCACTATTGTTGTTGAGTACAGTGTGATTTTGGGTTTTTAAGTGCGAGCGAAGTGATCTGCACTTCGAACTTTTACCCCATTCGAAGCCTGTGTTCGGAGTGTGTTCGATACCTCTGAACCAGACACTTCGAAGGGTGTGTTCGAAGCCTGTTCAGCATAATAGAATTTTAAAAGCTCCCATTCACCCCCCTCTGGTCTCTAGTTTCGGTCCAACAATTGGTATCAAAGCTTGGTTAAGATCACCAGTTGACCTTAACCGGTTTTGTGATCTTTTGGCGACATGGAAAGACTTAGTAAAATACCTCTGTTCGATGGAACTGACTTCGCATATTGGAAGGTGCGCATGGAGGCTTACTTGCTAAGCCAAGGAAATGCAATATGGGAGATCTTGGGTTCACAATACTCCATCCCTGAAACCCGCACTACTCAGGTAGAAAAGGACCAGTATAATTCTAACTCCAAAGCTAGAAATATAATGTTCATTGGCTTGAGCAGGAGTGAGTTTGATAGGGTTCAGCACCTAAGGATAGCTAGGGAGTTTTGGACTATACTCACTGTCTTTCATGAGGGCTCTAAACAGATCAAGGCTAGGCGCTAGAGCACATACAATTAACAGTATCAACTATTTGTGCAAGTTCCTAGTGAATCTATTGATGCCATGTTTTCACACTTTGATGCGATAGTGAGTAACTTGCAGTCCACTGAGATGCTTTCTTACAATGATCATGACAGGGCTATCAAGCTTCTCTATGCTCTCGATCGTAGAATATGGGAAGTGAAGATATCCAACATTGAGGAATCCATAGGATATGATACATTGACCCGTGATGAACTCTTCAGGAAGCTGAAGTCCATAGAGATTGCCAAGGCATCTCTTGTAGTGCACAGAAACTCTTTGCCTCAGCCTTTGGCATTAGTTTCTGGCTCTAGCCGTGGCATCACTGTAGAACCAAGCTCATCTGGCACTTGTGTTCTTGTAGGTGGTTTTGCATTGTCCTCCCTAGTTTCTGTCACTAAAGAACATGTGGATACTCTGGATGATGAAGAGCTTGCTCTCATTGCCAGAAGGTTTACTCGTTTTCACAATGAGAGACGAGATCAGCGGAGAAGTGGCTTTAGTGGTTGTTTTGAGTTTGGTGACACTTCTCACATAAAGGCCAATTGTCCTAAGCTTAAGAGGAGAGAAAAGAGTGAGCACCCCAAACACCACAAGAATGAGAGGAAACCCTATGTGAAGGGTAAGCGCGACAAGGTGGCTAAGAGGGTAGCCAAGGCCGCTTCTAGAGCATTCGTTGCTGCACTCAGCGACATCGACACTTCCTCAACTAAGGAGTTGAGCTCTGATGAGGAGGAAGAGTCTCCAAGGAAGGAGCAGAAAAAGGAGATGACGGCAAGAGATTTCACCGGCCTTTGCTTCATGGCTGACAATAGTCACAACGACGATGAGTTAGACTCATCTAAGGTACCTCTATCCTATGACCAGCTTTCCATTAAAATTGATGAACTGAATGAGGTAGTTCTTGGTCAGGATAGATTACTTGTTTAGGCCGCTAGAGATAAAAAAGACCTTAGACTTAGGCTAGAATCTGTTTCTACTGATTATGTCATGCTTAAGTCTAAAATTGATGATGCTGAATGTGAATCTTGCACTGTTGTCATGGGTGAGCTTGCTCAGTTGCGTTCTATGCATGCTCAAACTATTGATGAGCTTGAGACTACACAGAAGCAACTTTTAGTGGTGGAGTCTAGACCTATTTCTTCTGATGCTTGTTCAAATTGTCCTTTATTGATTGATAACATTAATTTGAGAGACAAGCATGTTAGGGAGTTAGAGGCTAGATTAGAGAGTGCTAAGTGTTGTAAGGATGTGCAGCCTACTTATCCCACCTGCATCACCGGTAAGGACCAACTTAGTTTTGTTAAGGGCAAGTTGAAAAGATCATGACTGAAAATAAATACATTCTTTTTGTGGTGAACAAATGCAATGAGGGAAAGGGTAGGATGAATTTGCTATTGGCCAAGACCAAGATGTGTGCTGACAGGGCAGAGTTAGCTCTAGGATTGGGTTTTGACAGGATTCCTCTAGATAGTGAGAACAAAATTGTTTTTACCGCACCCACTACCTTAGAGAAAGAGAGAGCTTAGTTAGACACTCCACAGTAAGCTAAGAAACCTACCAATCCTCTCAAGAAAATTCTACCTCCTCCACCCAAGAAAAACATTCAACAGAAACCCAAGGAGCCTATGAGAATTGCTCCTATGACCCAAGCGAGTATACCTAGGAGAGTGTTTCATTGTTCTTACTATCAACGGATGGGTCATTTGGTTGGGTTTTGCTTTCGTCGCATCAAGGACGAGCGACGCTTTTCAGGACATGCATTACCCTTCTCCAGGTATGCATGAGTCTGACTTGTACACACGTCCAAGTTTTGAGTCTCCCCGTGCTTCTCAGAGAGGTTATGTCCCTCGTGGTGTACACCATGTGTGTCATATGGTGCTAGACCATGTGTATGTGGCTTTATATCTCGACAGGTTGGGAGACCTCGTCGTGTATGTGGGTTGCAGCATGTAGGTAGACCTCACACTTTGCATCACTCTATTTTACCTGTGCATAGAGAGTCTACTTTTACTTTGCCTACTGTTCGTATCTCTCAGTGCTAGATGCCTCATCATATTTTCATAAACCCAGCACTAAGCGATCGAGATTTTCTCATTTTGTGTTGGCATCAGACCGAGGCCTGGAGGGCACGTGGATCATGGACTCCGATTGTTCGCGCCATATGACCGGGTATATGTGATGGACAAGGGTATACTAGCAATCGGGGTTGGAGTAGCGGCCTCGGAAAATCTGAATCTCTTAAACATCGCTTCCATCATAGAGTTGACCTTGGGCCTTAGATGATTTGCAAAAGTAGCGCTAACCGCCCGGTCTACTGATGTGGCTATCTGTTGCTCGATGTACTAGGAGGATAGTCGAGGGGATGATAGTGTTACCTTACTCCTAGAGAGGTCGGGGTTGTCGATGTCGTGCTTGAAAAAGCCCCACGAGTCTTGGTGAAGCGCCCAAGTAGGAGAGCGTGTAGCCCCCTCGTCTTGGTCTCTATCTCTGCCCTATCCTCCTTGGAGAGGTCATCAAGGGTGGGAACGATGATGTTGTCGTCGTCAATCTCCACGCTTCCCACCGGATCCATCGCCGTGGAGGGTCCCGTTGATGCAGACGCAATCAATGTACCCATCGCCGATGTAGAAATGCTTGGCATGTTTCTCAACAGTGGAGTCGCCAAAAAGTATGTTGACACTAAAATCCGACGATCAAAGTGCCAAATGCACTAACATGATTCGACTATCCAAAAGCACACGAATACTTGGAGATAACCCCTAAGCGTAACACAACACTGACATTGTGTTCCGACGACCCTTGATAGTGACGAGGGAGCGTGGAGTTGCTAGACAATTAAAAACTATAAAAATATTATTCAATTAACCGAATTGTAGATTAAAATGCCCAATCGGCCAAATCATGGCCAGTTGGACCGAAGCCTAATTGGCGGTCAGACCGGCCAAGGTAAGCCGGTCAGACTGACGCTATACCGCCAGTCAAACTGGCGATGCAGAGGGTTTGGCTGAAGGGGGCCTTCGGCGTAATCTGCGAAGGGGTGGCCGAAGGGGTCTCCGGCCCTCAGCCTACGGTCGGTCAGACCGAAGGGTAGCCTCCGGTCGAACCGGATAGTGGCCGATAGTTTTCCGAAGGGTTCTCTAGCACCGATGCGAAGTGGCCAAATGGGGGCTCCGACCTTTGAACGGTCAGACCGGTGTCAAGGCTCTGGTCTAACCGAAGGGTGCGAGTGCTCCGAAGTTGTGGCTTCGGCGTCCGGTGTGAGGCCTCCCGAGGCCTCCTGCGAGGCCCGGTCTGATCGGCCTCGTGCCGCTGGTAAGACCGTTGCGTGCTAGCGCGTCATGTGACGTGCGGCATGGGCCGGTCAGACCGGGGTTTTTCCTTCGGTCAGACTGACTGGCCCTAGAAAGTGGTCTCCGGGCTCCGGCGACCAACTTAGAGAGGTTGTATGGATCTAAAAATTCTTGGCGATGAATATGAAGAACAAAACACTGCAAAAACACCAAGAAATCGGAGGCAATTTGGCCAAGAGACCGAATTACCGATGAAAATCAATAAAACGATAAACATCCGTTACGTGGATGAAACAGATGATTCACAAGTGAATCAACAAGGCTTACCGTGATTACGACGCGGCAGACAAAGAGTTTACAACGAAAACTCACAAAGATGGACGTTACTTAGCTAATCCTAGGGCAAGGAAAGTAGATTGAACGGTAAAAGTACGATTTAAGGTAAAATAATAGATTAGATCTATTAGGGTTTGGGGGTGGTTGAGAGAGAGCTCCTTGAATCGACCTTTGTTGGACCGAAAACGGCGACCAGAGGGGGGGTGAATGGGAGCTTTTAAAATTTCAGGCTAAAAACAGCCTTCGGTTTTAATCTTGTCTTCTGCGGAACAGGCTTCGAACACTACCTTCGAAGGTCTGGTTCGGAGGTACTTCGACAGCTCCGAACACAGGCTTCGCAGGAGCAAAAGTTCGAAGCCAAGAAGACTTCGCTCCACTTACCACCCTCGAAAATCCACTCTGCTAAGTCAGTGCAGGCTCCGCACACAGGGTGCTTCGAACAGGCTTCGCACTTCACCCTTCGCAAGAGTGGATACCCTGCTGAGGACTTCGACCAAGTACTTGGCAGCAGCAACTGGTGTTGGGCTTCGTACACGAAGGTCTTAACGCACACAAACGGACTTCGCTAAAAGCTTCGACACAAGAAGCAAAACGGGCCTCGATCAGGGCTTCGCTAGTAAGCTGTGAGGACTGGCCTCAAGTTACACAGAGCGACAGCACGCTGAAAAACACTGAGAAACCAAGGGTGGTTTCGGTGTATGTGATGAGTGATTGACAGGATTATTTACCCTCTGTTCGAAGGGTACCTCCGAAGGGGCTTCGGAGGTGGTACCTCCGAAGGGTGTTCGGAGGTGTGTCACCGGAGTGTGTTCGGTGTTTGCTTGCTGCAGCTGTGCAGCGGAGTGTACCTGTCGGAGGGGTCCGACAGTACACGATGACTGGGTTCGTACCGATGGCTTCGGTACTTTGGGCGGTACACCGGAGTGTGTGCCGGAGGATGCTAACCCGGAGAGGTCTCCGGAGTACTGGATACACTTGTTTGCTTGTCGGTGGTGCGCAGGGACTTCGGAGGCGACGGACAGGGTTCGAGCCAGGTGAACTTGGGTCAAGCGGGTGGCTTGATGCCAGGGGAGCGGGGAGCTCCGTCACGGTGGCTGCGAAGGTGGTCCGGGTCGGTCCTCGGGTCGAGGCGTGCCAGGTGAAGGCAGAGAGTGCGGAGCGTGGCTCCGGCTGAAGGTACTCCGAGACAAAGTCCTCGGAAGTGAGGCACTTCGAAGGTACTCCGAATGGAGTGACTTCGGAGTTGGTGGACCAAGTCCTCTGCGGAGGCAAGGTGTTCGAAGTGTGCTCCGGAGGGAGACACTCGAAGGTTACCCGACGAAGGTCTCAGAAGTCGAGGCGCATCGAAGGCATGGTCCGGGTGAGGCTCGTCGAGGAGTGTGCTCGGGAAGAGGCACTGCGACGGAGTGCTCATGGAATGCTTCATGCGGAGGCCTTGGACGAAGGAGGGACTTCGAAGGGTGGTACTCCGAAGGTGGGCTTCGGAGTGAGGTTGACTTGAGGTGCTTCGGCCATGCATGGCTTCGGTACACGGACGGACGGTGTTCGAGCTCGGAGTAGCTGCGAAGCCGTGGTGATCCACTCCGAAGGTGGTGGTGCGAAGGCCCAAGGGCTTTGACGGCTTCGGCTTAAAACCGTCACTGTATCGAAGGAATTCTTCGGCGGAGCGAAGGCCTTCAGGCTGCAGGCTTCTCGCCGAAGCTACCGCACCTTCGGGTGCGAAGGGAGGTTCCAGAAGTCAACTCTGTAAAGGCTGACACTGTCTGTTCTGAAAAAGGCTGACACTGTCCCCTCTGCAGCTGACAGAGAAGCCTCCAAAATAAAGGTGGACTACCTTTTGTACCCCTTAGTTCTGTAGAGACAAATCTGTTGTAAACCCTAGGGGTAAAGTAGTCACTTCCTTAGGATGAAGCCGTGGGCTATAAATATGGGGGCTCGGTAGGTAACATTCAACACTTTGAGCATTTACTGTTGAGCTCCTGTAGACAGACCTCACTGTATTCATTCTGAGTTCAATTTATTTTGTGTTCCTTGTTCAAGCGGCGAAGCCCTGCTTCTGTGTGCTTTTGCTTGAGCTCGTATTGCATACCTCGCTAGTCTTGTGCACCGAAGCTTGTTTTGGCGAAGGGTGTTTTTATCGCGAAGTGTGTTTTACAGTGTGCTGTCGCTCTGTGTAACACGAGGCAAGACCTCGCTGCTTACTAGCGAAGCCCTGTTCTGTTCCCGTAGTGCTTCTTGTGTCGAAGCCCTTAGCATAGTCCATTTGCGTGTGCGTGTAGACCTTCGGGTACGAAGCCCAGCACCCGTTGCTGTCGCCAAGTACTTGGTCGAAGTCCTCAGAGGGCTGTCCACTCTTGCGAAGGGTGAAGTGCGAAGCCTGCTCGAAGCACCTCGTGTGTGGAGCCTGCACTGACTTAGCAGAGTAGATTTTCGAGGGTTGTTAGTGGAGCGAAGTCTTCTTGGCTTCGAACTTTTGCTCCTCCGAAGCCTGTGTTCGAAGGTGTCGAAGTACCTCCGAACCAGACCTTCGAAGGTTGTGTTCGAAGCCTGTTCCGCAGAAGACAGAACCGAACCGTAGGCTAAGTTTTTAGCCAGAAATTTTAAAAGCTCCCATTCACCCCCCCTCTGGTCGCCGTTTCCGGTCCAACAATTGGTATCAGAGCAGGTTAAGATCACCAGTTGACCTTAACCGGTTTTGTGATCTGTTGGCGACATGGATAGAGGCAGTAAAATTCCTCTGTTCGATGGGACAGATTTTGCATACTGGAAGGTGCGCATGGAGGCTTACTTGTTAAGCCAAGGAAATGCAATTTGGGAGATTGTGGACTCACAATACTCCATCCCTGATACCCGCACTACTCAAACCGAAAAAGATCAGTACATTGCCAACTCGAAGGCAAGGAACATATTGTTCATTGGTTTGAGTCGGAGTGAGTTCGATAGGGTGCAGCACCTTAGGACTGCTAGGGAGATTTGGACAACACTCACTGTCTTTCATGAGGGCTCTGCTCAGATTAAGGCCAGGCGCCAAAGCACCTACAATCAACAGTATCAGCTGTTTGTGCAGGCACCTGGTGAATCTGTAGATGCCATGTTTTCTCGGTTTGACGCGATAGTGAGTAACTTGCGATCCAACGGGACGCTTGCTTACAGTGATCACGATAGGGCTATCAAGCTTCTCTATGCTCTTGACCGTAGCATATGGGAAGTGAAGATATCCAGCATTGAGGAGTCCACAGGCTATGACACTCTAACCTGTGATGAACTCTTTAGCAAGCTGAAGTCCACAGAGATTGCCAAGGCATCTCTTGCAGTGCACAGAAGCTCTTTGCCACAGCCATTGGCATTGGTTTCTAGCACTAGCCGTGGCACCACTGCAGAACCAAGCACATCAGGCACTTGTGTTCTTGCAGATGGTTTTGCTTTGTCCTCCCTGGTCTCCGTCACAAAGGAGCAGGTGGACACTCTAGCTGATGATGAGCTTGCTCTCATTGCCCGGAGGTTCACCCGCTTTCATCATGAGAGACGGGATCAGAGGAGAAGTGGTTTTAGTGGCTGTTATGAATGTGGCGACACCTCTCACATTAAGGCCAATTGCCCCAAGGTCAAGAAGAGAGATGAGAGTGACCGCCCCAAATTCCACAAAAAGGAGAGGAAGCCCTTTGTGAAGGGCAAGCGCGGCAAGATGGCTAAGAAAGTAGCCAAGGCCGCTTCCAGAGCTTTTGTTGCTGCTCTCAGCGACATCGACACTTCCTCAACTGAGGAGTCGAGCTCTGAGGAGGAGGAGTCCCCAAGAAGGAGGACAAGAAGGATAAGAAGGGACGTGACTTCACCGGCCTTTGCTTCATGGCCGACAGCGATCACAGCGGCGATGAGCTTGACTCATCTGAGGTAAACCTATCATCTGACCAGCTACTAATTAAATTAGATGAGCTGAATGAAGTAGTGCTAGGTCAGGATAGATTACTTGTGCAAGCCGCTAGAGAAAGAAAAGACTTTAGACTTAGGCTAGAAAATGTATCTACTGAATATGCCATGCTTAAGTCTAAGTATGATGATGCTGAATGTGAATCATGTTCTGTTGTCATGAGTGAGCTTGCTCAGTTGCGTTCTGTACATGCTCAAACTCTCTCTGAGCTTGAGACTGCACAGAAGCAGCTTTTGGAGGTGGATTCTAGACCTCATGATATTATTGATTGCATGAACTGCTCTTTCTTGCGCGATAGCATTTCTTTACGTGATAAGCATGTTCATGATTTAGAGGCTAGATTGGAAAGGGCCGGTAGTTCTAAGGATGTGCAACCTGTTTGTGACACTTGCATCACCCTTAAGGACCAGCTAGGCACTGTCAGAGAGCGAGCTGAAAACCTCATGTCCGAAAATGAATACCTTCTTTCCGTGGTGAACAAATGCACTGAGGGGAAAGGTAGGATGGATTTGCTCTTGGCCAAAACCAAGTTGTGTGCTGACAGAGCAGGGGTAGCTCTAGGTTTGGGTTTTGAGAGGATAGCTTCAGACAGTAAAACCAAAACTGTTTTTACCTCTCCCACCACCCTAGAGAAAGAGAGAGCTCTGTTGGACACCCCACCAGCCAAAAAGCCTACCCATCCACCAAAGAAAACCACTCCTCCTATCAAGATAAATCCTCCCAAGAAAACCACTCAAAAGAAACCCAAGGAGCCTGTGAGAGTTGCTCCTATGACCCATGAGAGTGCCCCCAGGAGAGTGTTTCACTGTTCTTATTGTCAGAGGGCGGGTCATTTGATTGGTTTCTGTTTCCGTCGCATCAAGGATGAGCGACGTGCACAGGCGATGAGCTATCAGGACATGCATTACCCATCTTTAGGTATGCATGAGTCTGAGTTTTACTCTCGTCCTGTTTTAGAGGCTCCTCGTGCTTCTCGGAGAGGTTTTGCTCCTCGAGGTGTTCACCATGTTCCATATGGTGGTAGACCTCGGGCGAGTAGCTTTGTACCTCGTCAGAGTAGGAGACCTCGACATGCTTTCCGTTCTTTGCATGTTGGTAGACCTCGCACTTTGCATCATTCTGATTTTTATGTGCGTAGACCGTCTACCTTTACTGTGCCTACTACTCGTGTCACTCAGTGCTGGATGCCTCGACATTATTTTACTCACCCCAGCACTGAGCGATCGAGACGTTTTCATCATGTGTAGGCGACAGGTCGAGGCTTGGAGGGCACGTGGATCATGGACTCCGGTTGTTCGCGCCACATGACCGGAGATGCAGCTTGGTTCTCCAGCCTCACCACAACCAAGCAAAGGGAACATATCACCTTCGGAAACAATCGAAGGAGTAGAGTGAAAGGTAAAGGTGTGGTAAGAATTAATTCGAACTTCACTCTCAAAGATGTTGCTTTGGTTGAAAACCTGGGATACAATTTGCTGTCTGTATCTCAGTTGCTTGATGAGGGCTTCGAAGTGCGATTTCATCGCGATACTTCGCAAGTGCTCAATTCTGATGGCGTTGTGGTGTGTAAGATCTTCAGGGTTGGGAGAGTTTTTGGAGCTGATTTTTCAGAGTCATCTGGTTCTTCTCATTGTCTTGTTGCTCATTCGACTTCTGAGCTTTGGAAGTGGCATAGGAGACTAGGGCATATGAGCTTTGAGTTGCTCGCTCGTCTGAGCGCCCTAGGTCTGATCCGAGGATTGCCCAAGCTCAAGTTTGAGAAGAATTTAGTTTGCGCTCCGTGTCGACATGGAAAAATGATTGCTGCTTCGCATTCGCCAGTCACCACAGTGATGACTGAACAGCCCGGAGAACTTCTCCATATGGACACTGTAGGTCCTTCTCGGGTTAGTTCTTTAGGCGGCAAGTGGTATGTACTTGTTATTGTCGACGATTTCTCTCGCTACTCTTGGGTCTTCTTTCTTGCCAGCAAGGATGAAGTGTTTTCACACTTTCGGAGCTTGGCTTTGAGACTTTTCACTGAACTCCCAGGTGCATTAAAATTCATTCGAAGCGATAATGGCACCGAGTTCAAAAATAGTCTCTTTGTTGATTTTTGCATGGAGCATGGCATAGAACATCAATTCTCTGCTCCGCGGGTTCCTCAACAGAACGGTGTTGTTGAGAGGAAAAACCGCACTTTGGTTGAGATGGCTAGGACGATGCTTGATGAGCATAGGACTCCTAGAAAATTCTGGGCTGAGGCCATGAACACTGCTTGTTACATCTCAAACCGAATTTTCTTGCACTCAATTTTAAATTTGACATCTTATGAGCTGCGTTTTGGGAGACAGCCCAAGGTTACTCATCTTCGAGTTTTTGGCTGTCGCTGCTTTATCCTAAAACGTGGTAACTTGGATAAATTTGAGTCGCGATCTTCTGACGGGATCTTTTTGGGTTATACAACTCATGGTCATTCTTATCGTGTTTATAACTTGGAAACTAACACTGTCATCGAGTCATGTGATGTGACTTTTGATGAATCGACCCCCTCTGTTAGTTCTGCTTTTGAACAGGCAAATGAACACGACATGGAACAGACCTTATTCGAAGACGAAGATCCCGGAGAATTCGAGGATGATCCCCCACTACCCTCGACATCAACCCCCGAAGCTGACCCCGCTTCTACTACTTCGGCACGAGGTCCCGAAGCGACTACCTCAACATCGGTCATCTTGGACCACTCCAACGCACAAGTTGAGGGGGAGACTGCATCCCGCCGTGAGGCTCCACATCATGTCCAAAGGATGCACCCTCCCGAGCAGATCATTGGTGAGCTTGATCAAAGGGTAACACGTTCTCACGCTCACTTCACTAATGCTGCTTTTGTTGCTTCTTTCGAGCCCTTAGATGTTAGTCATGCACTTTCTGATTCTAGTTGGATCAATGCCATGCATGAGGAACTTGAAAATTTTGAGAGAAACCAAGTCTGGACTTTAGTTGATCCTCCACCAAATGTTCATTTCATTGGAACAAAATGGATTTTCAAAAATAAACAAGGGGAGGATGGAACAATTGTTAGAAATAAGGCCAGACTAGTAGCTCAGGGCTTTTCTCAACTAGAAGGGATTGATTTTACTGAAACTTTTGCACCTGTTGCACGCCTTGAGGCCATTAGGATTTTGCTTGCCTTTGCGACATCCCGGGGATTCAAACTCTATCAAATGGATGTCAAAAGTGCTTTTCTTAATGGCTTCATAGGTGAAGATGTTTATGTAAAACAACCCCCTGGTTTTGAAAACCCCAAGTACCCACATAAAGTCCTTAAACTTCATAAGGCTCTTTATGGACTCAAGCAGGCCCCTCGGGCATGGTATGATAGACTTAAGTCTTTCTGCTTGAGCGAGGGTATTTAATGGGCTCTGTTGATAAAACACTGTTTACTCTCAAGCATGGCAAAGATTTCCTCCTAGTGCAGATTTATGTGGATGATATCATCTTTGGTGGCTCTTCTCATGCTTTGGTTGCCGAGTTTGCAGATACCATGAGCAGGGAATTTGAAATGTTGATGATGGGTGAACTCACCTTTTTCCTTGGTTTGCAAATCAAGCAAAACAAACAAGGTACTTTCGTCACCAGACGAAGTACACCAAGGACCTGCTCAAGAAGTTCGACATGTCCGATGCGAAGCCCCTCGCCACTCCAATGGCTACATCTGTAGCATTGGACCCTGACGAAGATGGAGAAGCTTTTGATCAGAAGGAGTACCGGAGCATGATTGGCTCCCTACTCTACTTGACTGCCACGAGGCCGGACATACACTTCGCTGTGTGTCTGTGCGCTCGTTTTCAGGCTTCACCACGAGCTTCGCACCGCCAAGCGGTTAAGCGCATTCTAAGGTATCTCAAGCACACCCTTGAATTTGGCATATGGTATTCATCGTCTTCATCTTTATGTCTTAGAGGTTATTCAGATGCGGATTTTGCTGGGTGTAGAATTGATAGGAAGAGTACCTCTGGTACTTGTCATTTTCTGGGTACGTCTCTGGTTTGCTGGTCTTCCCGCAAACAGTCTAGTGTTGCTCAATCGACGGCTGAGGCCGAATATGTTGCTGCAGCTAGCTGTTGCTCTCAGATTTTGTGGATGGTTTCCACTTTGCGGGATTTCGGGTTAGATTATAAGAGTGTTCCACTTTTCTGTGATAACACTAGTGCTATTTGTATTGCAAACAACCCGGTTCAGCACTCCAGAACCAAACACATTGATGTACGATATCATTTTCTCAGAGATCACAATGAGAAGGGTGATATTGAACTTCAATATGTTGATACCCAACACCAGCTTGCCGACATTTTTACAAAACCCCTCGATGCATCTCGATTTGCTTACTTGCGTGGGGAACTTGGTATTTGTCATCCCTACGGTATTTTGTGAGGGGGAGCTGATTTTAATTGTCTTGCATATGCTCATTATGTGTGGAATTGCATTTACATCTTTTGCTATTATATGCCTGCTTTTAATTCAAAGAAATCATGACAGCTCAGCTCTATGAAATATGTCTGGAACATTGATTATGCATGATGTTTTATTTTCTAAAAATCAAAACTTGCTCACCACATAATCTTGTATCTAGCTTGTTTAGGCTGGACTGCTTTTCGCTATCTTTTATCTACTTGACAGCAAGACACTGTTCCTTGGATGCTAAAATTTGCAACTTGCAAAATGAGTTCTTTATTCATGGATATTCATCAAAATATTTAAGTCATCTGAATCAAAATCAAAAATCCATGATTTGCCTGGTTTAAATGAAAAGATCCAGGAGGGTTTGTTTGTCGCACTACTCTATTCTAGACTGCTTACCATTGCACTTTGGTCTGAACTGGGATAGTTTAGTGTATGCCAAAATCACTGCCTTAAGCTTCAGATGGCTTTCCTGCCTAGGCTTGGCTTGATTGGAAAGTATAAGGTGGACAAACAAATAACCCCTGGCATTAAGAAAAGAACAACAAATTTATTTGCTCATCAAAGTTGCTCTCAAAAGCTTCTTTTTGAATAAGACTTGTCTGTCTAGAGTAGAAATTGTTAGCTTTGCGCAGTCCTTGCCTTCTCATGTCTAGCTACTGTGATTAAGTGGTGATGCTTTTTACTTCAAAAATGACAAAATCACATGCCATCATCTTGTTTCACAGATTGTTAAATTGAGCTGAGCACATGATCATTTGTGTTAATTTTGGCATATTTTTGCATTATATGTCTTTGCAATTCTATTCATTTCGCAGCTTTGCATCTTTTGAATGCTCCTTGATGCTTGCATTGCCAAAGGGGGAGAGATTTTGCTATGTTTTCTGCTGCAAGAAGGCATTATTTCTACAGGGGGAGAGATTTTTGACATAAAGGGGGAGAAAAATTTGCTCAACTCAGGGGGAGTTTTTATCCAAAGGGATTTTTGCCGAAGGGGCTTTTACTCTTTTACAAAGGGGGAGAAAAATTCTTTTATCAAGTGACATGCTTTGGCTCTTTTTGAGTTTTTATGGTCACTTGTGTGCTGAAAGTTTTTTAAATTTTCTTGAACTTGGATTTGGTTGTCAATGCACTCATCAAGGGGGAGATTGAGAAACCAAGGGTGGTTTCGGTGTATGTGATGAGTGATTGACAGGATTATTTACCCTCTGTTCGAAGGGTACCTCCGAAGGGGCTTCGGAGGTGGTACCTCCGAAGGGTGTTCGGAGGTGTGTCACCGGAGTGTGTTCGGTGTTTGCTTGCTGCAGCTGTGCAGCGGAGTGTACCTGTCGGAGGGGTCCGACAGTACACGATGACTGGGTTCGTACCGATGGCTTCGGTACTTTGGGCGGTACACCGGAGTGTGTGCCGGAGGATGCTAACCCGGAGAGGTCTCCGGAGTACTGGATACACTTGTTTGCTTGTCGGTGGTGCGCAGGGACTTCGGAGGCGACGGACAGGGTTCGAGCCAGGTGAACTTGGGTCAAGCGGGTGGCTTGATGCCAGGGGAGCGGGGAGCTCCGTCACAGTGGCTGCGAAGGTGGTCCGGGTCGGTCCTCGGGTCGAGGCGTGCCAGGTGAAGGCAGAGAGTGCGGAGCGTGGCTCCGGCTGAAGGTACTCCGAGACAAAGTCCTCGGAAGTGAGGCACTTCGAAGGTACTCCGAATGGAGTGACTTCGGAGTTGGTGGACCAAGTCCTCTGCGGAGGCAAGGTGTTCGAAGTGTGCTCCGGAGGGAGACACTCGAAGGTTACCCGACGAAGGTCTCAGAAGTCGAGGCGCATCGAAGGCATGGTCCGGGTGAGGCTCGTCGAGGAGTGTGCTCGGGAAGAGGCACTGCGACGGAGTGCTCATGGAATGCTTCATGCGGAGGCCTTGGACGAAGGAGGGACTTCGAAGGGTGGTACTCCGAAGGTGGGCTTCGGAGTGAGGTTGACTTGAGGTGCTTCGGCCATGCATGGCTTCGGTACACGGACGGACGGTGTTCGAGCTCGGAGTAGCTGCGAAGCCGTGGTGATCCACTCCGAAGGTGGTGGTGCGAAGGCCCAAGGGCTTTGACGGCTTCGGCTTAAAACCGTCACTGTATCGAAGGAATTCTTCGGCGGAGCGAAGGCCTTCAGGCTGCAGGCTTCTCGCCGAAGCTACCGCACCTTCGGGTGCGAAGGGAGGTTCCAGAAGTCAACTCTGTAAAGGCTGACACTGTCTGTTCTGAAAAAGGCTGACACTGTCCCCTCTGCAGCTGACAGAGAAGCCTCCAAAATAAAGGTGGACTACCTTTGTACCCCTTAGTTCTGTAGAGACAAATCTGTTGTAAACCCTAGGGGTAAAGTAGTCACTTCCTTAGGATGAAGCCGTGGGCTATAAATATGGGGGCTCGGTAGGTAACATTCAACACTTTGAGCATTTACTGTTGAGCTCCTGTAGACAGACCTCACTGTATTCATTCTGAGTTCAATTTATTTTGTGTTCCTTGTTCAAGCGGCGAAGCCCTGCTTCTGTGTGCTTTTGCTTGAGCTCGTATTGCATACCTCGCTAGTCTTGTGCACCGAAGCTTGTTTTGGCGAAGGGTGTTTTTATCGCGAAGTGTGTTTTACAGTGTGCTGTCGCTCTGTGTAACACGAGGCAAGACCTCGCTGCTTACTAGCGAAGCCCTGTTCTGTTCCCGTAGTGCTTCTTGTGTCGAAGCCCTTAGCATAGTCCATTTGCGTGTGCGTGTAGACCTTCGGGTACGAAGCCCAGCACCCGTTGCTGTCGCCAAGTACTTGGTCGAAGTCCTCAGAGGGCTGTCCACTCTTGCGAAGGGTGAAGTGCGAAGCCTCCTCGAAGCACCTCGTGTGTGGAGCCTGCACTGACTTAGCAGAGTAGATTTTCGAGGGTTGTTAGTGGAGCGAAGTCTTCTTGGCTTCGAACTTTTGCTCCTCCGAAGCCTGTGTTCGAAGGTGTCGAAGTACCTCCGAACCAGACCTTCGAAGGTTGTGTTCGAAGCCTGTTCCGCAGAAGACAGAACCGAACCGTAGGCTAAGTTTTTAGCCAGAAATTTTAAAAGCTCCCATTCACCCCCCCTCTGGTCGCCGTTTCCGGTCCAACAAACACACTTCGCACAAAGTCAACCTTCGCCTAGACAGGCTTCGGTTGCACTACAACTAGCGAGGTATGTAACGCAAGCTCAAGCAAAAAGCACAGGAAGCAGGGCTTCGCTGCTTGAACAGGGAACACAAATAAATTGAACTCTGGATGAATACAGCGAGGTATGTGGCTACAGGAGCTCAACAGTAAATGCTCAAAGTGTTAAATGTTACCTACCGAGCCCCCATATTTATAGTCCACAGTTCACCCAAAGGAAATGACTACTTTACCCCTAGGGTTTACAAAGGATTTGACTCTACAGAACTAAGGGGTACAAAAGGTAGTCCACCTTTATTCTGGAGGCTTCTCTGTCAGCTTTGCAGAGGGGACAGTGTCAGCCTTTTACAGAACAGACAGTGTCAGCCTTTGCAGTCTTTGACCTTCTGGAATCCTCCCTTCGCACGCGAGGGTGCGGTAGCTTCGGCGAGAAGCCTTGAGCCTGATGGCCTTCGCTTCGCCGAAGATGGCCTTCGATACAGTGACGGTTTTGAGCCGAAGCCGTCAAGCTCCTTGGGCCTTCGCACCAACACCTCCGGAGTGGACCACCACGGCTTCGCAGCTTCAACCAGCTCGAACTCCGTCAGTCCGTGTCCCGAAGCCATGCAGGCCGAGCACCTCAAGTCACCTTGCTCCGGAGCTAGCCTCGCTCCGAAGCCTTCCTCACTCCGAAGCCCCACCTTCGGAGTACCACCCTTCGAAGTCCCTCCTTCGTCCAAGGCCTCCGCATGAAGCATTCCATGAGCCCTTCGTCGCAGTGTCTCTCCCCGAGCACACTCCTCGACGAGCCTCACCCGGACCATGCCTTCGATGCGCTCTCGACTTCTGAGACCTTCGTCGGGTACCTTCGAATGTCTCTCTCCGGAGCACACTTTGAACACCTTGCCTCCGCAGAGGACTTGTTCCAACCAACTCCGAAGTCACTCCATTCGGAGTACCTTCGAAAGTGCCTCACCTCCGAGGACTTTGTCTCGGAAGTACCTTCAGTCGGAGCCACCACTCGCACTCTCTGCCTTCACCCTGGCACGCCTCGACCCGAGGACCGACCCGGACCACCTTCGCAGCCACCGTGACGGAGCTCCCGCTCCCCTGGCATCAAGCCTCCCGCTTGACCCAGGTTCACCTGCCGCGAACCTTGTCCGTCGCCTCCGAAGTCCCTGCGCACCACGACAAACAAACAAGTGTTTCCAGTACTCCGGAGACCTCTCCGGGTTAGCAACCTCGGCACACACTCCGGTGTACCGCCCAAAGTACCGAAGCCTTCGGTACAACCCCAGTCATCGTGTACTGTCGGACCCCTCCGACGAGCACACTCCGCTGCCACAGCTGCAGCAAGCAAACACCGAACACCCTTCGGTGAGACCACCTCCGAACACACTTCGGAGGTCCAACCTCCGAAACCCCCTCGGAAGTACCCTTCGAACAGAGGGTAAAATCCTGTCAATCACTCATCACAAAACACCGAAACCAAACCTTGGTTTTCTCAATCTCCCCCTTGATGAGTGCATTGACAACCAAATCAAGTTCAAGAAAATGTAAAAATTTTCAGCTCACAAGTGACCATAAAAACTCAGAAAGAGCCAAATCATGTCACTTGACAGAAGAATTTTCCTCCCCCTTTCTCACAAGAGTAAAAGCCCTTTGGCAATAAAAACTCCCCCTGAGTTAAGTTTTCCCTTTGGCAACAAAGAAATCTCTCCCCCTTTAGTCAAATTTTCTCCCCTGAAACTTATATGGAATTTCTCCCCCTTTGGCAATGCAAGCATCAAGGAGCATGTAAAAGATGCAAAGCTTTGAAATGAGCAGAATTGCAAAGACATATGAAGCAAAAATATGCCAACAATACACCAATGATCATGGGCTCAGCTCAAATTACTATTCTCTAAAAGCATGATGAAGCATGTGATTTGAACATTTGTGAAATAAAGCATCACCACTTAGTCAAGGAAACTAGACAAGTAAGAGCAAGGACTGCGCAAAGCTAGTCAATTTCTACTCTAGACAAAACAAGTCCAGTTCAAATGGAGCTTGAAAAGCCAAACTTGTTAATCAATGAATTTTGTTGTTCTTGTTCTTAGTGCCAGGGGTTATTTGTTTGTCCACCTTATACTTTCCAATCCGGCCAAACCTAGGCATGAAGCCATAAGAAGCTTAAGGCAAAGATTTTGGTATACACTACACTATTCCAGTTCAGACCAATGTGCAATGGTAAGCAGTCCAATTGTTTGAATTTAACTAAGTGAGCCAATTGTTTGGCACTTAAGGAATATCCATGAAAAGGTATAGCAATTTTTCAAGCTGCAATTTTTAGCATCAATGAACCAGTGTCTTGCTATCAAGCAGATAAAAGATAGCTAAAACAGTCCTGCCTAAACATGCTAGATTCAAGACTAACAGTGAGCATGATTTGATTTTTGAAAAGAAAACATCATGCACATGAATGTTTCAGATTGATTAAAAGAGCTGAGCTGTCATTATTTCATGAATTATAAGCAGGCATATAAGTGCAAAAGATGTAAATGCAATTTTAGCACAATTAGCAAAGGCACATCCATCTAAAACAGCTCCCCCTCACAAATGCGTAAGGGTGACAAATGCCAAGTTCCCCACGCAAGTAAGCAAATCGAGAAGCATCGAGGGGTTTTGTAAAAATGTCGGCAAGCTGGTGTTGGGTACAAATATTGAAGTTCAATATCACCCTTCTCATTGTGATCTCTGAGAAAATGATATCTCCGTCAATAATGTGTTTGGTTCTGGAATGCTGAACCGGGTTATTTGCAATACAAATAGCGCTAGTGTTATCACAGAATAGTGGAACACTCTTATAATCTAACCCGAATCCCGCAAAGTGGAAACCATCCACAAATCTGTGAGCAACAGCTAGCTGCAGCAACATATTCGGCCTCAGCCGTGATTGTGCAACACTAGACTGTTTGCGGGAAGACCAGCAAACCAAGAAGTACCCAGAAAATGACAAGTACCAGAGGTACTCTTCCTATCAATTCTACACCAGCAAAGTCCGCATCGGAATAACCTCTAAGACATAAAGATGAAGACGATGAATACCATATGCCAAATTCAAGGGTGTGTTTGAGATACCTTAAGATGCGCTTAACCGCTTGGCGGTGCGAAGCTCGTGGGTGAAGCCTGAAACTGAGCGCACAGACACACAGCGAAGTGTATGTCCGGCCTCGTAGCAGTCAAGTAGAGGAGGGAGCCGATCATGCTGCGGAACTCCTTCTGATCTACGACTTCTCCATCATCGTCAGGGTCCAATGCTACAGATGTAGCCATTGGAGTGGCGAGGGGCTTCGCATCGGACATGTCGAACTTCTTGAGCAGGTCCTTGGTGTACTTTGTTTGGTGGACAAAAGTACCTTGTTTGCTTTGCTTGATTTGCAAACCAAGGAAAAAGGTGAGTTCACCCATCATTGACATTTCAAATTCCCTGCTCATGGTATCTGCAAACTCGGCAACCAGAGCATGAGAAGAGCCACCAAGATGATATCATCCACATAAATCTGCACTAGGAGGAAATCTTTGCCATGCTTGAGAGTAAACAAAGTTTTATCAACAGAGCCCATCAAATACCCTCGCTCAAGCAGAAAAGACTTAAGTCTGTCATACCAAGCCCGAGGGGCCTGCTTGAGTCCATAAAGAGCCTTATGAAGTTTAAGGACTTTATGTGGGTACTTGGGGTTTTCAAAACCAGGGGGTTGTTTTACATAAACATCTTCACCTATGAAGCCATTAAGAAAGCACTTTTGACATCCATTTGATAGAGTTTGAATCCCGAGATGTCGCAAAGGCAAGCAAAATCCTAATGGCCTCAAGGCGAGCAACAGGTGCAAAAGTTTCAGTAAAATCAATCCCTTCTAGTTGAGAAAAGCCCTGAGCTACAAGTCTAGCCTTGTTCCTAACTATAGTCCCCATCCTCCCCTTGTTTGTTTTTTAAAAATCCATTTTGCTTCCAATGAAATGAACATTTGGTGGTAGGATCAACTAAGTCCTGACTTGGTTTCTCTCAAATTTTCAAGTTCCTCATGCATGGCATTGATCCAACTAGAATCAGAAAGTGCATGACTAACATCTAAGGGCTCGAAAGAAGCAACAAAAGCAGCATTAGTGAAATGGGCATGAGAACGAGTTACCCTTTGATCAAGCTCACCAATGATCTGCTCGGGAGGGTGCATCCTTTGACATGATGTGGAGCCTCGCGGCGGGATAATCTCCCCCTCAACCTGTGCGTTGGAGTGGTCCAAGATGACCGATGTTGAGGTAGTCGCTTCGCGGACCTCGGGCCGAAGTAGTAGAAGCGGGGTTCAGCTTCGGGGGTTGATGTCGAGGGTAGTGGGGGTTCATCCTCAAATTCTCCGGGATCTTCTTCTTCAAAGATGTCTGTTCCATGTCGTGTTCATTTCCCTGCTCAAAAGCAGAACTAACAGAGGGGGTTGATTCATCAAAAGTCACATCACATGACTCGATGACAGTGTAGTTTCCAAATTATAAACACGATAAGAATGACCATGAGTAGTATACCCAAAAAGATCCCGTCCAGAAGATAGCGACTCAAATTTATCCAAATTGCCACGTTTTAGGATAAAGCAGCGATAGCCAAAAACTCAAGATGAGTAACCTTGGGCTGTCTCCCAAAACGCAGCTCATAAGATGTCAAATTTAAAATTGAGCGCAAGAAAATTCGGTTTGAGATGTAACAAGCAGTGTTCATGGCCTCAGCCCAGAATTTCTAGGAGTCCTATGCTCATCAGCATCGTCCTAGCCATCTCAACCAAGGTGCGGTTTTTTCCTCTCAACAACACCGTTTTGTTGAGGAACCGCTGAGCAGGAGAATTGATGTTCTATGCCATGCTCCATGCAAAAGTCAACAAAGAGACTATTTTTGAATCAGTGCCATTATCACTTCGAATGA
>JAAALK010000287.1:12294274-12337161 GCA_019279435.1 Zizania palustris
GCTGAACACATGACATTTGTGTTAATTTTGGCATATTTTTGGCATTATATGTCTTTGCAATTCTATTCATTTCGCAGCTTTGCATCTTTTGAATGCTCCTTGATGCTTGCATTGCAAAGGGGGAGAGATTTTGCTATGTTTTCTGCTGCAAGAAGGCATTATTTCTACAGGGGGAGAGATTTTGACATAAAGGGGGAGAAAAATTTGCTCAACTCAGGGGGAGTTTTTATCCAAAGGGATTTTTGCCGAAGGGGCTTTTACTCTTTTACAAAGGGGGAGAAAAATTCTTTTATCAAGTGACATGCTTTGGCTCTTTTTGAGTTTTTATGGTCACTGTGTGCTGAAAGTTTTTTTAAATTTTCTTGAACTTGGATTTGGTTGTCAATGCACTCATCAAGGGGGAGATTGAGAAACCAAGGGTGGTTTCGGTGTATGTGATGAGTGATTGACAGGATTATTACCCTCTGTTCGAAGGGTACCTCCGAAGGGGCTTCGGAGGTGGTACCTCCGAAGGGTGTTCGGAGGTGTGTCACCGGAGTGTGTTCGGTGTTTGCTTGCTGCAGCTGTGCAGCGGAGTGTACCTGTCGGAGGGGTCCGACAGTACACGATGACTGGGTTCGTACCGATGGCTTCGGTACTTTGGGCGGTACACCGGAGTGTGTGCCGGAGGATGCTAACCCGGAGAGGTCTCCGGAGTACTGGATACACTTGTTTGCTTGTCGGTGGTGCGCAGGGACTTCGGAGGCGACGGACAGGGTTCGAGCCAGGTGAACTTGGGTCAAGCGGGTGGCTTGATGCCAGGGGAGCGGGGAGCTCCGTCACAGTGGCTGCGAAGGTGGTCCGGGTCGGTCCTCGGGTCGAGGCGTGCCAGGTGAAGGCAGAGAGTGCGGAGCGTGGCTCCGGCTGAAGGTACTCCGAGACAAAGTCCTCGGAAGTGAGGCACTTCGAAGGTACTCCGAATGGAGTGACTTCGGAGTTGGTGGACCAAGTCCTCTGCGGAGGCAAGGTGTTCGAAGTGTGCTCCGGAGGGAGACACTCGAAGGTTACCCGACGAAGGTCTCAGAAGTCGAGGCGCATCGAAGGCATGGTCCGGGTGAGGCTCGTCGAGGAGTGTGCTCGGGAAGAGGCACTGCGACGGAGTGCTCATGGAATGCTTCATGCGGAGGCCTTGGACGAAGGAGGGACTTCGAAGGGTGGTACTCCGAAGGTGGGCTTCGGAGTGAGGTTGACTTGAGGTGCTTCGGCCATGCATGGCTTCGGTACACGGACGGACGGTGTTCGAGCTCGGAGTAGCTGCGAAGCCGTGGTGATCCACTCCGAAGGTGGTGGTGCGAAGGCCCAAGGGCTTTGACGGCTTCGGCTTAAAACCGTCACTGTATCGAAGGAATTCTTCGGCGGAGCGAAGGCCTTCAGGCTGCAGGCTTCTCGCCGAAGCTACCGCACCTTCGGGTGCGAAGGGAGGTTCCAGAAGTCAACTCTGTAAAGGCTGACACTGTCTGTTCTGAAAAAGGCTGACACTGTCCCCTCTGCAGCTGACAGAGAAGCCTCCAAAATAAAGGTGGACTACCTTTTGTACCCCTTAGTTCTGTAGAGACAAATCTGTTGTAAACCCTAGGGGTAAAGTAGTCACTTCCTTAGGATGAAGCCGTGGGCTATAAATATGGGGGCTCGGTAGGTAACATTCAACACTTTGAGCATTTACTGTTGAGCTCCTGTAGACAGACCTCACTGTATTCATTCTGAGTTCAATTTATTTTGTGTTCCTTGTTCAAGCGGCGAAGCCCTGCTTCTGTGTGCTTTTGCTTGAGCTCGTATTGCATACCTCGCTAGTCTTGTGCACCGAAGCTTGTTTTGGCGAAGGGTGTTTTTATCGCGAAGTGTGTTTTACAGTGTGCTGTCGCTCTGTGTAACACGAGGCAAGACCTCGCTGCTTACTAGCGAAGCCCTGTTCTGTTCCCGTAGTGCTTCTTGTGTCGAAGCCCTTAGCATAGTCCATTTGCGTGTGCGTGTAGACCTTCGGGTACGAAGCCCAGCACCCGTTGCTGTCGCCAAGTACTTGGTCGAAGTCCTCAGAGGGCTGTCCACTCTTGCGAAGGGTGAAGTGCGAAGCCTCCTCGAAGCACCTCGTGTGTGGAGCCTGCACTGACTTAGCAGAGTAGATTTTCGAGGGTTGTTAGTGGAGCGAAGTCTTCTTGGCTTCGAACTTTTGCTCCTCCGAAGCCTGTGTTCGAAGGTGTCGAAGTACCTCCGAACCAGACCTTCGAAGGTTGTGTTCGAAGCCTGTTCCGCAGAAGACAGAACCGAACCGTAGGCTAAGTTTTTAGCCAGAAATTTTAAAAGCTCCCATTCACCCCCCCTCTGGTCGCCGTTTCCGGTCCAACAAACACACTTCGCACAAAGTCAACCTTCGCCTAGACAGGCTTCGGTGCACTACAACTAGCGAGGTATGTAACGCAAGCTCAAGCAAAAAGCACAGGAAGCAGGGCTTCGCTGCTTGAACAGGGAACACAAATAAATTGAACTCTGGATGAATACAGCGAGGTATGTGGCTACAGGAGCTCAACAGTAAATGCTCAAAGTGTTAAATGTTACCTACCGAGCCCCCATATTTATAGTCCACAGTTCACCCAAAGGAAATGACTACTTTACCCCTAGGGTTTACAAAGGATTTGACTCTACAGAACTAAGGGGTACAAAAGGTAGTCCACCTTTATTCTGGAGGCTTCTCTGTCAGCTTTGCAGAGGGGACAGTGTCAGCCTTTTACAGAACAGACAGTGTCAGCCTTTGCAGTCTTTGACCTTCTGGAATCCTCCCTTCGCACGCGAGGGTGCGGTAGCTTCGGCGAGAAGCCTTGAGCCTGATGGCCTTCGCTTCGCCGAAGATGGCCTTCGATACAGTGACGGTTTTGAGCCGAAGCCGTCAAAGCTCCTTGGGCCTTCGCACCAACACCTCCGGAGTGGACCACCACGGCTTCGCAGCTTCACCCAGCTCGAACTCCGTCAGTCCGTGTCCCGAAGCCATGCAGGCCGAAGCACCTCAAGTCAACCTTGCTCCGGAGCTAGCCTCGCTCCGAAGCCTTCCTCACTCCGAAGCCCCACCTTCGGAGTACCACCCTTCGAAGTCCCTCCTTCGTCCAAGGCCTCCGCATGAAGCATTCCATGAGCCCTTCGTCGCAGTGTCTCTCCCCGAGCACACTCCTCGACGAGCCTCACCCGGACCATGCCTTCGATGCGCCTCGACTTCTGAGACCTTCGTCGGGTACCTTCGAATGTCTCTCTCCGGAGCACACTTTGAACACCTTGCCTCCGCAGAGGACTTGTTCCAACCAACTCCGAAGTCACTCCATTCGGAGTACCTTCGAAGTGCCTCACCTCCGAGGACTTTGTCTCGGAGTACCTTCAGTCGGAGCCACACTCCGCACTCTCTGCCTTCACCTGGCACGCCTCGACCCGAGGACCGACCCGGACCACCTTCGCAGCCACCGTGACGGAGCTCCCCGCTCCCCTGGCATCAAGCCTCCCGCTTGACCCAGGTTCACCTGCCGCGAACCTTGTCCGTCGCCTCCGAAGTCCCTGCGCACCACCGACAAACAAACAAGTGTTTCCAGTACTCCGGAGACCTCTCCGGGTTAGCAACCTCCGGCACACACTCCGGTGTACCGCCCAAAGTACCGAAGCCTTCGGTACACACCCAGTCATCGTGTACTGTCGGACCCCTCCGACGAGCACACTCCGCTGCACAGCTGCAGCAAGCAAACACCGAACACCCTTCGGTGAGACCACCTCCGAACACACTTCGGAGGTCCAACCTCCGAAACCCCCTTCGGAAGTACCCTTCGAACAGAGGGTAAAAATCCTGTCAATCACTCATCACAAAACACCGAAACCAAACCTTGGTTTCTCAATCTCCCCCTTGATGAGTGCATTGACAACCAAATCCAAGTTCAAGAAAATGTAAAAATTTTCAGCTCACAAGTGACCATAAAAACTCAGAAAAGAGCCAAATCATGTCACTTGACAGAAGAATTTTCCTCCCCCTTTCTCACAAGAGTAAAAAGCCCCTTTGGCAATAAAAACTCCCCCTGAGTTAAGTTTTCCCTTTGGCAACAAAGAATCTTCTCCCCCTTTAGGTCAAATTTTCTCCCCTTGAAAATTATATGGAATTTCTCCCCCTTTGGCAATGCAAGCATCAAGGAGCATGTAAAAGATGCAAAGCTTTGAAATGAGCAGAATTGCAAAGACATATGAAGCAAAAATATGCCAACAATAACACCAATGATCATGGGCTCAGCTCAAATTAATATTCTCTAAAAGCATGATGAAGCATGTGATTTGAACATTTGTGAAATAAAAGCATCACCACTTAGTCAAGGAAACTAGACAAGTAAGAGCAAGGACTGCGCAAAGCTAGTCAATTTCTACTCTAGACAAACAAGTCCAGTTCAAATGGAGCTTGAAAAGCAAACTTGTTAATCAATGAATTTTGTTGTTCTTGTTCTTAGTGCCAGGGGTTATTTGTTTGTCCACCTTATACTTTCCAATCCGGCCAAACCTAGGCATGAAAGCCATAAGAAGCTTAAGGCAAAGATTTTGGTATACACTACACTATTCCAGTTCAGACCAATGTGCAATGGTAAGCAGTCCAATTGTTTGAATTTAACTAAGTGAGCCAATTGTTTGGCACTTAAGGAATATCCATGAAAATGTATAGCAATTTTTCAAGCTGCAATTTTTAGCATCCAATGAACAGTGTCTTGCTATCAAGCAGATAAAAGATAGCTAAAACAGTCCTGCCTAAACATGCTAGATTCAAGACTAAACAGTGAGCATGATTTGATTTTGAAAAGAAAACATCATGCACATGAATGTTTCAGATTGATTAAAAGAGCTGAGCTGTCATGATTTCATGAATTATAAGCAGGCATATAAGTGCAAAAGATGTAAATGCAATTTTAGCACAATTAGCAAAGGCACATCCATCTAAAACAGCTCCCCCTCACAAAATGCCGTAAGGGTGACAAATGCCAAGTTCCCCACGCAAGTAAGCAAATCGAGAAGCATCGAGGGGTTTTGTAAAAATGTCGGCAAGCTGGTGTTGGGTATCAACATATTGAAGTTCAATATCACCCTTCTCATTGTGATCTCTGAGAAAATGATATCTCACGTCAATAATGTGTTTGGTTCTGGAATGCTGAACCGGGTTATTTGCAATACAAATAGCGCTAGTGTTATCACAGAATAGTGGAACACTCTTATAATCTAACCCGAAATCCCGCAAAGTGGAAACCATCCACAAAATCTGTGAGCAACAGCTAGCTGCAGCAACATATTCGGCCTCAGCCGTTGATTGTGCAACACTAGACTGTTTGCGGGAAGACCAGCAAACCAAAGAAGTACCCAGAAAATGACAAGTACCAGAGGTACTCTTCCTATCAATTCTACACCCAGCAAAGTCCGCATCGGAATAACCTCGAAGACATAAAGATGAAGACGCTGAATACCATATGCCAAATTCAAGGGTGTGTTTGAGATACCTTAAGATGCGCTTAACCGCTTGGCGGTGCGAAGCTCGTGGTGAAGCCTGAAAATGAGCGCACAGACACACAGCGAAGTGTATGTCCGGCCTCGTAGCAGTCAAGTAGAGGAGGGAGCCGATCATGCTGCGGAACTCCTTCTGATCTACGACTTCTCCATCATCGTCAGGGTCCAATGCTACAGATGTAGCCATTGGAGTGGCGAGGGGCTTCGCATCGGACATGTCGAACTTCTTGAGCAGGTCCTTGGTGTACTTTGTTTGGTGGACAAAAGTACCTTGTTTGCTTTGCTTGATTTGCAAACCAAGGAAAAAGGTGAGTTCACCCATCATTGACATTTCAAATTCCCTGCTCATGGTATCTGCAAACTCGGCAACCAGAGCATGAGAAGAGCCACCAAAGATGATATCATCCACATAAATCTGCACTAGGAGGAAATCTTTGCCATGCTTGAGAGTAAACAAAGTTTTATCAACAGAGCCCATCAAATACCCTCGCTCAAGCAGAAAAGACTTAAGTCTGTCATACCAAGCCCGAGGGGCCTGCTTGAGTCCATAAAGAGCCTTATGAAGTTTAAGGACTTTATGTGGGTACTTGGGGTTTTCAAAACCAGGGGGTTGTTTTACATAAACATCTTCACCTATGAAGCCATTAAGAAAAGCACTTTTGACATCCATTTGATAGAGTTTGAATCCCCGAGATGTCGCAAAGGCAAGCAAAATCCTAATGGCCTCAAGGCGAGCAACAGGTGCAAAAGTTTCAGTAAAATCAATCCCTTCTAGTTGAGAAAAGCCCTGAGCTACAAGTCTAGCCTTGTTCCTAACTATAGTCCCATCCTCCCCTTGTTTGTTTTTAAAAATCCATTTTGTTCCAATGAAATGAACATTTGGTGGAGGATCAACTAAAGTCCTGACTTGGTTTCTCTCAAAATTTTCAAGTTCCTCATGCATGGCATTGATCCAACTAGAATCAGAAAGTGCATGACTAACATCTAAGGGCTCGAAAGAAGCAACAAAAGCAGCATTAGTGAAATGGGCATGAGAACGAGTTACCCTTTGATCAAGCTCACCAATGATCTGCTCGGGAGGGTGCATCCTTTGAACATGATGTGGAGCCTCGCGGCGGGATAAATCTCCCCCTCAACCTGTGCGTTGGAGTGGTCCAAGATGACCGATGTTGAGGTAGTCGCTTCGGGACCTCGGGCCGAAGTAGTAGAAGCGGGGTCAGCTTCGGGGGTTGATGTCGAGGGTAGTGGGGGTTCATCCTCAAATTCTCCGGGATCTTCTTCTTCAAAGATGGTCTGTTCCATGTCGTGTTCATTTCCCTGCTCAAAAGCAGAACTAACAGAGGGGGTTGATTCATCAAAAGTCACATCACATGACTCGATGACAGTGTTAGTTTCCAAATTATAAACACGATAAGAATGACCATGAGTAGTATAACCCAAAAAGATCCCGTCAGAAGATCGCGACTCAAATTTATCCAAATTGCCACGTTTTAGGATAAAGCAGCGATAGCCAAAAACTCGAAGATGAGTAACCTTGGGCTGTCTCCCAAAACGCAGCTCATAAGATGTCAAATTTAAAATTGAGCGCAAGAAAATTCGGTTTGAGATGTAACAAGCAGTGTTCATGGCCTCAGCCCAGAATTTTCTAGGAGTCCTATGCTCATCAAGCATCGTCCTAGCCATCTCAACCAAGGTGCGGTTTTTCCTCTCAACAACACCGTTTTGTTGAGGAACCCGCGGAGCAGAGAATTGATGTTCTATGCCATGCTCCATGCAAAAGTCAACAAAGAGACTATTTTTGAACTCAGTGCCATTATCACTTCGAATGAATTTCAATGCACCAGGGAGTTCAGTAAAAAGTCTCAAAGCCAAGCTCCGAAAGTGTGAAAACACTTCATCCTTGCTGGCAAGAAAGAAGACCCAAGAGTAGCGAGAGAAATCATCGACAATAACTAATACATACCACTTGCCGCCTAAAGAACTAACCCGAGAAGGACCTACAGTGTCCATGTGGAGAAGTTCTCCGGGCTATTCAGTCATCACTGTGGTGACTGGCGAATGCGAAGCGGCAATCATTTTTCCATGTCGACACGGAGCGCAAACTAAATTCTTCTCAAACTTGAGCTTGGGCAATCCTCGGATCAGACCTAGGGCGCTCAGACGAGCGAGCAACTCAAAGCTCATATGCCCTAGTCTCCTATGCCTCTTCCAAAGCTCAGAAGTCGAATGTGCAACAAGACAATGAGAAGAACCAGACGACTCTGAAAAATCAGCTCCAAAAACTCTCCCAACTCTAAAGATCTTACACACCACAACACCATCAGAATTGAGCACTTGCGAAGTATCGCGATGAAATCGCACTTCGAAGCCCTCATCAAGCAACTGAGATACAGACAGCAAATTGTATCCCAGGTTCTCAACCAAAGCAACATCTTTGAGAGTGAAGTTCGAATTAATTCTTACCACACCTTTACCTTTCACTCTACTCCTTCGATTGTTTCCAAAGGTGATATGTTCCCTTTGCTTGGTTGTAGTGAGGCTGGAGAACCATGCTGCATCTCCGGTCATGTGGCGCGAACAACCGAAGTCCATGATCCACGTGCCCTCCAAGCCTCGACCTGTCGCCTACACATGATAAGAATGTCTCGATCGCTCAGTGCTGGGGTGAGTGAAATAATGACGAGGCATCCAGCACTGAGTGACACGAGTAGTAGGCACAGTAAAAGCAAACGGTCCACGCACATAATAATCAGAATGATGCAAAGTGTGAGGTCTACCTACATGCTGTGAACGAACAACATGTCGAGGTCTCCTAGTCTGACGAGGTACAAATCTGCTAGCCCGAGGTCTACCATCATATGGAACATGGTGAAGACCTCGAGGAGCAAAACCTCTCCGAGAAGCACGAGGAGCCTCAAAAGCAGGACGATAGTACAACTCAGACTCATGCATACCTAAAGATGGGTAATGCATGTCCTGGTAACTCATCGCCTGTGCGCGTCGCTCATCCTTGATGCGACGAAAACAGAACCCAACCAAATGACCCGCCCGCTGACAGTAGGAACAGTGAAAAACTCTCCTGGGGGCACTCTCATGGGTCACAGGAGCATCTCTCACAGGCTCCTTGGGTTTTCTCTGAGTGGCTTTCTTGGGAGGATTTTTCTTGGTAGGAGGAGTGGTTTTCTTTGGTGGATGGGTAGGCTTTTTGGCTGATGGGGTGTCCAACAGAGCTCTCTCTTTCTCTAGGGTAGTGGGAGAGGTGAAAACAGTTTTGGTCTTACTGTCTGAAGGTATCCTCTCAAAACCCAAACCTAGAGCTACCCCTGCTCTGTCAGCACATAACTTGGTCTTGGCCAAGAGCAAATCCATCCTACCCTTTCCCTCAGTGCATTTATTAACCACAGAAAGGAGGTATTTATTTTCAGACATGAGGTTTCAGCTCGCTCTCTAACAGTGCCTAGCTGGTCCTTAAGGGTAATGCAAATGTCAAAAACAGGCTGCACATCCTTAGAACTACCGGCCCTCTCCAATCTAGCCTCTAAGGGCCTGTTTGGTTTCTTTAGGGACTAAACTAAACTTTAGTCTCCTCTTTTTTATAGGACTAAACTTTAGTCCCTTGGTGTTTGGTTCTAAGAACTAAAGTACTAAAAGAGAGTGAGGGATGAGAGGTAAGTAGTACTTTTAGTCCCCTTTAGCAAGTTCTTTGGGACTAAAGGCTAAACTTTAGTCACTAAAGTTTAGTCCCACTTTAGTCCCCTTGTTTGGCAATTTAGGGACTAAAAGGGACTAAACTTTAGTCCCTAAAGTTTAGCAAGGTGGAACCAAACACCCCCTAAATCATGAACATGCTTATCACGTAAATTAATGCTATCGCGTAATAAAGAGCAGTTCATGCAATCAATAACATCATGAGGTCTAGAATCCACCTCCAAAAGCTGCTTCTGTGCAGTCTCAAGCTCAGAAAGTGTTTGAGCAGGAACAGAACGCAACTGAGCAAGCTCACTCATGACAACAGAACAGGACTCACATTCAGCATCATCAAATTTAGACTTAAGCATGGCATATTCAGTAGAAATAGTTTCTAGCCTAAGTCTAAGGTCTTTTCTTTCTCTAGCGGCTTGCACAAGTAATCTATCCTGACCAAGCACTACTTCATTCAGCTCATCTAATTTAATTAGTAGCTGATCAGATGATAGGTTTACCTCAGATGAGTCAAGCTCATCGCCGCTGTGATCGCTGTCGGCCATGAAACAAAGGCCGGTGAAGTCTCGTCCCTTCTTGTCCTTCTTGTCCTCCTTCCTTGGGGACTCCTCCTCCTCAGAGCTTGACTCCTCAGTTGAGGACGTGTCAATGTCGCTGAGAGCAGCAACAAAGGCTCTGGAAGCGGCCTTGGCTACTTTCTTAGCCATCTTGCCGCGCTTGCCCTTCACAAAAGGCTTCCTCTCCTTGTGGTATTTGGGGCGCTCACTCTCATCTCTCTTTTTGATCTTAGGGCAATTAGCCTTGATGTGAGAAGTGTCACCGCATTCAAAACAACCACCAAAACCACTTCTCCTCTGATCCCGTCTCTCATGATGAAAGCGGGTGAACCTCCGGGCAATGAGAGCAAGCTCATCATCAGCTAGAGTGTCCACCTGCTCCTTTGTGACGGAGATCAGGGAGGACAAAGCAAAACCATCTGCAAAAACACAAGAACCAGATGTGCTTGGTTCTGCAGTGGTGCCACGGCTAGTGCTAGAAACCAATGCCAATGGTTGTGGCAAAGAGCTTCTGTGCATAGCAAGAGATGACTTGGCAATCTCTGTGGACTTCAGCTTGCTAAAGAGTTCATCGCAGGTCAAAGTGTCATAGCCTGCGGACTCCTCAATGCTGGATATCTTTACTTCCCATATGCTACGGTCAAGAGCATAGAGAAGCTTGATAGCCCTATCATGATTATTGTAAGCAAGCGTCCCGTTGGATCGCAAGTTACTCACTATCGCGTCAAAGCGAGAAAACATGGCATCTATAGATTCACCAGGTCCCTGCACAAACAGCTGATACTGTTGATTGTAGGTGCTTTGGCGCCTGGCCTTAATATGAGTAGAGCCCTCATGAAAGACAGTGAGCGTTGTCCAAATCTCCCTAGCAGTCCTAAGGTGCTGCACCCTATCGAACTCACTTCTACTCAAACCGATGAACAGTATATTTCTTGCCTTGGAATTGGCATTATACTGATCCTTCTCAGTCTGAGAGGTGCGAGTCTCAGGGATGGAGTATTGTGAGTCCACAATCTCCCAAATTGCATTTCCTTGGCTTAACAAGTAAGCCTCCATGCGCACCTTCCAGTAGGCAAAGTCAGTCCCATCGAACAGAGGAATTTTACTGCCTCTATCCATGTCGCCAAAAGATCACAAAACCGGTTAAGGTCAACTGGTGATCTTAACCCGCTCTGATACCAATTGTTGGACCGAAGACGGCGACCAGAGGGGGGGGGGTGAATGGGAGCTTTTAAAATTTCAGGCTAAAAACAGCCTTCGGTTTTAATCCTGTCTTCTGCGGAACAGGCTTCGAACACTACCTTCGAAGGTCTAGTTCGGAGGTACTTCGACAGCTCCGAACACAGGCTTCACAGGAGCAAAAGTTCGAAGCAAAGAAGACTTCGCTCCACTTACCACCCTCGAAAATCCACTCTGCTAAGTCAGTGCAGGCTCCGCACACAGGGTGCTTCGAGCAGGCTTCGCACTTCACCCTTCGCAAGAGTGGACACCCTGCTGAGGACTTCGACCAAGTACTTGGCAGCAGCAACTGGTGCTGGGCTTCGTACACGAAGGTCTTAACGCACACAAACGGACTTCGCTAAAGGCTTCGACACAAGAAGCAAAACAGGCCTCGATCAGGGCTTCGCTAGTAAGCTGTGAGGACTGGCCTCAAGTTACACAGAGCGACAGCACGCTGAAAAACACACTTCGCACAAAGTCAACCTTCGCCTAGACAGGCTTCGGTGCACTACAACTAGCGAGGTATGTAACGCAAGCTCAAGCAAAAAGCACAGGAAGCAGGGCTTCGCTGCTTGAACAGGGAACACAAATAAATTGAACTCTGGATGAATACAGCGAGGTATGTGGCTACAGGAGCTCAACAGTAAATGCTCAAAGTGTTAAATGTTACCTACCGAGCCCCCATATTTATAGTCCACAGTTCACCCAAAGGAAATGACTACTTTACCCCTAGGGTTTACAAAGGATTTGACTCTACAGAACTAAGGGGTACAAAAGGTAGTCCACCTTTATTCTGGAGGCTTCTCTGTCAGCTTTGCAGAGGGGACAGTGTCAGCCTTTTACAGAACAGACAGTGTCAGCCTTTGCAGTCTTTGACCTTCTGGAATCCTCCCTTCGCACGCGAGGGTGCGGTAGCTTCGGCGAGAAGCCTTGAGCCTGATGGCCTTCGCTTCGCCGAAGATGGCCTTCGATACAGTGACGGTTTTGAGCCGAAGCCGTCAAAGCTCCTTGGGCCTTCGCACCAACACCTCCGGAGTGGACCACCACGGCTTCGCAGCTTCACCCAGCTCGAACTCCGTCAGTCCGTGTACCGAAGCCATGCAGGCCGAAGCACCTCAAGTCAACCTTGCTCCGGAGCTAGCCTCGCTCCGAAGCCTTCCTCACTCCGAAGCCCCACCTTCGGAGTACCACCCTTCGAAGTCCCTCCTTCGTCCAAGGCCTCCGCATGAAGCATTCCATGAGCCCTTCGTCGCAGTGTCTCTCCCCGAGCACACTCCTCGACGAGCCTCACCCGGACCATGCCTTCGATGCGCCTCGACTTCTGAGACCTTCGTCGGGTACCTTCGAATGTCTCCCTCCAGAGCACACTTCGAACACCTTGCCTCCGCAGAGGACTTGTTCCAACCAACTCCGAAGTCACTCCATTCGGAGTACCTTCGAAGTGCCTCACCTCCGAGGACTTTGTCTCGGAGTACCTTCAGTCGGAGCCACACTCCGCACTCTCTGCCTTCACCTGGCACGCCTCGACCCGAGGACCGACCCGGACCACCTTCGCAGCCACCGTGACGGAGCTCCCCGCTCCCCTGGCATCAAGCCTCCCGCTTGACCCAGGTTCACCTGCCGCGAACCTTGTCCGTCGCCTCCGAAGTCCCTGTGCACCACCGACAAACAAACAAGTGTTTCTAGTACTCCGGAGACCTCTCCGGGTTAGCAACCTCCGGCACACACTCCGGTGTACCGCCCAAAGTACCGAAGCCTTCGGTACACACCCAGTCATCGTGTACTGTCGGACCCCTCCGACGAGCACACTCCGCTGCACAGCTGCAGCAAGCAAACACCGAACACCCTTCGGTGAGACCACCTCCGAACACACTTCGGAGGTCCAACCTCCGAAACCCCCTTCGGAAGTACCCTTCGAACAGAGGGTAAAAATCCTGTCAATCACTCATCACAAAACACCGAAACCAACCCTTGGTTTCTCAACCTTGCCCCTATATTTATAGGGGTTGGACGTGACATGCCTGGACTCTAATTGGACTTAGATACGGATCCAAGTCGTCAAAAATTAATTAGAGATAAAATAGACCTGAAATCAACTAAGTTGAATACGATATAGAGTCGGATGGTTTGATCGGGTGTACATGGCCGGTTGGATCAGCCTCAGGTCTGGCATATTTTTTCCCCAAATTACTAAAAAGTGAAATTTTGACAATTTTGACCATTAATGCCATTTTTTGTTATCAACACATGGATGAGATCAATCTCACGCCAACGTGCTAGCACTGCAGGTGAGATCCGGGAGAGGTCTTGATCTCAACTATTGAGATCAAGAAAGAGGGAAGAGAGGTTCTTGGTGGGGTAGTGAAAATTGGTCAGGCCCAGGCCTAGTAGCATGGTCAATGAAGGTAAAAGGAGTTGAGGTCAAAGGTTGGTCAAAGAAGCCTATTCGTATTGTTATAAAGCCAGAATCGGTTACAACGTGGATTACATTGGACGACAAGTCTTCAGACTATAAATATGTATCTATTAGCTAGGTTAAGGAGGAAAAGCTACAAAGCACAACAACAAACTACTTTCGGTGCATCACCACCCTTTTCTTCCAAGGTTTAATCTCGGTGGGACTTGGCACTCAGAGCTGGGCTACATCGCTTCGATCTCCGGTGAATAGGTGAGTCCTGCCACCCAAATGATTGTATCGGCTTGATCGGTGTCTTTCGAGGCTGCATCGTTCTGATCTCTTGAAGCATTGGTTTGGTCAGTACGATCGCTGGTTTATCTTGGTGTATTTGTTAGGTCTAAGGCCGCATTGTTACGATCTATTAGAAAATGCCTGATATGTTAAAGTACTATTAATTGTTCGTGATTTAGCAACTATCTTGGTTAAGTCCAATCTTGATGTTATGGTGATTTGATAGTTTGGATGCATTTTCTAGTATGTTAGATTTAGTTTCTATCGAAGTATAAGCCAATAGGTTATCTTTAATTCTACACTACATCTCATCGATGTTGGGGAATTTCATCGGCCCTTGTACACAACGCACTATTTTCACGTCCATCGGTCTGATGGCGTGTCATATGCATTGGCCAATGGCATAATCGATCTCGATGGTTCGTTATGAGGACATCCTCCACTAATACCCGCTGGCAAACACGCAACAGCGCACCCAGTTGTAGTCGGGTGGCGACTGTGTGAGCCTTAGAATAATCCAACAATTCATCAGCGCACCCACTTGGAAAGAGGCCCAATCGCCCCAAAAGACTAGTCCGATAGGGGAAGGGTGGCTCTCTCTTTTAAGGTGACTTCCTCCTCCCAAATTAAGCAAGGTGGGATTATTCTGAGGCTCACACTGTCGCCGCCCGACTATAACTGGGCCAACTAGGCTATTGTGTCTCTGCCAGTGGGTATTAGTGGAGGATGTCCTCATCATTCTCACCCTCTTAAAGTGGACCCAACTCTGATACCAAATGATAGATCCGGCCCAGGTGGGGTTGGATGAGACCCAACAAATTAAGGTTGCCCAGACTCCAATAGTTCATCAGCACACCCACTGGGAAAGAGGTCTAATTGCCCCAAAAGACTAGTCCGATAGGAGAAGGGTGGCTCTCTCTTTTAAGGTGGCTTCCTCCTCCCAAAGAAGCAAGGTGGGATTATCATAAGGCTCACACGGTCGCCGCCCGACTACAACTAGGCCAACTAGGCCGTTGTGTCTTTGCCAGCGGGTATTAGTGGAGGATGTCCTCATCATTCCCACCCTCTAAAAGTAGGCCTAGCTCTGATACCAAATGATAAATCCGGCCCGGGTGGGGTTGGCCGAGACCCAACAAATTAAGGTTGTCCAGACTCCAACAGTTCATCAGCATACCTACTTGGAAAGAGGCCTAGTCGCTCCAAAATACTAGTCCGATAGGGGAAGGGTGACTCTCTCTTTTAAGGTGACTTCCTCCTCTCAAATTAAGTAAGGTGGGATTATTCTGAGGCTCACACGGTCGCCGCCCGACTACAACTGAGCCAACTCGTCTGTTGCGTCTTTGCTAGTGCGGAAAGTAGCACCGAAAAAATTAGAAGAGCTCCTTTGGTCGGGCCGGTCTGGCTCGATTAGATTAACGGACTGAACAGACTAAACCCTTTCCTATCGTGTTTGGGCTCACTGTCTATTTCATGGACAAGCATGTCACAATCCGTCAAAATAATTGGACCGAGCCAGCCTATCAATAAATGGGTCGTGCTTTCAAAAGACTCAGCCGTGTGGCCATCTATACGTGCGGCCGTCGCTGATGATGAGACAAGTTGAATTCTGCAATGTTTTTGTGATGAAAATACTTTCATGCGGCATGTACCATCTTCGTTCGACTAGGACCAATTTGTCTTGAACAAACATTTTATTGCACAAATACACCAATTAGAACAGTTTCTATCCTACTAACCAGATAATTTTTTAGCATTAATTATATTGATATATTAGCCAAAATTTGATACGATAAAGAATTTATTGACATAAGAGTGAAACAATATTTTATTCAATAAACCTACTCTACACGTATCAAGAAAAAAAGGAGCTTGATAAAGAAAAGAAAATACGTGATTAAATATAAATTTATTTTAAAAATTATCAAAGTAGTAAGGTAGTTTGTATCAGTGATATCTAAAGAAAAAAATAAGATAACATCCGTAAACACGTAAACATGCATTATGTTAGAACTACCTTAAATTATCTTAATTAATCTAAGTGCATTGACTACTACAGCTCACAGCAGCACACATCTCGGTTGTTAGAGACTTGGAGGGCGCGGCACGATTAAGAGTTGACAAACTTAAAAGTAAACAAACAGCAACTCGACTAGTGCAAGGAGGTGTCAAATAATAGGAGAGGAAGAAACGGTCACGCACCCACCCTGTGCGAGAGACGGAGAGAGCCGATTCCCATGGTGACGGCGGAGAGCCGCATTCAGCGCAGGGACAAGCTGAAAAGGGCGTCGAGGAAGGTGGTCGCGGCCAGGGCAGGAACGGCGACGACCGTGAAGGACGTCTCCGACCACATCCTCGAGGTCATCCTCCTGCGGCTGGAATCCCCCGTCTGCCTCGTCCGCGCAGCGGCTGCGTGCACGCGGTGGCGCCGGGTCATCGCGGACGCCAGCTTCCTTCGCTCCTTCCGCCTGTTACACGGAAAAACACGCCGCGTCGCGGGGCACTACCACACCGTCGACCCCAGCTTCGGGCCGCCGTCGGCTGGTGTGGCCATGGGCAATGTCTTTGTGCCGTCGCCGCCGCACAACGGCATCGACGCCCGCTTCTTTTCTCTCGACTTCCTCCCGGACTACGACGAGTCATGGGAGCTTGCCGACAGTCGCGGCAGCCTCCTCCTCCTTTCCAAGAAGAGGAAACCGATCGGCTGGTGGGAGGCAGCAGCACCGCGCCGCTTCTTCCCCGACCTCGTCGTCTGCGAGCCACTGACACGGCGCTGCCAGGGGATCGTCTCTCCGGTATACCTTAGAAGACACCAATGCCTCGGTGTCTTCCTGCTTGACGGCGACGGAGACGAGGCAGGTGGACGCATCGGCATGTCCAACTTCAGAGTCATCTGTGCTCTTCACGACCACGAGTGGCAGCACGAGCTTGCCGTGCCAATGGCGTGCGTGTTCACCTCAGGAAGCAACGGCGGCTGGCGTGTAGTGCAGAGCACAGCCGCCGTCGACCTGCCGGAAAGATTCGACTCCATAAGCTTCGCAGGGCATGCCAACGGTCGTCTCTACTGGGGAATCGAAGACGAAGACGGCGGCGCGATGCTTGTCCTCGACGAGAGCACCCACGAATTCTCGCTCGCGATGTTCCCTGGGACTGTCGGTGCGTCCTACGACAAATGGACCTTCCGGGTCATCGCCGGCGACGACGGCGCTCTGCGTGTCGTCCGCGTGATAAGCAAAGACCTCAAGGTGTTCGCGCAGCTCGCCGGCAGTGGCGAGTGGGTGCTGGAGAAGCTCGTCAACTTGCCAGAGGTTACCCGCGCGCTGCCGGGGCGGAAAGAGACGTTCTTCCTGCAAGGAGCCGAGATCGTCGCGGCGAGCGCGGCGTACGTCCTCGTGACGCCAAAGGAGAAGAGGTGGCTCTTCTCCGTCGAGCTCGAGACATTGCAAGTGGAGCGCATGCATGAGAGGAATAGGTATGCAGGAGCAGCTTACTCGTACGAGTTGCCATGGCCGCCGGCCTTGGAGGCTTGTAGCACTGGTCACAGTACGGGGAGGCAGCGACGCCATTGAGGTGTTGAGCTATGTGAAATTTGGATCTCATGTTGCTACTCCTAATAGATTGCAAAGTGGATGATGAGTCGACCAGTTGGTCCCTGAGCTCCTGAATCTTCGACTAAAAAAACATGTTAACGTCGGACTCTATTCAACGAAATAAAGTTAAATTGCGTTTGTATATTTTCAAATTTTTAAAGATTGATGCAAACAACTCCTGGCCTATATATTTTGATTTTGAAAATATTGTCACATTTGTGGTACACTAATTCATTAAATCGTTTTGAATTTACTAACAAAAACTATGAAATCGAATCAAATATTTTTTATTATTAATTCTAATTTATGAAAATACGAGTTATTTATTTATAAGGGTGGTAGCAAACATATAAATATATAGAAATTATAAAATAACTTATATTTAACAAAGAGTTAAAAAAGTAAAACCTTAACCACAACCACAACTTATATAACTTATATAAGAAATCGAGAAATCGATTGAAGTAATACTTGTTCGTTCTAGAAATAGACTTAGTTAACCATGACCGAAATTTTTTGATCATAAGACTCAATTCTTTTAGGTGGCGTTTAGTTTAGAAATCTGATAGAACGAAATAGTTTCGTTTCAGATTATGAGATCGGAATAGTTCCGCTCCACGTTTGGAAGCAAGAACAGCGCCACTCTATTTTTTGTTTGGTTCTGAAATCTGATAGAACGAAGCGGTTATATCCCTTGTTCGGTTCAAGAGCGGAAATCAGACACAAAATACAATGATTAGTGAATAACCATGACACATATGAAGCAATTATACAACAATGATAATATGTACAAGTAAAATAGAATGATTGTACACACATAGTTCAATAGCAATGTTCAACATACATAATTTCATAGTTCAACACACATAGTTCAATAGCTCAATACACATAATTTTATAGTTCAACACACATAGTTCAATGGCAATATTCAATACACATAGTTCCACACAGACATAGGTCCATAATTCTACACGCATAGTTCAATACATAAAATAATTAGGTCCATACTAAAATGATAAGTGCAAACATAACTAATAATTAGTTCTTATTAAGAAAGGTTGAGATCCATGATATCTTGTAAAGCAATGGCAACTTCATGAATGCCCTTGCAATGTTAGGATTAGCCACCAAATAAGCAAAGTACTTAGACTGTGCTCCATCTCAAAACCAAGAAGGTTGTCTACCTCCTAAAATAAATCATGTAGCATTCTCTTAGTTACGGTCACTTTCTTGATGACTTCAAAATCAATTATAGCCATTACATTTTGAGTAGGGTAGCTCTTCGTACCATGGAACGGAGCCTCTATTTCCTTAGAAAGGAAATAGAGGCTCGAACATGTGTGTCGTCAATAGCTTCACTACAATCTTAGTTGACCATTACAATGATAATAGATGAGAATGCAAACACTACCATTAGAATCAACATTGTTAACAATAGTGATACTACCTTAAAGTAAGGATCCCATCATGTGTTCCCTAAGATTTTAGCTGGTGTTGTCGATGATAGAGGCCTAATGGAGTCATTGCGTAGCTCTCCAATTGCGTGAAGTACTTTATTAAAATATCGACTAATAGTTTCATTGGTCATAATAAAATTAGTGTTGACTACTCTATTCTTAACATTGTGACCTATGGTATGTAAAAACATTACAACTTGTTGTTCAACACACATATGAACAATGTTTTGCAATAGACCACCTTCCCGAATAAGGTCACAAAAATGGAAGAACGAGCCTTTAGTAAGTCTACACATATTAATACAATTTACATCATTTTTCCCAATCTTATTATTAAGATTGTCAATTCTGCTCTTATCTCTACCGTCAATTGGATCATAACTCCATAACTAATTTCACCTATAGACGCATCAGCATGATGCTTTCTTTTTCTAGACTCAATGGCCGCCGCCATCATAGAAAGTAACAAATGAGCAGTGGGCACATACACTACTACGAGTTGGTTGATCTCATCCATCTATATGATACACCAAAGATAATATTACCAATTTGCATTATAAATCAAGAATTTTCAACAAATATGACACATTCCACACAAATATTCATTACCTTGAGGCAAATGGTTCAGTTCTTCAAATTCCCCTCTATGCTCCTCTATGCTCCTATGAAAAATTCAATTTGATTGAGCGAGCTTGCAAAAATTCCCAAACTCGTTCAATTTTCAACAAATTTTCAACAAAAAAAATCCTAGATCTGGCTGTTGGGCCCCCACGAGCGGCGTCTAGATATACTAGGTGGCCTCCAATGTGCAGCAGCGAGGCCTGTAGCCGGAATGGAATGCGCGGTGTCCAGATCTGGCAGGCGGTGGACGGCCTCCAACGCACAACAACGAGGCGCATAGCTGCATGTTGGTGCAATTTTTGGTCACACTTTGACACACGCGTGGCCTGAGAGATCTGCTTAACTCTAGTGCAAGTCCTACATTCTTAGAAAAAAAAGGGTTCAAGGCGTGCCAATTAGTTTGACCCTGCAACTGATAAGGAAACAGAGAATAATATCAGTAACATAGCCTATCGGCTATTGCGCCGATGACCGCAATGAGGATAGGATAATCGTGGACTATTACATCGATTGGCCATAGGGTCGATGACCATGGGTGAAGTAATCGGGCGAACGTGCCATCGACCGATAAGATAGACAATTCACACATATGGGCCGATGAGCACTTTCCGATGGCGAATAAGATGTGGCATTGAATTGAAGATAACCTATCGACTTGTAATCTGATAGAACCAAATAAAACGTGCCAAATAACATGTCTATATCATGAAAATCATCACAATAACTAGATCAGACCTAACCAAGACAGTAGCTAATCACGATGATGTTAATAATATGTCAAAGTATCGGGCATGCTTTATTTAGATGAATAGTATACAACATGAAAAAGATACAATAGCAAGAGATGTCGGACTTAACCGATGAAGCGTCAAACTATCACACCTCGATCACATCAATCTAAGAGATCAATCTAATGCAGCATTAGACATAGCTAATACACCGAGATAAACCAGCGACCGTACTGTTTCAATGTTCACCTCTGTAGTACCGAAAGTAGCAACCAGAGGGGGGGTGAATGTGCGCCTAAAAATTTCTTGCTAAACTATATACTAGTCCCAACACCCAAACAAAACTTAACCAAGCACAATATTAGCAGAGCAAATTACTAGAACTAAGTTGTCTAGTCTAAAAATGACCGGTGTCTTAATTGAAATGATCTTAAAGGTAAGCCAAATAAAATTACTGCAGTAAATAAAAACACCTAGATAAATCTCGAAATATTAATATTTCAGTCTAGAAATAAATTACTAATCATATGAATAAAACATGGATCATTAAAAATTAATTTAGAATTAAACCGAAAATATTGCAGGTAAAACTAGAAAAATATAACTGCGACTAATAAATTTTTGTTTTCTTTTTATATGAGCATATTAGATAGATAAAATATAATATGAGATAACTAAAAAGAGTTTAAAAGATTAAAAATTTAACGACGAGATTAATTTTTAATTAAAAACAGATAACTACGAGATTATTAACTAAACTTAGTCTACCTAAAAAATAGGAGATTAAATCTACTTACCTGCATGCCGTCACCGCGCGCAGAAGATCCTGTGTGCACGCCGGCCGGAGTAGTGTTTCTGCCAGGACTGCTCGTCTCGCTGCGGCGGAGGGAAAAACTGCGTCCTGCCGTGCTGGGGCCCGCCCGCGTCGCTGCGCCAAATGAGTCTCGGATGTCACGCGCTGCACGCCGGGAGAAAAACGTGACGCCGTGTTGCCCGCCGAGTCAAATACTGCTTGCTGTTGCACGCCGGCCGGTGCAGAAATCCCGTTATGGCCTGCCTCAAGGCTTCCACCACCACTGCTTGCAGAAAGGCTACGCACTAGCCTGTTCACCTAGGACCCACATGCTGCTCTCTAGAAACGGCGTGAAGAAAATTTTCAGCCGCACGCATGAAGCAACACCGTGGGGTCCGCCAGGGCTGCCGTGCGTGGAACCAGGAGCACCACCGAGCAGTTTCGCCATCGCGCGATACAGAGATGACGGAAAAATAATTTCAGTCGAAAACGAAAGCCGAACAAGAGAAATTAGACTGTAGATTGATCTCTAAAAAAATAGTCATCCTATCCCCAAGGGGTAGGGGCCTATTTATAAGCGACTCCTAATACATGAAAAGACTAATTTATCCCTAGAGTAAATTAACACTGACTCTAAAATAACTTCCAAAAATTACTAAAATATTCTTAGAAAAACCACCTGGCTCTAATAAAAATATTCTGAACTTAAAAACTAAATATTAATATCCTAAAAACAAAATAATCATAGGTTGTCAGTTTTGCGCCGAAACTGACAAAGAGTCCACCGTCTTCGCACCGGGTATCCGGATTGGGCCGACCCGACCCCGCAGCTTCCTCAGCCCAGCAATCGCTCACCGCCCGTGTACCTGAGTCAAACCCATTCAACAAACCGGTGGATCATCTGCCGCTCCTAGCCCATGTACCCGGATTGGGCCAGCCCGACTCCACGGCTCCTCTGCCCGACTATCGCTCGCTGCCCGTGTACCTGAGTCAGACACGCCTCACACAACAGGTCTCCATGTCTCTCCTTCTTTGACTTTCGTTGACAATTTCTCATCACATCTGGAGTATCAAACCCATGTTCTTCAATATGGTTTCTCAATCTCCCCCTTGATGAGTGCATTGTCAACACCCTCTTCAGCGCATCTTCAAAACTTGCATAAACATGTGGAAACAGGAAAACAAAGACAAAAAAATAGAAGAAAGAAAATAAAAGTTTAACCCTAATGACCAAAAGCCAAACAAAAGCACGAAAATGGTCATTATGGTTAACCAAAAATAAAGACTCAAAAACAAGTGCACATCTCAGAATTACCAACAAGGAACTCCCCCTGAAATAAATCCCAGAGAAAGCTAAAAATGTTCCCTAAACTCCAAAAATTTCTCCCCGTTGTTGACAATTGGACTCATCAAGTGAGACTAAATGCACTCTAAAGAGACATAGACATAAACTCCCCCTGAAATGCAGCTCCCCCTCAAAATATGCCATGAATGCAGATGGGGTGCAAGTGGAGTGTAAAAAGCATGCTTCTTAGACATGATTAACTGCAATTACAACATCTAACAGGTATAGCAAAAGATATACTGTCTAAGATACATGACATGATCAGTGCAACATATGATATCTAAAGAGAGTCATTAGCACGCATTTTTCGAATTTTTGTAAACAAAAGCATCACCACATTTTCTAGTTGACAAGCAGATTAAAGCATGAAATGCAAAAGCTAACTGATATCTACCAAGATAAGCATTGTCCAAAACAAAGTGCTTCAGCAAACTTGTCATCTTTTTAAATTTTTTAGACTTTTTTATTTTTATTTTTATTTTTTCATTTCTGCCAGTGGTTATTTGCATGTCAAACCTTATGCTAACCGACCAAGTCAAACCTAGGCCAGAACTGGACCATCAGAAGCTTAAGACATTGGTCTTGGCATACATTACACCGTCCTAGTTCATACCAAAGTGCTATGGTAAGCAGTCCAGAACAATGCAATGCGAAAAGCAAACCCACCTGGATCTTTTCTAATAATCATAAAAATGCATAAATTTTTCATTTTTCTGATTTTTTTTCATTTTTATAACACATTTTTCATGTCCAAGTTACATATCTGCATCTAAGTAAGGATCTAGCTACGAGGCATGTAAAAGATAGCGAACACATTCAGTCTACACATGCTAGTTACCAGAAGCAATGGTGATCATTTTTCAATTTTAAAGCATAAAAGCCATGCATATGACAAATATCAGATATATCATGTGAACTGAAACACAACATGATCATCAACAATTAATCAAAAGCATATACTAGCTAGAGAAAGTAAAGCAGATTAATCATATAACAGAAGCAAGCTCAAAATGTGATTGATGATTATGCATGATATGAACGCACACAAAAAGACCCAATAAAAATAAAGAAGAAAAGAAAAACTGACTCAAAATATCCTAAAAAGGATACACAACTCCCAAATCCCCTCGCAAACGCTCAAAAGTGGATTGATCTAGTGGTTTAGTAAAAATATCAGCCAACTGCTAATGGGTATCAACATGAATAAGATCTATGACTCCTTTCTCAAATTGATCCCTCAGAAAGTGAAAGCGCACATCAATATGTTTGGTTTTTGAATGAAGACATGGGTTTTTACCTACACTAATTGCACTGGTGCTATCGCAAAACAAAGGAACTCTCGAAGGGAAGAACAACCCAAAATCCCGTAAAGTAGAAATCATCCAAACCAATTGAGAACAATAGCTAGCAGCAGCTACATACTCAGCCTCAGTAGTAGAAAGTGCAACTCCAGATTTTTTCGAGAGGACCATGAAACAAGTGAAGAACCAAGAAGCTGGCAAGTACCGGAAGTTGACTTTCGATCCAGCTGACACCCACCAAAATCAGCATCCGAAAAACCAACTAAATCAAGAGACGATGATGCAGAATAATAAAGACCTAAATCAGGAGCATAAGTAAGATACCTGAAAATACGCTTCACAGCTTGTCGGTGAGATGCGCGTGGCGAAGACTGAAAACGCGCGCCCACACCAACGGCAAACTGAATGTCCGGTCTAGTCGCAATCAAGTATAGCAGCGATCCGATCATCCCTCGATACTCTCTCTCGTTTACCTTGACGCCGTTCTCGTCCTTGTCCAGACCTCCAGATGTACCCATTGGGGTCATCTGTGGCTTTAGCTCTCCACCAAAGTCAAATTTCTTTAGCATGTCTCGTGTGTACTTACCCTGGTGGATGAAGATGCCATCCTTGGTCTGCTTGATCTGTAGCCCTAAAAAGTACTTGAGTTCTCCCATGAGACTCATCTCAAACTTGCTATGCATCTGATCAGAAAACTTGGATACAAGCTCATTAGTAGAACCACCAAAAATAATATCGTCCACATAAATCTGAGCAACCAATAAGTCTGCGCCATCTCTAAGCAAGAAAAGAGTCTTGTCCACAGAACCCATCACAAAACCTTTCTGCAACAAGAACTGCTTCAGGCGATCATACCAAGCCCTGGGGGCCTGCTTCAGATTGTATAAAGCCTTCTGCAACTTGTAAACATGTCGTGGAAATTTAGGGTTCTCAAAACCGAGGGGTTGCTTAACATAGACCTCCTCCTCTATATACCCGTTTAGAAAAACACTCTTGACATCCATTTGATGGAGCTTAAAACCTTTAGCAGCAGCAAAGGCCAAAAGAATACGAATGGACTCAAGGCGAGCAACAGGGGCGAAGGTCTCTTCAAAATCAATACCTTCTTTTTGACAAAAAACCTGTGCCACTAATCGAGCTTTGTTGCGCACCACAACACCATCTTTTCCTTGTTTGTTCTTAAACACCCACTTGGTGCCTATGGTGTTGCATCCAGGTGGCAGCTCAACTATTGTCCAAACCCGATTGCGAACAAAATTTTCAAGCTCTTCTTGCATGGCGTTTATCTAATTTGAATTGGAAAGAGCATGAGAAACGTCTCGGGGCTCAAAACTAGCAACAAAAGCAGACTCAACAAACATAGCAAGAGAACCAACTGAAGACCATAAAGATCTCTTCGTAAGATCACCAATGATGAGCTCTGAAGGGTGATCACGCTGAACTACACGAGATCCTTGGTGATCTGAAGTCACCTCACCTGAATCAGCAAATGGCTCCTCTGGACTCGGCTGAGAGGTCATCTCACTGGAGTCAACACCTGTCACCTCTGGACTCGGATGAGGAGGCTCGATCGAAGTAGAAGGAGTAATTAGAGGTCCGTCCTCATCCTCAGTCGAAGTCTCAGAAGGTGTGGGGTATGCAGGTGGTGCAGAGGGCCCACCCTCATCATCGGCTGGAGTGTCATCATCTTCCTCGAAGATGGACTCTCCAAGTTCATCATCTCCAGAAAGCTCAAACGAAGGAGTCGGCGAGGGCAAAGACTCATCAAAAGAAACCTCATAAGTCTCGACAAGCATCTGAGAGTCTAGGTTCCAAACACGAAAGCCTCGTGAATGCAAAGCATAACCAAGAAAGACTCCATCCCAGCAACGAGACTCAAACTTGTCCAAATGCCCTCCCTTCTTGAGCACAAAGCATTTGCATCCAAAAGCTCGCAAGTGACTCACCTTAGGCTGTCTACCAAACCGCAACTCATATGACGTCTTACCTAAGTAAGCTCTAAGGAAAATGCGGTTGGCAAGATAGCAAGCTGTGTTCATTGCTTCAGCCCAAAAACGCCTAGGAGTCCTATGCTCATCAAGCATCGTCCTGGCCATCTCGACAAGCGTGCGTTCTTTTGTTCCACAACGCCATTCTGTGGGGGAGTGTAAGGAGCATAGAACTGATGATCAAGACCCTGATCACTACAGAAACTAACGAACTGAGAGTTCTTAAACTCAGAGCCATTGTCCGAACGAATTGCTCGCATCAGACCATTATTCTCGTTCTTCAGCTTCAAAATCAGGTAATGAACATACTGAAAAGTCTCATCCTTAGACTCTAGAAAGTAAACCCACGAGAATCGAGAAAAATCATCAACTATTACAAGGGCGTACCACTTCCCACCGACTGAGCGTACTCGAGCTGGACCTACTGTGTCCATGTGCAATAGCTCTCCCGGGTACAAAGTCATCACCTGAGTCACAGGTGCGTGAGAAGCGGCAACCATTTTCCCATGACGACAGGGATGACACACTAGATCCTTCTCCATCTTAAGCTTAGGCAATCCTCGGATAAGATCCATAGAACTCAATCTGACAAGCAGATCAAAGCTTAAATGGCCTAACCTTCTTGCCACTTCCATAGCTCAGAGGAGGATCCGGCCATCAGACAGCGAGAAGGGCCAGAAGAACTAGAGAAATCAATACGAAAAACCTTATCGAAAGGTAAGATCCGGCAAACTAAAGATCCTCTAGAGTCGACAATAGAAGACATGCCCTTCTTAAAGCGCACTTCTAAATCATCCTCAAGAAGTTGCGAAACAGAAATTAGATTAAAGTTCAGATTACCAACTAAAGCAACATTTTTCAAAGAGAAATAATCAGAAATATGAATCGACCCAATACCTTGTACCTTCCCTTGACCACTGTTCCCGAAAGTGATGTATTACTTGGAGCTCGGGGGAGTGAGGCTGGAGAACCATCTGCGGTGTCCCGTCATGTGACAAGAACATCCTGAATCCATGATCCATACGTCCTCCAGTCCTCGATCCTACAAGATCAATGGTCATGAGTGGGAGCAAATGGTCGACCACCAGGTCTAGCAAAAGTACTAAACCAGTGTCGAGCCATCTGCTCGTAAGTAGGAAAGCAGAAGGAATCATATGAGTCTGGACCACAACGTGGCTCAAAGCACGGTCCTCTGTTCTGCCTAAAATCACGGTCACGAGGTCCAAAACCTTATCCATAACGATCTGGAACTCTGCCAGAGCGGAAACCACTCTCCGGAGCACGGTCATGAAAACCGTCTCCTCTACCACCACCTACATGACATGGCCTGGCCTCTAGCCTCTCTCTACGTCGAGGAACTCTCTGTCTACCACCCTGCTGGTAGAACTGCTCCTGCCCACCTCGAGCTCTCTCTGCTCGCTCAACCCGCTTCCTCCTAAAGCAAAACTCCTCAAGATGCCTGTCTCTCTGACAAAACTCACAGTGATAGGTAGGCTTCTTGGGATGTGGTTGAGGCTTGGGATTCTTAGGCTTGGTGGTGTTGGGTGTAGCATCTTTGGTGTGATAGGGTCCAGGTAAAGAATCAAGAGAAGTGTGGAGAGTTTTAGGCTTTGGGACCCAGATTTGCTTCTTAGGTGGAGCTTTAGGTTGTTCTTGGAACACTCCGTCCTTGGGCTGACTATCCTTAAAGGACTCAGTGGAGTGAGTCTTGGGATATCTCTGTTCGGGAGTCATCTTACTCCACTCCACTGCTCGGCTAATGGCACTCTCAAAATCAGCCTTGGTATAGGTGTAACCTACCCCAGACCCATCCTGTCTCTTGAACTACTGGATCATGCCGAGCTGTGGCTCTCTGGCACTAATCCAACTCAGGATATGACAGAGGTAAAAGTTCTCATTCTGAACATCAGCTAGCTCCTCTCTCAAAGAAGCTAACACCTCCACTTGAGACAAGCAGATCTCACACTCTCTATCAACATCGATAGACTTCTCTCTGCTTTTAGCTTGATCAACTCCATTCTCATGGACAAGCAGTTCTCACAAATAGTGGGTGGAACTGTCAAGGTCTCAAGCTCTAGCTTAGTTTGCTCCAACTCAGCTCTCACTCTAGCTAACTCGCTCAACTGCTCATCACTCTTGGCTCTTAGCTCAACTATACTAGCTAAATGAGATGGGCAGTCTACACAAGGTACGACGACAGTGGCATGAGCATTTTTCAGCTCCTGCTGAGCGCTCTCAAGCTCAGTGGCCAAGGCATCTCTCTCATCTACTCTCTCTGTGTACCTAGACTTAAGAGTCGTCAGGTCACACAACAACACCTCACAGTTAGGGCACTCACCACTATCACCCAAGTAAGGGGAAGAAGACAGACTCTCAATTTTGCCATTCGCCATGGCAAGCTCACTCTCAATCTCATCTATCCTCTTCTTAGCCCCTCTAAGCAGTTTCTCCTGATACTTCAACTCCTGATGGTTCTGTTCTTGTAAATTAACAACTTCTTGTTCATAGGAAGATACCTTCTCATCGTCGTCGTCGTCGGAGTCATCAGAGGAGTCCTTTTGTTTCTTCTCCCCAAGAGCCATTGAGCAGAAGCTCTTGTGGGGTCTTCGGCTGTCACGTGAGCGTCTCTTCGGTTTGTCCCTGAAGGCCATGAAACAGAGGCCCGCCGGATCGTTCCTGTCCTTCCCCTTCTTGATCATGATCTCTTCATCACTTGAACTCAAAGATGAGGAGGAAGACGAGGATCTATTGGAGTAGCTTTTCTCCATCTCAGCGAAGAAAGCCTTGTCTCGCTTCTTGTTCTCACGCCTTTAGTCCTTCAAAGCCTTTCGAAAGAATCTCGTCTTGGGCTTGCCCTTCATGGAGTTGTCGTACTTGTCGGAGTTGTAGGAGTTGCCGCTGGTTCCCTTATTGTAATTCTTCCACTTGGGGCAGTCGGCAATGAAATGACCTGTATCTCCACACTCAAAGCATCCGAATTTTGTGCCGTGTCTCTTAAACATCTGGTTATCATAGACACGTCGCACTCGGTTGTTAAACAAGCATAGGTCATCATCTCCTAGTGAATCAAGTTGTTCCTTGGAGATAGACATGAAGGAAAAGGCAGTACAACTCATGGCATTAGGATCAGTAGACTTTGTCGCAAGCGCTAGAGTCTTTGAGCCAGAACCAGTGAGATTTGACCTCAACTAGATATTGACCTCTAAGGCCTTGAGCTTACTAAAAAGCTCTGCGACGGTCAAGGTATCATAAGACGCGCTCTCAACAATAGAAGAGACCTTGATCTCCCAGATCTTAGGGTCCAAGGTATGGAGAACTTTAATCGCCTGTTCATGATCTGAGACCAGCTGATCACGCTCGGCCTTGTTGACACGAAGCTTGTTAATGATCGATTGAAAACGACCAAACAAAGCCTCAACCATCTCACCCAGCTTCTGTGAGAAATTCTCATACTCACGCCGGTAGGTCTGATATAGCCTAGCCTTGACCTGGCTGTCCCCTCATGGTGTGCCTGGAGGGTAGCCCAGATCTCTCGAGCAGTGGTGAGATGGCTAACACGCTCAAACTCATTAGGACCTAGACTAGAAAATAAAATATTCACCGCTTTACTATTATTTTGATGCCGGGTAACTACATCTACAATAGTATCCGCAGTAATAGGCACTATGGTGAAAGTAGGATGAACACAGATCTCCCATATGTCCGAGCTCTGGCTCATAAGGTATGCTCACATGCGAGTCTTCCAATAAGTGTAGCCAAAAGCTTCTAGGGACGGAATTTTACCAGAAGACGTCATGATCACTACTTGGGTTTAGAATCAGTTAAGATATAAGAAAACCCTAACCTCGCTCTGATACCACTTGTAGGACCAAAAGTAGTGACCAGAGGGGGTGAATGGGCGCCTAAAAATTTCTTGCTAAACTATATACTAGTCCCAACACCCAAACAAAACTTAACCAAGAACAATATTAGCAGAGCAAATTACTGGAACTAAAGTTGTCTAGTCTAAAAATGACTGGTGTCATAATTGAAATGATCTTAAAGATAAGCCAAATAAAATTACTGCAGTAAATAAAAACACCTAGATAAATCTCGAAATATTAATATTTCAGTCTAGAAATAAACTACTAATCAAATGAATAAAACATGGATCATTAAAAATTAATTCAGAATTAAACCGAAAATATTGCAGGTAAAACTAGAAAAATATAACTGCGACTAATAAATTTTTCTTTTCTTTTTATATGAGCAGATTAGACAGATAAAATATAATATGAGATAACTAAAAAGAGTTTAACAGATTAAAAATTTAACGACGAGATTAATTTTTAATTAAAAACAGATAAATGCGAGATTATTAACTAAACTTAGTCTACCTAAAAAATAGGAGATTAAATCTACTTACCTGCATGCCATCACCGCGCACAGAAGATCCCGTGTGCACGCCGGCCGGAGCACTGTTTCTGCCAGGACTGCTCATCTCGCTGCGGCGGAGGGAAAAAATGCGTCCTGCCGTGCTGGGGACCACCCGCGTCGCTGCACCAAATGTGTCTCGGACGTCATGCACTGCACACCGGGAGAAAAACATGACGCCGTGGGCCTGTCGAGTCAAATACTGCTTGCTGTTGCACGTCGGCCGGTGCAGAAATCCCGTGATGGCCCGCCTCAAGCCTTCCGCCGCTGCTGCTTGCAGAAAGGCTACGCACTAGCCTGTTCACCTGGGACCCACATGCTGCTCTCCAGAACCGGCGTGAAGAAATTTTTCAGCCGCACGCGTGAAGCAACACCATGGGGTCTGCTAGGGCTGCCGTGCGTGGAACCAGGAGCACCACCGAGCAGTTTCGCCGCCGCGCGATACAGAGATGATGGCCAAAATAATTTCAATCGAAAACGAAAGCCGAACAAGAGAAATTGGACTGTAGATTGATCTCTAAAAAACAGTCATCCTATCCCTAGGGGGGTAGGGGCCTATTTATAGGCGACTCCTAATACATGAAAAAACTAATTTACCCCTAGAGTAAATTAACACTGACTCTAAAATAACTTCCAAAAATTACTAAAATATTCTTATAAAATCACCTGACTCTAATAAAAATATTCTGAACATAAAAACTAAATATTAATATCCTAAAAACAAAATAATCATAGGTTGTCAGTTTTGCGCCGAAACTGACAAAGCGTCCACCGTCTTCGCACCGGGTACCTAGATTGGGCTGACCCGACCCCGCAGCTTCCTCAGCTCGGCAATCGCTCACCGCCCGTGTACCTGAGTCAAACCCAGTCAACAGACCGGTGGATCATCTGCCGCTCCTAGCCCATGTACCCGGATTGGGCTAGCCCGACTCCGCGACTCCTCTACCCGACTGTCACTCGCTGCCCGTGTACCTGAGTCACACGCACCTCAGATACGGCAGGTCTCCATGTCTCTCCTTTGACTTCCGTTGACAATCACTCATCACATCTGGAGTATCAAACCCATGTTCTTCAACATGGTTTCTCAACCTCAAGAGATCAAATTGATGTAGCCGTGAGGATACTGATCTAGTCGATATGGTCGTCGGGGGTGGCGGAACTCACCTCTTCACCGGAGATCGAAACGATGCAGCCCAGCTTTGAGTGTCGAATCCCACTAGGATTAACCTTGAAAAACCAAGGGTGGCGATGCGCCAAGTAGTTGTTGACAGAGATGTGTTTCTAATCTAAGGGGTACATATTTATAGTCCGGAGACTTGCCGTCCAAGTATTCTATCTTAACCGATTATGGATCCTCTTCATCTTATCATCATCGGTTCCTCCATATCCGGTCATGTTGTAACGGACGGCTTCTTTAACAATCTTTGACCGGACCTTCCTTGACTTTTGTTGACCGTGTGGCATCCTTGGTGGGCCCTGGGCTCACATGCTCCCCAGTTTTGGAGCATTAAATGGCCTTTGATGCTTCAAAATTATCGTCTATCATCATCTCCTGCCACCATGTCTTCTCAAACGTCTATTCGCACGGTCATTTCATATTCATTAATCGCCAGCCGAAACCATTCATCTTCTAGTATTCAGAAACATCATATAGGGTTTTGGCTATGTACTTCTATTGGATTTTCTCCACATCTTCTTCTTTCTTTGACCATTCACAACTGCGATGGATTTCTCCTGGTCTGATGCATTTACTTTTATTTTTTGGTGGTGTCGTACTAGGCTTCATTCCTCATAATTTTGCATTTGTGTTTATTAAACCGAAGATTCAGTTCCTCTAATCTTGGGCCTACAAAGATCTTGATGCTTTGAAAAGTGTACTCATGATTACCTTTTGCCGAACGTTGTAGGTGGCCCCACCCAATCTGGCGGGATCAGCTTGACCCAGCTGCTGAGGAGTCATCCTTTTGCTTTATAAGTATCTCTGGCCACTCACTTTTCTTCTTTACGCTTTTTGCTCACTATTCATTCTTGCCCCCTGAGCTCGCCATCGTGCTCTTGCAACCACCGCCGCTCGCCGTTTTCTTCTTTTTTGCATACCCCGTGCTTATGACATCACCAACAATGGCCACCGTCGATGCAATCCCCGAGGTAAACTTTTTGGCATCCTCCTCTTTCTTTAGCACTTCTTGGTTCATCCGCTGCCTTTACTCATTGTTCCTCTTTTCTTTTATTTGCTTCTTTTACTTTTGTAGAATCTACAAAACCAAGTTATGATCCCATTGGCACTCATCCGTCTTGTTTCTTCTTAGGCCCAATGGGTAATCCTAACCCTACGGATTTTATCAATGCCGAATCCCTTTCAAAATCTCTTCTATGCTTTCTTCAATCTGGCAATCTAGTTTTGAATCCTTTCCTCCTTCTCTCCCCGGCCGGCGTGACTGGTACATTAGGCTATCGACCTTCTATTGTGCTAATTGGGAGGAAATTGACATTGACCATTATATCGGTCTTTTCCTTGCTGAGCCATACCAAAATGAGCCGATGCTGGCCGCCGCTTGTTATTTTTGGTTTGATGCCTTAAATGCTTTCGTCTTTAGTCATGGTCTGGTGAGTCCTTCTTTGCTTGATGTTTTTTTCTAGACCTGCCTTGACATAGACTTATCGGCCAACCCCTCTTTTTTCCGTTCTAAGCAAAACCACCATCTCGACACCAAATTCCTTGATAGTTGGGGTCGATACATCGCCATACACAACAAGAAGACTAGCCCAGTGGATGTTCATGAACATGTAGCCTTTCTACCCTGTGGTTGGAAAGGTTTGTCTTTTGTGTATCGGCCTTAGGCCCAACTTTCTAGTTCTAATTTATGGTCGAACGCCTTGTTGCCCGTGTGAGGGTTCCTCTTGGCCGATACCTCCTTGGATCCACTTATTTATCTTCTTCACCTCACATCGCCCAAAATCTTGGCTGGTAATCCCATTGGTCACCTTAACAACCTATGGTGGTTTATCCAACTCTGGCTTAATGTATACACAACCGATGTCATGGGAGGACCTCCTCTTACTCGCATGTGTTTTCCTGCCGACGTCCCAGAATCGGCTACTCCCATCTATCGTCATTGTTCTTCCTTAGGCGAGTGTAGGACCGAAAGTAGCGACCAGAGGGGGGGGTGAATGGGCGCCTTAAAAATTCTTTCGAATCAATGGCCTGTTCCCAATACCCAACGCACCTCAAAAATACTACGCAGCAGAAAATAAACAGAAGGCCTAAGTCTAAAGGTTTCTAACCTAGAAGCAACTGATGATAAACAGTGTAAAGCTAAAGTAGTGCAATCTAGGCAGATGAACAAAATATAACAGGCCTAAACTTCTCAATGAAATGATCTAAGTATGTATAAAGTAAAAAGAGAAGTTACTGTCCAAAGTTGTCTCCTGTTCGGAACTTGGCGAAGCCCCCTTCGCACGCCGAGGTCTGCTTCGGAGGTTGGTGACGGAGTCTGTCCGAGATGCCGAAGGTGTCACGGTCTAGCCTAGTTCGAGGTGGCAAGATGCGAAGTGTACTTCGGAGCGAAGTAAAACAGTGCCGGAGCTTGGTTCGAAGTATACACTTCGAAGACAAGACTTCGCACACAGCTTCGACTCACGAGCTTCGGAGCGAAGTAAAACAGTGCCGGAGCCTGCTTCGGAGTATGCACTTCGAAGACAAGACTTCGTACACAGCTTCGAACCAAAAGCCTCGAAGCAAAACCTTCGAACACGAAACTTCGAACACAAAGCTTCGAACACACAAACAGACAACCTTCGAACGAAGGAGCGAAATCTGTCACGTGACAGAAAATCAAGTCTGAAGCCAAACTTCTACCTTCGAAAAGAGCAAGCTCCGAAAACGAAGACGAAGAATGACACGCTACTAAGAAATCAATGCGAAGCTAAGAGAAAAGGCAAGCTTCGAAGTTAACTCCGAAACTTAACGAAGTGAGAACTTCGAACAGCTAGGGCCGGAGTACCTTCGCACTGACGTTCGAAGTATGCGATGCTGTCCGTTCAGAAAATACTTCGAAGCAAGCGACACAGGACACAAAGACCTAGGTTCGAAGTCTGAGCGAACCCTTTAACGATGTTCGATCGAAGCCTGCCTCACGGAGCTGAGGGGCTTCGAACAGAGAAGGGGCTTCGCCAGACACAGTCAGAAAAGCGATTTCAGACCTATCAACCCGATCGAAAAGTAGCACAGTAAAAGTAAAAAGCTGGCGCAGAGGTACTGTAGCTACAGTGGAGTACTACTTGCAAAACGCAAGAACTAGTACTCTGTTCGTGAAGAACAGAAGCTTCTTCACACCTGCCGAAGCCTACAAAGCTTCAAAAATCACAGGGAAACTTGCTTTGTAGATGAAAACGACCCATTAAAAAACTTTGCAGATGCAGCACACAAAGAAATAGAGCATTTACTACAACATTAAAAGCAAGGCAAGAAACACAGAGAGTGAACTCCCTGGCGGCGCAAGCAGGGAACAGAAGAAGAGAGAGAAAACGTGAGAGGCAAAAATGACCCAATAGAGTAGTATTCAATTTCAGCAAAAGGGTGGTCCAAACCCTAGGGGTTGGGGTGCTATTTATAGGCAGCCCAACACTAGGAATATTCTACCAGCCCCTTAGGGTTTTTACAGACTCAAAAATACAGAAAATGACTCTACTGCCCTTAGGTATTTTTACAGACACAACTGACTGACTGTGGGCCTAGAGTAACAGATGACATATCCTGAAGCTATTCTTCTGGACAGTCGGATACAGAATCAACGGTTGTCAGTTTTACGCCGAAACTGACAAAGCCTCCACCAGCTTTGCACCAGGTACCCGGATTGGGCCGGCCCGACCCCGCAGCTCTCTCAGCCCGGCAATCGCTCACCGCCCGTGTACCTGAGTCAGTCCTGGTCAACAGCCCAGTGGGTCTTCTACTGCTTCTGGCCCATGCACCCGGATTGGGCCAGCCCGACTTCGCAGCCTCCTCTGCCCGACAGTCGCTCGCTGCCCGTGTACCTGAGTCACACGTGGCCCATGAAACAGCAGATCTCTTCTTCTCTTCAGTCCTCGTTGACTATCGTTGACAATGACTCATCACTTCTAGAGCCATGAGGCCCACGCTATTCAGCATGGCTCCTCAATCTCCCCCTTGATGAGAGCATTGTCAACACTCCTCAATTCTCCGCTCTTCAGCACCTGCGAACAAATGTGGAAACACGAAAACAAAACACAAAGAACAAAGAAGAAGAAAAATAAGGTAAAAGTTTAACCCTAATGACCAAAAGCCAACCAAAAGCAAGAAGCGGTCATTATGGTTAACCAAAACACAAAAGCTCAAAATGAGTGCGATTGCAGAACAACAAGGATAACAACAGAGTAAGAACTCCCCCTTAAACTCTGATCCCAATTTTCTCCCCCTTGTTGACAAGTGAACTCATCAAGCACTCAAAAAGAGACACAGACTCCCCCTGAAATGCAACTCCCCCTCAAAATATGCAGTGAATGCAATTGGGGTGCAGGTGGAGTGAAGAAAGTATGCTTCTCAGATATGATTGACTGCAAATACAGTATCTAACATGTACAGCAAAAGAGATACTGTCTAAGACTACATGGCATGATCAGTGCAGGAGATGATATCTTAAAGAAAGTCATTTAGCACGCATTTTTCAGTTTTTGTAAATAAAAGCATCACCACATTTCCGAGTAAACAAGCAAGGTAAAGCATGAGATGCAGAAGCTAACTGATGTCTACCAAGATAAGCTTTGTTCAAAACAAAGTGCTGCAGCAAACTTGTTATCCTTTTAAAGTTCAGGCTTTTTCATTTTCCTTTGTCATTTGTGCCAAGGGTTATTTGCATGTCAAACCTTATGCTAACCGACCAAGTCAAGCCTAGGCCAGAACTGGGCCATCAGAAGCTTAAGACATTGGTCTTGGCATACACTACACTGTCCTAGTTCATACCAAAGTGCTATGGTAAGCAATCCAGAACAATATAGTGCGACAAAGCAAACCCACTTGGATCTTTTCAATCTTAAACACAAAAAGGCATGGAATTTTTCATTCATTTTTGATTTTTATCATTTTTATGGCACATTTTCCATGTTAAAGCATAAAGATGTCCAAGTTGCATATCTGCATCTATGTGATGAACTAGCTACAAGGCATGTAACAAATAGCAAAAGCATTCAGCCTACACATGCTAGTTACCAGAAGCAATGGTGATCATTTTTCAAGTTGAAAGCGTAAAAGCCATGCATATGACAGATATCAGACATATCAAGCGAACTGAAACAAAGCATGATCATTGACAAGTAATCAAAAGCATATACCAGCTAGAATAAGTAAAGCAGTTCAATCATATAACAGAAGCATCTCTAAAGTGTGATACGTGAATATGCAAGATATGAACACACACAAAAAGACTCAAGAAAAGAGTAAAGAAGAAAGAAAACTGACGCAAAATATCCTAGAAAGGATACACAACACCCAAATCCCCTCGTAAACGCTCAAAGTAGATTGATCTAGGGGTTTGGTGAAAATGTCAGCCAACTGATGATGGGTATCAACATGAACAAGGTCAATGACACCTTTCTCATATTGATCCCGCAAGAAGTGAAAGCGCACATCAATATGTTTGGTTTTTGAATGGAGACACGGGTTTTTCCCTACACTAATAGCACTCGTGCTGTCGCAAAACAATGGAACCCTGGTAGGAAAGAACAACCCAAAGTCTCGTAGAGTGGAAATCATCCAAACCATCTGTGAGCAGCAGCTGGCAGCAGCTACATACTCAGCCTCTGTGGTCGAAAGAGCAACTCCAGATTGCTTTCGAGAAGACCAAGATACAAGGGAAGAACCAAGAAACTGGCAAGTACCGGAAGTCGACTTGCGATCCAACCGGCACCCACCAAAGTCAGCGTCCGAAAAGCCAGATAAATCAAGAGATGATGATGCTGAATAATAAAGACCAAGATCAGGCGCATAGGTGAGATACCTGAAAATGCGCTTGACAGCCTGCCGGTGAGACGCGCGTGGTGAAGACTGAAAACGCGCGCAAAGTCCCACGGCGAACTGTATGTCTGGTCTTGTTGCTGTCAAGTACAACAGCGAACCTATCATCCCTCGAAATTCTCTCTCATTGACCTTGACACCGCTCTCGTCCTTGTCCAAACCCCCAGAAGTACCCATCGGGGTCATCTGCGGCTTCAATTCACCACCAAAGTCAAATTTCTTAAGCATATCACGAGTGTACTTACCTTGGTGGATGAAGGTGCCGTCCTTGGTCTGCTTGATCTGGAGCCCTAAGAAATACTTAAGCTCACCCATGAGGCTCATCTCAAACTCACTGTGCATCTGCTCAGAAAACTTGGACACAAGAGAATCAGTAGTACCGCCAAAGATAATATCGTCCACGTAAATCTGAGCAACTAAAAAATCTGAAGCATCTCTGAGCAAGAAAAGAGTTTTGTCCACAGAACCCATCACAAAGCCCTTCCCCAACAAAAATTGCTTCAACCGGTCATACCAAGCCCTGGGGGCTTGCTTCAACCCGTATAAAGCTTTATGCAACTTAAAAACATGTCGAGGAAACTTAGGGTTCTCAAAACCGGGGGGTTGCCTAACATAAACCTCCTCCTCTATGAACCCGTTCAGAAAAGCACTCTTAACGTCCATTTGAAAAAGCTTAAAACCCTTCGAAACGGCAAAAGCTAGAAGAATACGAATGGACTCAAGACGGGCAACAGGAGCGAAGGTTTCTTCAAAGTCAATACCTTCCTTCTGGCAATAACCCTGGGCAACTAGTCGAGCCTTGTTGCGCACCACAACCCCATCTTCACCTTGTTTGTTCTTGAATACCCACTTGGTGCCTATGGGGTTGCATCCTGGTGGCGGCTCAACTAGTGTCCAAACCCGATTGCGGACAAAATTCTCAAGCTCTTCTTGCATAGCATTAATCCAATTAGAATCAGAAAGAGCATGAGAAATGTCTCTGGGCTCAAAAGATGCAACAAACGCAGATTCAGCAAACACAGCGAGAGAGGCAGAAGAACGCAAAGTCCTCTCAGTCAAATCACCAATGATGAGCTCTGAGGGGTGGTCACGCTGAACTGCTCGGGTTCCCTGGTGATCTGAAGTCACCTCACCGGAGTCAGCAGCTGGCACCTCTGGACTCGACTGAGGGGGCTCGATCGAAGTGGAAGAAGTGATCAGAGGTCCGCCCTCATCATCAGTCGAAGTCACAGAAGGTGTGGGCTCTGCGGGGGATGTAGAAGGCCCGCCCTCAATAGCAGCTGGAGTATCCTCATCTTCCTCGAAGATGGACTCTCCGAGCTCATCATCACCGAAAGCTCAAAAGAAGGAGTCAAAGAAGGCAAGGACTCATCAAAAGAAACCTCACAAGTCTCGACAAGCAGCTGGGATTCGAGGTTCCAAACACGGAAGCCTCGAGAATGCAATGCATAACCAAGAAAAACACCATCCCAGCAACGAGACTCAAATTTGTCCAAATGCCCTCCCTTCTTGAGCACAAAGCACTTGCAGCCAAACGCTCGCAAGTGGCTAACCTTGGGCTGTCTGCCAAACCGCAATTCATATGATGTCTTACCAATGTAAGCTCTAAGAAAAATGCGGTTGGCCAGATAGCAAGCCGTGTTCATGGCTTCGGCCCAAAAACGCCTAGGAGTCCTGTGCTCATCGAGCATCGTCCTGGCCATCTCAACTAGCGTGCGGTTCTTTCGTTCCACAACGCCGTTCTGTGGGGGAGTGTAAGGAGAAGAAAACTGATGGTCCAGACCCTGATCACCACAGAAGCTGACGAACTGAGAGTTCTTGAACTCAGAGCCGTTGTCAGAGCGAATTGCTCGCATCCGACCATTGTTCTCATTCTTCAGCTTCAAAATCAGGTCATGGACAAATTGAAAAGTTTCATCCTTAGACTCCAAAAAGAAAACCCACGAGAAACGAGAAAAGTCGTCAACAATCACAAGTGCATACCACTTCCCACCGACTGAGCGTACCCGAGCTGGACCTACAGTGTCCAAATGTAAAAGCTCGCCTGGATACGTAGTCATCACCTGAGTCACAGGTGAGTGAGAAGCGGCAACCATTTTCCCATGACGACAGGGATGACAAACTAGATCCTTCTCCATTTTAAGCTTGGGCAATCCTCGGATGAGGTCCATAGAGCTTAACCTGACTAGCAGATCAAAACTCAAATGACCTAACCTCCTATGCCACTTCCAAAGCTCAGAAGAAGATCCAGCAATCAAACAGCGAGAAGGGCCAAAAGAACTAGAGAAGTCAATTCGAAAAACTTTACCGAAGGGTAAAATCTGACAAACCAAAGACCCTCTAGAATCAACCACAGAAGAATTGCCCTTCTTAAAACGCACTTCCAAACCATCCTCAAGAAGTTGCGAAACAGATATTAAATTGAAAGTTCAGATTTTTAACCAAAGCAACATTCTTTAAAGAGAAATGATCTGAAATGCTGATTGAGCCTATGCCACTTACTTTCCCTTGACCGCTGTTCCCGAAAGTAATGTACTCTTTGGAGCTCGGGGGAATGAGACTGGAGAACCATCTGCGATGTCCCGTCATGTGCCGAGAACATCCTGAGTCCATGATCCAAACATCCTCCAGTCCCCGGTCCTGCACAATCAATGTCTGTAAGTGGGAGCAAATGGTCCGGCACCAGGTTTAGCAAAAGAGCTAAACCAGTGTTGAGCCATCTGCTCAAAATATGGAAAGCGAAAACCATCAAAAGAGTTTGGACCAAAACGCGGCTCAAAGCGCGGTCCACGGTTCTTCCTAACCCTACGGCCACGAGGTCCAGAACCGTAGCCAACTTGGTCTGGAACTCTGCCGGAACGAACACCACCAACTGGAGCACGGGTACGAAAACCGTCTCCTCTACCACCACCTACACGACGCGGCCTGGCCTCTAGCCTCTCCCCGCGCCGAGGAACACGCAGTCTACCACCCTGCTGGTAGAACTGCACCTGATCACTATGAGCCCTCTCTGCTCTCTCAACCCGCTTCCTCCTGAAGCAAAACTCCGCAAGATGCCCGTCTTTCTGACAATACTCACAATGATAGGTAGACTTCTTGGGATGTGGTTGAGGCTTGGGGTTCTTGGGCTTGGTAGTGTTTGATGTGGTCTTCTTGGGTTGAGAGGGTCCAGGAAGAGAGTCTAGAGAAGAGTGGAGGTGTTTGGGCTTAGGAACCCAGATAGGTTTCTTGGGTGGAGCTTTGGGTGGTTCATGGATCACTCCATCCTTGGGCTGACAAGCCTGGAGGTCTCAGTGGAGTGAGTCTTGGGATACCTCTGCTCTGGAGTCATTTTACTCCACTCCACTGCCCGGCTGAGGGCATTCTCAAAATCAGCCTTGGTGTAGGTGTAACCTACCCCAAACCCATCCTGCCTCTTGAACTACTGGATCATCATGCCAAGCTGTGGTTCTCTGGCACTGATCCAACTCAGGATAGAACGGAGGTAAAAGTTCTCATTCTGAGAATCTGCTAGCTCCTCTCTCAAAGAAGCTAGAACCTCCACCTGAGACAAGCAGGTCTCACACTCACTATCTACTTGGACAGACTTTCCGGCTTTTAGCTTAATCAACTCCATTCTAAGAGACAGACAGTTCTCACAAACAGTGGGTGGAACTGACAGTGTCTCAAGCTCTAGCCTAGTCTGGGCAAGCTCAGCTCTCAACCTCTCTAAATCACCCAAATGCTCATTGCCCTTGGATTTCAGCTCAGCTAAGGCAGCTAGATGAGATGGGCAATCAACACAGGGTGCGACGACAGTGGCTTGAGCATCTTTCAGCTCCAGATGAGTGCTTTCAAGCTCAGTGGCCAAAGCGTCCCTCTCATCAACCTTTTCTGTGTACCTGGACTTCAGAGACGACAGGTCACACAGAAGCACCTCACACTTTGGGCACTCACTGCTAACACCCAAGCAAGGGGAAGAAGATAGACTTTCTATTTTACCGTTGGCCACGGCAAGCTCACTCTCTAACTCGTCTATCCTTTTCTTAGCCCCCCTAAGCAATTTCTCCCGATACTTCAACTCCTGACGATTGCTCTCAAGTAAATCTACAATTTCACGCTCATAAGATGATACCTTGCTATCGTCGTCGTCGGAGTCGTCGGAGGAGCTCTTTTCTTCTCTATCCCCAAGAGCCATGGAGCAGAAGCTCTTGCGGGATCTTCGGCGCTGGTGTGAGCGGCTCTTCGGCTTGTCTCCGAAAGCCATGAAGCAGAGGCCCGCCGGATCGTCCTTGTCCTTCCCTTCCTGATGGCGATCTCCTCATCGCTTGAGCTCGATGAAGAGGAAGAAGTCGTGGACTGCTTGGAGTAGCTTTTCTCCATCTCGGCGAAGAAGGCCTTGTCGCGCTTCTTGTTCTCTCGCCGGTAGTCCTTCAGGGCCTTCTTGAAGAACCGGGTCTTCGGCTTGCCCTTGGTGAAGGAGGGGCTCTCATGCTTGCCGGAGTCGTGGAAGCTGTTGCCGGTGCCCTTCTTGTATCCACTGCGCTTGGGGCAGTCGGCGATGAAGTGTCCTGGATCACCACATTCAAAGCATCCGGATTTTGTGCCGTGTCTTTTGAACATTCTTTTATCATAGACACGACGCACCCGGTTGTTAAAAAGACACAAATCATCATCTCCCAACAACTCAAGCTGGTCCTCAGTGATAGACATCAAAGAGAACCCAGCACAGCTCACAGCAGAGGGATCAACAGAAGGTGTAGCAAGGGCTAGGGATTTTGATCCAGAGCCAGTGAGATTTGATCTCAACTGGATATCTACCTCAGTGGCCTTCAGCTTGCTAAATAACTCAGAAATGGTCAAGGTATCGTAAGAAGTACTCTCAACGATAGATGATACCTTGATCTCCCAGATCTTTGGGTCCAAGGTATGAAGGACCTTGAGCGCCTGCTCGTGATCTGAGACTAACTGAGCACCCTCAGCCTTGTTGTCCCGAAGCTTGTTAATGATCGACTGAAAGCGACCAAACAAAGCCTCAACAGATTCACCCGGCTTCTGTGTGAAATTCTCATATTCACGCCGGTAGGTCTGATAGAGCCGAGCCTTGACCTGTGCTGTTCCCTCATGGTGTGCCTTGAGGGTAGCCCAGATCTCTCTCGCAGTGGAGAGATGACTCACTCGCTCAAATTCAGTGGGACCTAAACCAGAAAATAAAATGTTCACAGCCTTACTGTTGCTCAGATGCTAAGCAATGATACCAGCAGTACCTTGCTCAGTAACTGGCAGAATGACAAACGTGGTGTGAACGCAAATGTCCCATATGTCCGAACCCTGGCTCATGAGATAGGCTCGCATGCGAGTCTTCCAATAATTATAGCCATAGGCTTCCAAGGACGGGACCTTGCCAGGAGACGTCATAGTCACTACTGGGGTTTAGAACCGGTTAAGGTATGGAAAAACCCTAACCTTGCTCTGATACCACTTGTAGGACCGAAAGTAGCGACCAGAGGGGGGGTGAATGGGCGCCTTAAAAAATTCTTTCGAATCAATGGCCTGTTTCCAATACCCAACGCACCTCAAAAATACTACGCAGCAGAAAATAAACAGAAGGCCTATGTCTAAAGGTTTCTAACCTAGAAGCATCTGAGAATAAACAGTGTGAATCTAAAGTAGTGCAATCTAGGCAGATGAACAAGTTATAACAGGCCTAAACTTCTCAATGAAATGATCTAAGTATGTATAAAGTGAAAAGAGAAGTTACCGTCCAAAGTTGTCTCCTGTTCGGAACTTGGCGAAGCCCCCTTCGCACGACGAGGTCTGCTTCGGAGGTTGAAGACGGAGTCTGTCCGAAGTGCCGAAGGTGTCACTGTCTAGCCTAGTGCGAAGTGGTAAGAAGCAAAGTGTGCTTCGGAGCGAAGTAAAAACAGTGTCGGAA